>OY856409.1:648844090-649206590 GCA_963693085.1 Alisma plantago-aquatica | reverse complement strand
GGCTACTTCTTCAGCCGCCGCGACAAACATTTGGCCTGATGATTAGTGGAAGAAGACTTGGAGGACCAACATTCCACACTCACATAATAGTAAATAGAACTGGTAGACCACCGGTGACTTGAAGAATAATTGAAGGAAGACACTTCCATGACCAAATAAACATTCCTACGATGAGAGGAACCTACTCGAGTTCTATTTGATAGTGGGTCTACAGTCTAAATGGGGACCACCCAAGAAAAATCACCCACCCGAGTGGATCACTCGAAGATCTAACTATGCTCATATCCAATAGGGATACTCAAGTTCAAGAGTCTACCCACCATACCTACATCCACAATCACTTCCTAGAAGGATGATATCCAACAAAAATTGCCCAAGAAGTGGCATGGGCCTTCAAATCCAAAGTCTTCATGTGACCTTAGCCCATGAAAATTATCAAAGCCTTGAGAACCATCAAATGGAGAAGATGGATACTTAGGAGGAGGAACTTCCTTGGGAGGAGGAAGATGATGAACCTCATATTTATAATCATACTTCTCCTTAATAGAGTCATAGTCAATTACCTACAAAAGACACATGTAAAGACAATGCAAACAAATGAAGATAAACCAAAATTAAAACACTTACTAGAAGGGGACGTCAAAGGCGATTGTATGCCTCTTTGAAGAAAAAAAGTGACTGGACATGGTCATAGTACCAGTAAAGGCACTCGTCATGCATCCCCTAACCCCATATTATCTCTTGAGAAGCCTCATAGACTCTAAGACTAGGAGGAACCAACCCAAGAAAAGGGTTAAACAGAATGCACCATCCACCAGTTCACTGATGAGAAGCATGCTCGCCCATATACAGAACACTCCTAGAGGGTGTTTGATCTAGATCTGATAAGTATCTGTAGACAACATCTCAAAGTAAGTTGCACATCATGTGACTCCCTCACTATCGTGGAACTTGGATAATATCCTGAATCAGACATGGGAAACAACAATGAAGTGGAATCAACTAGAGTACAAACAAATAGTTATATAATGTTAAAGTGTTATGCATACCTTGACTATTGTCATCATCTATAGTTCACTCCTCTATTGCCTATGTTGCACCCTGCTACTACACCCGACACAATGGCAGTGGGTAGGGATGGAAGCATGATGATAACCTATTGTAACTCTTAGAGTGATGAGTATGTGGATTCAAAAGTGTTCATAGACCCACAAATCCAAGGAAAAGACCGATAAGATTAATATGTATTTCAAAGCAAAAATATGAAGCAACAAGTAAAGACTTATGATTATCAAATCTATGAAGTCGATGCAGCCCTTCATATATCGTACCATCTCCCCCATGAAAATTCACCCACAAGACACCTCCTTAGGTTCATCAATAGGTGGGCATTCATGAGCATCAATCTACACGAGTACAACTACAATGACATGATCTTTTCATAGCAACTAAAATAATCTCAATCGAACCATAAACGACAAAGATAATGTCAAAATAGATAAATCATTCGAATCACAAATTAGAATGCAAGTCAAGTTAATCTTCAATCTCCAGACCATAAGGAACATTGAGACGCCAAAAATCATATGTTTCCATCAAGATCCAAAATGAGCAAACTAAAGTGAAAAATTAAAAACTATACCTTCCATGAGATGGACGTAGCTAAAATTCATACAAAACACTGCCAAAAATAGTGGTCTGAAGCCCCACTGTCAATGGAAGTGTGCTACCCACTATGTTTCCAAGTCTGGCTGGTGGAGCAATGCAATCCACCAGGTACAAGATGGTGTATCATCACAATCTATCGGCCTAGTTGTCTATCTCCTCGCTATGATTGTCGTCATCATTTGCTCGAGTCGATTCTCTACACAACACTATGGCTAGAGTGAAGACAAATTGGAAGGGTGTTCGGCCCCCTCTCATTTATCTTATTTGAAAAAGAAAATAGTTTCAAAAAATACAAACACGTCCATGTATTTTTGATGAAATACCTAGAACATTTACAAAATCACTAAAAATATAAGAATATAAGTAAATTACCAAAAATTGTAAAAATTTGAGGGTTCTAAATATTGGCTTAAAAAGCTAAATTTTTTGAATTTGACAAGATAAATAGGTGTTTGGTCTAACTATGATTGTTGGGGTCCTCAGTCATGACCTAAAACTATACCTATCATATTCTTCATATTTCAAACTTTTCAGGGTCCTAGACCATGACCTAAAATTGGGCCAATCAAATTCTTTATATTTCCATATTTTCAAGATCCTACCTCATGAACTTTATCTGAACAAAAATCACCACCATGCTCAATTACTTCAATGGGACCGGACTATCACCTACAACTTGGCCATCAACCTTGCTTTTGGGCACATATATTTTGACAATCTCAGATCATGACTTAAAAATGAACCAAATTGCATAACCTTTTTATGATCCTGAATCATGATTCAACTTCCAATCATCAAGAAGAGAACTATAGAGTTGGGTATAATCACTCATTGGATTTTTAGGTGATAGATGATTAATTAGTAGAGGAATATGTCATGGAGGCCACCTTTTACTGGATAATCACATGATCCCTAGTCTCACCTTGTTTGAAAATATCACCAATACTCTAAGAAGAGAGATAGTTGACTGATACAATCATTGTCTAGGAGGCCACTTTAAATGTGGGAACTTGTTTGAATCTCAACCACCTATGTCATCAATCAAATCCCTATCCTAGGTAGGAAAAATCTTCACATTGCACCTTTTTAATAGTACTAGTTCTGATTCTAAACTAACCTACTAAAAGATAAGAATTAAGATGAAAACTAAAGATGTATAGAAAATGGGATGATAACAAAATTTCAAAATCTTTTTACAGCTAATCAGTTGTCACTATTTTTAATGATCATTGACTCTTGATTTTAATTACTTCTGACAAATCACCAATCCCATCTTCCTTTTCACATCCACCTTTTCTCTCTAAGGCATGAGTAAGTGAGACGACCAACCATATGTTGACTTAGGAATCTATGTTATCATCAGAAGGCCGTTAAAATAATAATCTAGAATATTATTTTGCCTTAACTAGTCTATTATTCTGCTTTGTTATTCCATTATTCTACTTCAGTTGCTTATATCTTTATAAAATTAGATATTATCCTTAGCCCACATCTCCTAATCATCCTCTAATCCTACACATTGGTCCTAGTTAAATGTGAGGGATCTCCACCATGGGAGGTCTGATGAATGCACATTCATCCCTTTTTTATCACATCCATTAGGTCAATCATTCAGGACATTGTGTTGCTTTTTCTAAATTTTAGAAACTAATATTGATTTCCACATTTCTGTGTACATCATTAGATTTCTTTTTTCTCTTTTTGTAGGTATTATGTTCATTCTCACTCCTTCAACCCCATTCCAAAAATGCACCTCATTTCTTTAAGAAATATAAATAATAAGAGGTTGCATTTAACCTCCCAGAAGCCTAGTTAGTCGACTCACCCCCTTTGGTCGATCGACTTAGTAGCAGATAGGAAGAATCCATAGATTGCCAACCACTCGACTGGATCTTCAGTTGCTCAACTCAACCCAATTAAGGAAGGCACATTTTGCATTATGGAGCCGATCGACTCACCCCAAACTGATTGACTAGATTTCCTTAACACTAAAGCATCAAGTCAAATAGTCAACTTTCTTCTCTCAACAATCATGCACCATTTATTCCAGCCAACTGACTAGCCACCTAGTCGATCGACTGATGCCCCAACTCTAGGGTATTCCAACCACCACAAGGCCATGTTCTAGGGTTCCTAGGGTGTTTCATGTACTATAAAGGGAGGGGGGAGTGCTCAAACATTACATACCCCATGTCTATCATTTCATTACTCTTCCTAAGAGAACATAACAATGAAAGAAGACATGGAGTCTACAAAGTATTGTTAAAAACATTATATTGATTCTTTTTATCCTTGTTCTTGCTTCTATGAGTGATATGGAGTAGTCCTTCCATTGTTGGGACATGATGATTAGCCCCATGAGCCCTATAACTTGTCTTAGAAAACTATAACTTCTTTAAAATAATAAAAGATGAGTCTTTATTTGTTTAACAACATGGAGATTTGGGACTTGTGGACTAGAACATTGAATGGAACTGACATGTTCCTTGATGAACACCGACACCTTGGGTTGTGGGTAGTTTGATCCATGAGATTTGTGTTCTGTAAGAAATAGAACTACAACGTCATAATCTAAAATTATCTAAAAAGGAATAAAAAGTGGTTAAGATAATTACTAAGGGCCGTGGTGGTGAAACCTAAAATTCCATCAATTCCCAAAAATTGAATTAAAACTCGATCTTAATCAATTTTCTTCCTAGAAGTATACTTTTTTTTATTTAGTTCCTTTGAATAATTTTGTTTACTTCTGCAAATTTAGTTTCTTATTTTATTTTAATCAAACTCTTCAAATCAGAATTTACTTTCTGTTCATCACAATTGATTTGGATTAATGCTTAATAATGCAGTTCCTTGAGACCGACCCCTTCTATACACAAATCAATGCACTTTTTTACAAGTGGGTAGTTTTCTATTAAATGGGTAAACTCTAGGGATGATTTTCCTAGTGGATTTGGTGTGTTCCCGATGACACATCAAATCTTAGCATTGTTTCTAGGTATGATGATGTTAAATTCAAACCAATTTGCTTTTTTTTTAATTCACTTTTATCTTCTTGAAATCCACTCTTCAATTCTATGGCCTTTTTCTTCAAGTATAAAACAATGTATGAAACACTCTAGGGGCATTGCCAATACACCATTCCCTTTTTATCATGAGATTGACAGAACCTTCCATAATTTGAACTAAACCCATCAGATCAAGATGGCCCAAGAGGAGGAAATCAATCGATGGATCGAGCATGCTTTAGACTTATAGAGAGAGGACATTCTGGTCGAATTAAAGGTTGCATCAACCACCGAGTTAGAAGCCCAGTCTACTACCCTTCATGAAGTGGAACGAAAGAAACAACTCAAGGACTTTTTAGTCCCCTCCACCTTTGATGCACTACATTATATAGTGCCTCCTGCCACCACCGCCCCCCAGTTCGAGATCTGCATGTAGTGGATCACTATCCTCTAAGGGAATCCCTTTTTTGGGAGGATGGGATAAAATTTTCAAGACCACCTTCAACTCTTCATTGGCCTATGTGCCTTGCACAAAATGTTAGGTGTCTCAGATGATGCCCTTAAACTATGACTTTTCAAATATTCCCTATCTAATATGTCTAGTAGTTGGTATATCACTACAAAAGGTGATTGTACCACCACTTAGAAAGCCCTTCAGTCAAAGTTCCTAGAAAAATACTATCCCACATCCCTCACCTACCAAATTTGGGGGCACATCACCCAATCTCACATGTCTCTAGGATTAACCTTCGGTGCAACATTGGAGTAATTTAAGGAACTTCCTTTGTCTTTCCCCACATCATAGTATCTTCCAAGTAAAATTAATCAAATCATTCTATCAAGGCATCAAAAAGGATACAAATGCCTTCCTTGATACCTCCTTAGGAGGTAATTTCATCTTTCAAAATTTTGACAGTGCTTGGGAAGTAGTAAAAAGAAGCGCTAAGACCCAAGCCCTAGTTGAGGGAAAGGTGGAGTTTTTGTAGTAGCCAAAGTCGAAGATAGTTTTGAACTAAAGTCTATTTTTGAAAGCCTAAAGATGCTCACCTTGAAGCAAGACCAACTTGAGTCCCCTTTCAATGCTTATGAAAGAAGAGTACAATTACACCAACCTCAATATACGCAAAAAAAAGTTAAATCTAGAGAATTCCTTTGTGGTATTTTCCAAGGCTCTAACCACTACACACAGTAGTGCCAAGTAATCTACAACACTCCCATGTAACCTGAAGATGAGCAGTAGATGGAGGATCTCAACTCCATCCATAGCATTATTGGCCAAGACTATTACAACATGTATCAAACCAGGAATCATCCTATGTTCCAATATGGAACCCCACTGGTGATGAGAATCTAGCACGACAAAGACCTTCTCAAATGAACTACCAAGACCTTCCACCCCCAGGTTTTCACTATAACAATAAAAAAATTACATAAACTAAGGGAATTATCATGGTAATTTCCAAAACTGAGGTCAACAATTCCAAAGCCTCAATCAAGAACCTCAGATGAAGTAGCTAAATTACATACCCTCCACTGACAAATAGCTAGATAAGTTGAAAAAGTTGATCCTATCCCTGGTGGAGTCTCTAAAGGTGATTGACTCCCAAGTGGCCCAACTCATTTCCAACCAACACTCACCCCTAGGGACCTTTGTTGGGAACCTGAAAATAATCGAAAGCATCCTGAGAAATTAAAAGTCAACTCCACATGTCCTAGGAATGTGTATGCTCCTCCTCATCCATATTTTTTAGATAACCTTTATTCCCCATTGACTTTAATGATGATGACACCATGATAGTTGAAAAAGATCAAGTTCCCATGGATATTACAAACTCCAATATAGAAACCCCACCTGTGGTTGAGCTTCACCAGTCAAGGCCATCAAACTTGATGTTACAATCTATAAGTCATGCCCTCCTTATCAAGCACACATCAAATAGATGAGGTTGGACATGTGATTCATGAAATTTAAAGATGCTATGAAGAAACTTCATGTGGACATCCCTTCTAGATGCCCTTTTTGAGATGCCTTCCTGGTCCAAATATATAAAGACATTATTAACTAGGAAGTACACCACTAAAATATATGAGACTGTAAATCTCACAAGAACACTGTAAATTCAAAAAGTAGAAAGACCCAGGCTTCTTTGGGATCTGGTGTTATCTGGCCGACAACACTTGTAGGAAGCAGATTGTGGACTTAGGTTCTAATAGCTCTATCATGCCTTATAGTCAGTGTAAAAGATTGGGTTTTTTTGATATGTTGCACACTTCTATGACTATTCAACTTGTAAATTCATAAATGACCAAACCCATGGGCACCATTGGGGATGTACTAGTGGAAGTTAGCAAGGAAGTATATGTTCCCTATGACTTTGTCATCATGGACATTAAGAAAGATTTTGTTGTCCCATCATCTTCAGTTGTCCTTTTCTAGCTACAACCTGTACCCTGATAGATGTAGAGGCGGTCACCATTCTCTTATGTCTTGGAAGGAAAATTTTGGAGTTACGAGTTTCAAAAGTGTGAGAGGCCCAATATTTTAGTAGGAAGTCTATCTTCTTGACTACATGGACAAACTCTCCCAGCTTAGATAAGAGTGGGAACTTTTTGAAGATCCACTACAAATAACCCTTGCAACATCGACCAAGTTTGATTTTGATGATGAGTAGATTCACCTGTATAGAGCTCACCTCAACACCTTTGAAGAAAACACTCAAGCTGAATTTGAAGACCTAAATTGATCTTTGTTGTAGAAGTGAAAGTCAAGCCACCAAAGGCCCCTTATATGAAGCCTCTTCCATCAAGACTTAAGTATGTTTTCCTTGATGATAAACAAACTTTTCCTGTCATAATAAATTTTTATCTTACATATGGGTAAGAAGATAGGCTTATGAAAGAGATAAGGAAGCATAAATCCTCCTTGGGGTATAAGATGACTGATCTAATTAGGGTTAGTAAAAAACATTGTATGCACAAGATTCCCATGGTGGAAGAATACAAGCCTTCGAGAAACCCTCGATACAAGTTGAATCTTAACATGAAGGAAATCATCTGTGTTGAGGTCATAAAGATTATCACCATAGGAATCATTTATCTAATTTATGACTCCCCATGGGTGAGTCCCATCCAAGTTGTGCCTAATAAAGGTAGAACAACTGTGGTAAGAAATGATAACAATGAGTTCAACCCCACCCTCACTATTATTAGGTGGAGGATGTGTATTGATTATCGCACGTTAAACAAAGACACTTAAAAGGATCATTTCCCTCTCCCCTTTCTTGATTCTATGTTGGAACGCCTTTCTCACCAAGAGTACTTATGCCACTTGGATGGTTACTCATGTTTCTATCATATCCCAATTCATCCTGATGACCAATAGAAAACTACTTTGATCTACCCCTTTGGCACCTATGCTTACAGAAGTATGTCGTTCGGCCTCTGCAATGTCCCAAACACCTTCTAGCGATGAATGGCATCAATCTTTGATGACTTGGTGGAAATCATTCTGGAGATCTTAATGGAAGATTTCTCTATCTATGGACATGGCTTTGATTCCTATCTAGAACATCTATCTCTGGTACTCAAAAGATGTGAAGAGGCACACCTAGTTCTAAATTGGTAGAAGTGTCATTTTAAGGTGAATGAGGGCATCATCCTTGGCCATAGAGTGACTAGTAGGGGAACTGAAGTAGATTGTGTAAAAATCAAAGTCATTACCAATCTTCCTCACCCTACCTCTGTTGAAGACATTCGTGATTTCCTTAGTCACGCTGGATATTGTCAAATATTTATTTGTGATTTCTCCAACATTACTAAATCTCTCACCTCCTACTGACTTTGATCAGGTTTGCTTATCTAGTTTTAATAGCCTAAAAACATCACTTACCACCACTCCAATAATTCATGCACCGCATTGGTTGCTTCCCTTTGGGATTATGTGCAATTCCAGTGACTACACTGTTTGAGCCATTCTTGGGTAGAGGTTTGACAAACACCATCACATCATCTACTATGCCTTAAAGACCCTCGACGACATGCAATAAAACTACAACATCACGGAAAAGGAGATGTTGGTGATAGTCTATTATTTTGACAATATACATTCCTACCCGGTGGGATCTAAGGTGGTTGTTTACACAAACCATGTTGCCATCCTATATCTGATGGACAAGAAGGATGCCAATCCCAGACTCATTTGTTGGATATTTCTACTCCAAGAGTTTTATTTAGAAATCTATGATAAGAAGGTCTCCAAAGCACCCTTGTTGATCATATCAGTGTTCTTAGCTTCTAGGATGATGAGGGAATCACTATCGATGATTCTTTTTGAAGCAACTACCTACTCAAATATGAAGGTCAATTCTCCTAGTTGGTCGATTATGTGAATTACTTGATGGCTGGTGTCTTGCATATATCGAATACAAGGGACATGATAAGGAAAAAAAATTCACAATGCACAAATTTTTTACTGGGATGACCCATATCTATTTAATCTATGTGTCGATAGCCTCTTTTGCAAATGTGTAATAGAAGAAGAAGCCCATGCTATCCTGGAGCAATTTCATTCAGGCCCTATAGGTGGGAATATGAGTTCTTAAAAGACCACCTGAAAGTACTTCTGTGTGGTTTCTACTGGCCCACTATGTTTAAGGATTCCCTTGAATTCATCTTTACATTTGACTGATGTCAAAGACCAGGAAGTATTTCAAAGGTGCCAAATGCATATGAATTCTCCACATGATTTAGAAATCATTGACATTTTGAGGATCAACTACATGAGGCCTTTCCCTTCTTCCTGTGAATTTGAATATATCCTTGTAGCTAAGAACTACATGTCTGAATGGGTGAACGTCATTCCCGCAAAGACTAAGGATTCTAAATTGGTGATGAAACTCCTCAAGGACACAATCTTTCCTAGGTTTGGGGTTCATCACACAATAATATCATATGGCTGATCATTTTTTGGGAGAAAAATTTTGAGGTACTATTGAGAAAATATGGTGTTCACCATAAAGTTTCCTCTCCCTACCATCCCCAGACCTGTGGCCAGGTCAAAGTTTATAATTGACAAACTAAATCAATTTTGAAGAAGATTGTGAATCACACACAGAAGGATTAGGCTTTAAAGTTAGTGATGCTTTGTGGGCATATCGAACTACCAATACTACCAATAAACACCCTTGGGAACAAAACCCTTCTCACTTATCTATAGAAAATCTTGTCACTTGCTCGTAGAAATGGAGCACAAAGCTAGTTGGGCTATTCGAACTCTTAGCTTTTACCTGTCCACAACCGGTGATAAATGTCCCTCCAAATTCAGGAGCTTGAAGAATTCTACATGACGACCAATGAGAATGCTAGGATCTACCAAGACCAAACAAAGATGTGGCTTGATGGGCATTTGACAATAAAAGACATTCAAGCGGGTGACTAAGTCATAGTTTGCAACACCAGATTGAGACCATAACCTAGGAAACTAAAGTATAAATGGTACATATCGTATCTTGTGAAGCATGGTAATCCACATGGATCATTCATGCAATGGGACGAATTCCAAGATGACTTCACAATGAATGGATACATGCTCAAGCGCTATCTCGCTACAAATGATTTTTGTGGAACATGGTGCAAGGATTCACCCTCCCACAATAGATACAGAGATAAGGGAACCTCAACCCTTTCTTCTCTCTGAACTTGAACCATCCACGACTTGATTTCAAGTGTCAGACCTTCAATGTTAAAAAGGGTCCTTGTTGGGAGGCAATCCAATCCTTCTTTTCTTTTACCTTTCCTCATTTTCTTCTTTTTATTTTTTTGGATTTTTATTTGGTTTTTATTTTCTCATTAAGTTCTATTATTCCCTTGATATTGTAGAAAAATGTCTTGCTAATACAAATCGATCAATTGGTAATCCAACTGATTGACTAGATCTAGTGGTTGGGAGAAGGATTTGAGACGCTTCATTTTCCTCCACGACTGTTGAGTCAATTGACTTGGTAAGCTAGTCTCTCAACTGGAAATGTGTCACGTGGTTATAAAATTGGCACTTTGGGGGGTCAACTCACACCTTCAACCCTACATGCCCCCCAACAAGAAGCATCAACCCTTCTCAACATCGCACGTAGGTCGCACCTTTGGAGAGTCAACTACAAATCACCCAACTCACCACTATCCAGCATCACCGACCTATTATCACAACACTTCACCACCTCTCCTCTAACTATCCACTTCACTCCTCCATGGGCGACTTCCAATTCAGGTGGATCGGATGACATGACCACAAAGTGGCACCCTGACACACCTCTAGGCCACATAGCTACCACTCCATCAGTGTTGCAACACCCCATGACCGTCTGACCATCCTCCACAACCACAGTTGTAACCAGCAACACTCTACTCCATCAGTTGCTCCACAACGACATCCCAGCCTGCTGCTCCACCACCACCCTCATCGTCGCCTTCTCTTTAGGGGTGGTTTGGCTGATTGGATCTGCCAACTGACCAGTTGGTGGCCCTCACCTCTTCTTTACCTCCTAGGAAAGTCAAGCACTCGTATGTCTATTCGATCAACCACTGACTCCACAATAGTTACAATATGATCCATGAGTACAACGACTGCTCTCCCAGTCAAGTGACTGGTCCCTTGCTACATTACAATTATGTGCTAGATGATTTCTGTGGTGGTCTCTTCGACTGCCTATGTAAGGGAAAATCGGTTGCTCAGATACCTACTCCCCAAAACCCTCACTGACACTATGGATTGGGAGGGGGAATCCATCTAGAGGATCCCACTAGAAACTCCTCCACTAACAGCCATGCTAAGATGTCGACGGACCATGATGACCTCGATTACATCATTGACTACGTTGAGGCTAGTCGAGCCTCATGCCTACCTCCCACACTAGCATCTTCTTCATGCACACATATCACCACCTTCTAGGAAATTACATCCAACTTGTTGATGATGAGAATTTCTAGCAGTTTGAAGACATGGGAGGGATTGGTGTCACTCTTCCTCATTGGACATGCAAAGCCAATCTCTCTGATCTTAGCATTTGCAACTCCACCAACACCATATTGCAATGAAATCACCTCTCTCACTTCCCATACTAGATTCTCTATGTCTACAACAATCTCACATTAGAATCTATGACCAACTTCTAGAGAAACAACTATTCTCAAGAGGGCTCAAATTACATGATCTAGATCTTTCAGGAGAATACACATATCACCATCAGAAACATCACTTCTCTCATCCTTGATGATGGGGAGTCTACCTGGTTCAAGGGGTGCATGGAGTGCTCTGACAACTATTTCCATAGATAGTATGATTATGGCAAATTGTAGGTAGATCTCACGACTTGCCTCCCTCTATCCTTTTAGGATCAAAGCCATCTAGTTTGCACAATATAGTGATCCATTATCTTAACTAGATCCTCTCCTACACCATTATAGTAGAACATGAACATAGGACACCATTAACCACATAGATTTCTACACCCTATGGTGCCTCCTAAATGGAGAGCCTTTCAACCGGGGGAGTACCATCATTGACCACACCCGCCTCCAAGAGATCCATAACACAAGTTCACCTTTCCTTTTGGGCTATCTTTTCACCGCCATCCCAATTTTTTTGAGCTACACCCTATCCCCTTCAAGGCCATCCTACCTAATGGGACTCAACATTTGATCAAACTCCCATACTTGCAGACAAGCCATGTTATATGCCTTGACATTCAAACATGTACCTATTATTTAATTTTCTATGATACCACTACCCAAATCATGATGCCTCTCCACATCAGGTTCACAACATCAACCAATGCAATGATCTGGAGAACCTGCCAGCCCAGATATAATGGTTACTCTATGATATCCCTATTCTAGAGAATGTCGTACTTGCAGACAAGCCATGTTATCCACCCTGACATCTAGACATGTACCTATTCTCTAATTTTCTGTGACACCAATATGTAGATCATGATGCCCCTCCACGTCAGGTTCACAACATCAGCCCTATGCTATGATTTTGAGAACCTTCTAGCCCAGATACAATGATTACTCCATGAGAACCCTATTCTAGATAATGTCAACCCTGAGCCCATAACCCACTTCCAGAGTGCCTCTCTAGAGGAAAATGAAAATGACACCGATCCTCCTCCTATTCCTCCACCATGCTACACTAGGAGGCACACCACTAAATATGTTGGTCATGAGGGACCTTACGTCTTCTACGAGATCCACCAATAGCTGAACCAGATCCATCAGTCAAAGGTGCACATGGAGCACGAGCAACAATGCCAAGGCCATCAAATCAACCACATTTATCTCATACAACATTCTCATGAGATTTATCACATTTAGAGTTGCCACTACACTCCCACCCAATCCTTCTACGAGTAGTATGGAGCTCACCAAGACTATTGTGATCCCAACTCCTAATATCGGGGTCATGACTACTATGAAACTGGCTCTTTATCCACTCACCCCAACTCAATTTCCACCCCCAGTGATCTTCTTCCCTTCATCTCAGACTTGGATTTTCTCAAGACAAGAAAATTTCTAAGTTCGAGGTGTAGGTGTGTGATACGAACCGCTTCCACCCCTCTATCTTCCCTTTTTCTAACATATCCATCATTTTATGTTTGCTTGCACTTAGTTTGATTTTGTTTCCATTTTTGTATGTGATATGGCCTTTATCTAGTAGGCTAGTAATTTCATGTGTATGTATTCAATATATACCCCTTGATTGAGGTGAATCTCTGGTGAGATTATCATAACACCATCTCTATTAAAAAGCATATGTCATCTAAGACCTTAGTCAGAACTTTTCCTTGGGAAAGTTGTCAAACCTTAATGGATAGATAAGAACCAAAAAATAATGTATCTTTATTAAACTTGTGGATCTAGCTTGTTAAGTTTCTAAATTTTTTATGCTATAGAATGGTTTGAACTAATTTTCTAATACTCTCAAAGCACAAACATTCTTAAATTTCAGAATGAACAAAATCAACCTCTTCTACACTTCTTCCACCACCATCTTACCCCTCCATCTTGACAAAAAAAAGTAATCAAAAATAAAAAAAAGTTTGCTAAACTCTAAGTTCAGGGTGTCACACCCCTTCCTCCCTCTATATCACTTCTTCCATACACCTTGTAAATTTAATAGGGGTGTACCACCAAGAAAATATGCCAAAGTGCACAATTAAGACATGTAATCAATATAATTGTAAACAAAGAAAAGAGTAAATCTTAAGTCAAATAGAAGAGAGATCACCTTCTTCCATACCTAGATTCACTCATTTTTTTATATTAGGGGAATCTCCGTATGCCCAAAAATTCACCTGAAAAAAACCCCGGTCTTGTGTAAACTCTCGTATGAATATGAAGGAGTACCAATAACAAAAGGAATATAACATCCATTTTCTTGTGCGTCCAAAATAGAAGCATGTTGGGAAGCAAATTCAAGTGAAGAATGTTGGATAATTGTGTTTTTGCAATTTTAGGAAGTCAAGGTTGCTTGTCCATAATATGTGGTGAGGACAAGGTAGTGATATGAAAGCAAGGTGCACTACAAAAAATTTGGCCTTTATTGAAGAACATTTGTGAGGAACTGGATATCGTAAATAATGATGTCTATTTGTGAGGGATCATCCTTCAAACATGGGACCAAATCCCTCAACCGTGTTTTTTACATCCTTAGACCTTTTATGTGAACACTAATCCCTCACAAATACATTACTCACTAATCACCCCGTGAAAATACCATGCCAAATATTTCCCTCCATCTCATAACCCTTCCCTCCATTCTAAAACACAACATTTGCAAATCAAAAATAAAAAAAAGATAAACCCTCCTCTCTCACTCTGTGCTCCCTCCCACACCGTGCTCCCTCCCCTCTCACGCCGTGCTCCCTCCCGCGCCGTTCCTCTTCCTAGACGATCACGCCGTGCTCCCTCCCCTCTCTCACCGTGCTCCCTCCCGCACCTTTCCTCTGCCTAGCCGATCCCCGCGGGGTGCCCCACGATAACCAGGAGAAGGAACCGCCGCACAACCAGGGCAGATCTGGGTGATTGTATGCTCCCCCTAATACCTTCACCAGTGTTTTCCTTGACGTTGTAGTGTACAAAGCTGGAGAGGTAGCACGACAGCCACGAAGATTAGGAACCCCCGAAGGTGGAGCATTTTGTCGGTGCCGCTAGGATTGGGTGCTGGACAGGGTGCCCTCACATCCTCCGACGCATGCGTGCGTGAGAGCAGTCGCGCCTCATAGGACTACTGGACTAGTGTTGTTGTGGCCAACTCTGGCTGCTAAAGCATCAGTCGCTGCTTCAAAGGTAGGTTTTTGCTTGGCACGCGACATGACTCCAGTGGCTTTGAGCATCTCTTGATCGGATTTTGTCTGCCCCAACGTCTGCGTGTAAGTCGCCGGAAGATTGGATCTCCGATGAGTGAAATACAAGTCATGCTTCTCCCTTTCAATCGGAAAATGTCTCCGTTAGACCCTATATGCTTCGCCACAGAGCAGTCCCCAGTGTACCTCAACGACGATAGGTTGGGTTTCTCACTTGTCAATATATCTTCTTCCTTTCTTGTTTGTTTCCTAATTTCCCATGTCCCCTCTTCTTCTTGATCAGTAAGGGGTGGTCTGAATTACAATTTTTGAAATCCTAGTAGGGGGTCGCACTTTACCTATGTCCAAGGAGTTGAAAACAAAGAGAGGGATCATTGCTAATCGGTCTTTGATAACAATAATATCCTCAAAATCGAAGGCAGGTCTACACGGGGAGCTTGCTAGGCTCACAAAATGAAAATGGTTGATTTAAGGAGTGTGAAATTGTTCTGATTGAGTGATGCTACTTCTCTTAGCTCTGGGTGACGATTGTCTTTGGCTGTGAAGGATTTCCCACCTCTCCCGCAACAGGTGATCACTTATTCATACAGTAGTAGATGCATAAATAATTGCAGTGGTTGTCTTGATCGGTACTGATAAATATTCAGTCCCCCATAGCATCCTGGTTTTAATAAAATCCTTGACAACTGTTGCTTGCCATATGTATTGTTTTTTTCTGGCTGCATTATGCAACACCTGCTTCTCACTTCGATTTTACCATACAGATTCTTGTCAATGAATCATTAGCTTCCAATTATCAGCATTAAGCAGCGTAATGCTTACATGAAGAAAACATAAAAATAATGGATATCAATCAGTAATGAATTATGTAACTGGAGCCATGGGAACAATGCCATTGTTTGGATAAAGTAAACAAGACCATCAAACGAAGGTAAAAAACAATACCACTAGCTTTGATATTAACTTATTATGGTTATAATGTTTTTGTTTTCTTGGTGCACATTTTACTGAAGGTGCTTATGAAGTGTGTTGGTAATTCATAAATGGGAGAGCTCGAAAGGAGACATGAGGAAACAAACATACAACATAGAACATACAACATAGAAAGGAGTCTGACCTAAATAAGGTAATGAAGTCCAAAAGAGCACATGGTGTTCCATGTGTTTAAAACCCATCCAAAACATTGTCAAACAAAGTCAGTTAACATGAGATTTGGAAACCTACTTCACCTTCTTACCCTCTGAACCTGAATGCATATCTTCTCTTTTTGATAACCAAACTATTTTCTTTGAAAATATTTGGTAATTTTTCCTCCAATTCAATTTGATGGACTAGGTAGTCATAACTGGCAAAGAATCCCTATATTTTACATAACGAATCAATTTATTTTCTTTATGGAAATCAAACTGAGTTTATTTTCTTGATTATCTACATTATACAAGATCCAATTGCAAAAGCTCAAAGAGTTTCCTACATCAACATTAATGCTCAAAAAATATTATTTCAATTCATAATTTACATAGAATAATATTTATATGTACTCTTATAGTCGTTGATAATTGTTTATCATTGTTAAATCCATTCTGCTTAATGTCACAATGTTGTTTTATATATGCCAAATTTGGTTTCGATGGTAGGACAGAGTTGTTAAGTGCAAACGTTACAAATATGTTTGTACCATTTGGTATAGGTAAACATATATGCTATATATTTAGTATCAAAGATGATCATGTTTTTGGTAACATGCCTTTCTTTGTTGGAGCACAAACTGATTAGATGAGTTCATACCATCTTTATTTTTGGTTTCAAAGTTCATTGCAACTTGCCCCTTAACATTATTCTCACTATTCTCAAGAGGGTGCTCTTTTCACACAACTTTAACATCATACTTCTCACAAGGAACAAGCCCAAACGAGAGGTGATTTTCCACACTAAATTTTTTGGGATATCTTCTTTTCATAGCAGGGACTGAAAGCTATTGATATAATCCAGAATCTAAAGCAGATCTAGTTTTTCTTTTGTAAACTAGAGTATAAGTAAGTATCATTTAGAACAACCATATCCTCCTACTTTCCTTATAAATTGTAATGTCGAGTAGTTGTATGAGATTTAGTTTGCTCTTATATTATTATGCCATTGACCAAGCCATTGTTAATATATCAACAATCACTATTCTAGGTCATGTGATTATTGAAGATGCAACAATTCCACTTCCAAAGATTCATGGTTATTAGGAAGAAAAGAAAGCATGGCAAGCAATGTTCTATCTTGGGTTTTGACACTGGATGGAAGATCTAGGAATTGATGATCACAAAAATCCAATTATGGGAAATGAAGGTGCACTTTCTCTTCCTTTCTTTGACAAATTTCTTTAATTCATGATAACTATTTCAATTTTATGTATATGCTCGGCATCTATAAACACCAAATGATGGATATTTTTCACTTCTCTATGTTGCATTTATTTGTATATACATGTTGATAGAACCTAGTAATTTCTTCATGTGAACCCACATGAAATATGTGAACTGATCTGTATAGTTTTGTATATTTTAGAAAAATTGGATGGTTTTCTAACCAAATGTCAACATGTATGGTTTTGTTCCTGCTTGGTTTGGTTTTTCAAGATATCTCTGATAGAATTGATGGGTGTTTTGAGAAGCTATCATGCACCAGTCCTGATCATTGTAGGAGCAAAGACCATTGTCTTTCTATGATGGTCAGACTTTTATTCTCAGAGTAACTACCTTTTTGTTGCTAGAATGCTTGAACAGTAGTATTGTACCTTTAGATTTTGGGTCACTAGCGCGATGTGAACACAATAATATCATGTGGATCATATGACCATTTTTAGGCTCATGAGGCCGGGAGTTCAAGGTCACTGGTGGTCTTTAAATTTGTTCAGATGGGATTCAAAGAGGAATTGGTCTTATATGCAATCCAAAAAAATGGTACATGCTTATATGTTCTTGATGTATTGCATCCTAGCCAACATTGGTTTCTAGTTTTGCTTTGGGTGGTTTTAAGGATTCTTGGATAAAGTATATTTCACTACTTCCCTTTGCTTTTTTGTAGTTGAAGGGGATGGTGAATCTATTCTGGAAACTCTTCTTGCTTATCAGGTAAAGGCCTTCCTCTCATAGATATGTCTTGGGTGTTGTGATATTTTCTATCTTCTGTCTAGAATGGGCCATCAATCTTTTTATGAGGCTTGATACTAAACTCAACTACCTGATGTATGTAGGTTAGTTTGTAGGACCCCTAAAGTTGCATATCTGTAGGATGATCCTTTTAAAACTAAAGTTTGCCATTTTCTTGATTACACAGGTCAGTTTTAATCTTTAGAGTCACAATTGATGATGTAGAAATTACTTTTTTTGTATCATATCTCCCATCTTGAGTATGTACAAGGATTTGATTTTGTCTAGCTCAAAATTTTCAGCTGCTTGAAGTCTCATATTTCAATGTCTATGGTTCAGACAAGTAGTAGGCATCAGGTATGATTATATTATATCATATTTCAATGTCTATGGTTCAGACAAGTAGTAGGCATCAGGTATGATGATAATCTTGCATGTGTTGCTTGTACATTGTGAGCCTATATATTCATGGCACATAAAATTTATTGCGCTCTTATAGTTCATGCATTTTTTGAGTATATATTTTCCAACTTTAGACCAAAGTCGCCAAGAGATGATAGTTAACAACACTGCAACATAAGATTATGCATATATGAGAACATACTATGTAACAATAAACCCAAGTCAAGGAATTCCTTTCTTGTTAATATGTAGTAGCAGCAACAGTTATAAAAATGTGTACATACGTTCTTGCAGATGATAAAATATAGAGAAACCATGATTCGAGAAAAGAAGCACAAAAATATCAAGTTTTCTAATCATGCTTCTTTTGAAGTGGGTTTCAATCTATCTGTCAGTCCAAATCAAAAGAATCCTCACAACATAGTTATTCAGACACACATGTACTAGTAGCAAAGGCAAACAGGGCTAAACCTTGGTGGGTGTCTCAAGGCACACCATGGCACTCTTTACTAGAGGCACAACACAAACTTCATTGCATCATACCCATTTTTTAGGGCTCACATACCCAAATTACAGATTTCCAATTATTTTTAAAGCCCATAGTGTCCATATTAGGTATTAATGGTCATGATATAGAGTCACAAACTTCAGTGCATCATGTCCATTTTTTCGGACTTGCAGAGACAGAGAATGTTGAGGTTCCACAAAGAACCGATAACGATGACGCAACAGAAAAGATAGACAGTGACAAGAGATGGCCTGGTTGGCCTGGAGAAAATGTCTTTAGGATACTGGTTCCATCTCCCAAGGCCGGAGGCATAATTGGCCGCAAAGGGGAATTCATCAAAAAAACGTGCGACGAGTCAAAAGCCCGGATCAAAATCCTAGACGGTCCTCCCGGAACTGCAGAACGCGCTGTAAGCCTTGAATCAATTTAAAGAAGTTCTTTAATGTTTTTCTATAACCAAATTCACACACTAGCCCCAACTATCTATGGTTGTCACGTCTCAAACTGAAACTTCGATACTTTGTCCGTTACACCAGGGGTTTACTTGTTTGGGTGATTTCTATCAAAGAAAAGACTAGTTTATATGTATTAGGTTTTACTTGGTATGCTAGTATTATATATTTTTCTTTAAGCTCGTACTTATTTTAATCACCAAGAATTTTGATTCTACAATTTTTGCATCTCTTTTTGGAAGCAAATTTTCTAATTAACATATTTCTGCAATAGCAGAAACTGACATAGTTAGATGCAAGATTGCTTGAGATATTACTTGAAATCATCAAAACAGCACAGGAGCCCTCTAAATTTTAACTGAGAAACAATGTTCCTTTTGAAGAAACCGTAAAATCTACACCAGTTGGTTGAGAAATGTAATCTAGACCATGACCTTTCCAAGATTATACATTAGTGAGAACGATTAATGCAGCCTTTTAGGCTTTACATGTAACAACAAATCAACTAAGAACTGGCAGTCCGGTAGTTTTCGTTGTTGTACTAAGTTTTCAAATGCTCATCTATTATTCATAGCTATTAACATTGCGATTTCAAAACTTCCATGCCTTCGGAATATTTTATAACAATTCCTTTGCACGTGTTCCCTAAACATAAACTATAACTATGAATCGAGTCAGTCTGAGACTTATTTGTGTTGTAGATATGTTCCACAATACCTGATCATGTCTCAACATTTCTGAACCTATTTTTAGGCTTAAAATATGTAGACATTTGTGTTCAAGCTGTGTCCAGTATGGTCATGTCTATTGTGTAAAGTATATATACTTCCTTGGAGCAAAAATTTTGAGACTAATATATTCATGTAGAAATGAATCAACCCAAATTCATTCACAAATCACAAGTGGTATGGCCGTATGGGCTATGGCCATATACTCACCTTCAACATTGGATTTGGCAATGAAATTTTGCTTCTTACTATGTCATTACAAGTTTGCCTACAAGAAAGGTGCTATATCCAGATGTGGATTATTCATCAATACAACTTTCCTACTATTGTACATGCTTATTCACCAAAAGGCATAACATCTTTGGTTTCATTTATTGGACACACTCTTTATGTGCTATTCAATCTGGAAAATATCTCACCTAGTTTGAAATTTTTAGATCTATTCCGGAACTCAACCTTTTGAAAGAAATATCACTAAGGGGATTGGCATTTTCTACACGTTCAAAGTTTGATGGTGCATTATGCTCTTCTTCAGATGGAGAATTAATCATGGTAATATTCCTAATTATTGCAAGGCAGAATTTTATGTATGCGGCGTATGCCTTGTTAACAATGTTGTCATCTTTGTCTTGTAGATAAGAGGAAATCAAGAGATATTATATTTTTTAGTTTGTCCAAAGGATGCATACCGGTAAGCTTGTTATTCCTTTGTCACAAAATTAATGCTTCTGAACTTGGCAATATGTTGCAAACTTTCATAACCATATTTTTGAAGATCAATTTGCTACCTGTAACATTGCAGACAATTTATCCTGTTAAATAATTGTCATGACTTTGTACTTGGAAGTGTTTGTCAATAGACTAATATCTCACTACAATTTAGTTTGAAGTACGTTTAAAGAACTGACATGTTCTCAATTTATTTTAACAACTCGACACTATAAGAACACATTATATTGTATTCTAGGAAAAGTGTATTTTGGAGAAAAAAAGTGAAGTTCTTATCGATGGGTGTGGATTCCACATATAGAGAAAAGTAAATGGAGAACATTTGGAAGTGCTTCCTTCTATCAAAATAGATGTAAGATTTTTTTGTCTAACCATTGGAAAGAGTATCTCAAATATGACTGTCCACCTAGATGTGTTTGGTGCACTCATGAGAGACAATACTATTAGAAAGAAATGTTGTAGCTTTTATGGTTATACCAAAGCCATTTAGAAGAAAGACCAATTAAATTTGTATGCAAAATGTAGTTGCATCAGTAGTTTATGATCAATCCGGCTAATTTAGTGATTTCAGCTGATTTACTAATTTTGAAAACATGAACCATATATGATTAATTATATCCCATAAAATGAAACGTTTGAGCTTGTTGGCTTACACATTGAGCTTACTATGAAGGATATTAATCTAGTTGTCCTAGGTTAGCAAGTGTGGAAACACTTTTTGGATAATAACGTCTTGAGCATGTATAGGATTTTAAATGTGAGAATTGACCTGAGGATTTGTGCTTGGAGTTTCGTATAATAAAGACAATTCTTTTTTTTTCTTTTTCTTAAATAAAATCTATAATGTCAACTTTAATGCAATAAATAATGGCGAGCATCATCATTTAAGCATCAATCCCAACCATGTTGGTGTCTGGCACGTCAGCTACATGGATCCTTCTTTTTCCATCCAAATATGATGTGGGCCATATTCTCATCAAGATGTAATATTTCAAAATCTATAAGCTCTTCCTAAATTATTTTAGGCATGCCTCTTTTTTAATTTGTGCTCGGCTCAATAGCATTGTTCATTGCTCCAAACTGGTGCATTTGTCAGTTTGTGTTGCACATGTCAACACCATCTTAGGCGACCCCTCAACAAAGTCCTCTATACTCGCCACCCCCACATTGTTCCTCATATGGTCATTTATCAAACAAAATTCATTGGTTTCCCACACATCCATCTCAACATACACATTTCGGCCAACATTCATCTTGTTGAGATCTTGTTAATTCGCTTACCCACTCCTTTAAGATTAGCAACATATCAATGAAAATATCACTAAACCTTTAACATATGCATCTCGGATATACCCGGTCACAGTTGAAAAAGGATAGATATAACCTATATCAAGTGGTCTGCATAAGACGCTTTCTGAAGAACAAATTTTAGGGCATAAGAATTGTCAAAAAGGACGTATGCTACTCCAATAGATCGCCACAGTGGAGAACAAGAACGGGCTAAGGAAGAAGAGAGTCTCCCTCTAGTTGCTCCTTGGATAATGTGGACGGCTTGTGGCATGATGAGCTAAGCTGGGAGGATGAAAGCGGAGATGGAGAGGGAGGATGGATGGGCAGAGACGGTGTCTGGGTATCTCGCTCTGACACCATGTCAAAGACTACCGTCATTGATATTTCGTATTAGATAAACTCATCTCCTATATATAGGAGAGGAAGGGAAGCAAGGGAACGCACTTAGTCCCATTTCACAAGAAACTAATAGAAAAAAAACACTAATAAAGAAATGCATGGTATATCTCAATAGAAGGCATTATCTGCACATTGTCATCTCTTGAATTATGGTGGTGTAAGTGCTCACTATAGTTGTTAAAATCATGGTCTAGTTATAATTCCTGCTAAACAATGTGATGCTTGCACCTCCACTTGATCAGTGTAACGAATCATCAGCTCCTTGTCGGCGTTGCCGCACCAACAATCCTACAAAGGCAGTTAACAGGCAGATTAGCTAACACAAAACAAAAATCTGACATGGCTTACTTAGATCTACCCACATGGCTCACATATGTGTATACCAACAATTCCATATACATATTCATCCAAACACGTACTGTGTCATCGTGTAGATCTGGTCTGCATAGTTTGTAGACCAACATGAATCTATGTTTAGAAAAGCCTGATTAAGCCAATGTTACTCGTAACTATGGATCCCGACTCTCAAATCTCCCACAGTTTAAAGATGGACAAAGGAAACTTATATTATATGTTGGTGATGCTTAATATTTCGTCCTTGATCCATATTTCACCATTTCAATGAGTTGATAACATAATTTTAGGAAAAAAAACCCATATAGCACACTTTGGGAAATAAAATTACCGAAATAACATACTTCCATCTTATTTCCCAAACTAGCACACTTTCAGAGTAAAACGCCACTTTATTTGGCGTTTTACTGTCTTCGGAACCAAAACCGCCACTTTATTTATTTGGCGTTTTCAGGCTGGCGCAGACAGAAGCGCCACATTGTTTGGCGTTTTCAGGTAAAAGCGCCACTTTATTTGAGGTTTTCCTTGAATGCGTCCCACCAAACGGTTGCGTGGCGGAAAAACGCCACATTATCTGGCGCTTTCCATTTATTCGGTCAACTGGCCGATGCGTCGCGTCGCGTCCTTGTACAGTTTTTACGTAAAACACCACATTATGTGGCGTTTTACAGAAAACGCCAGAGGCGGTGGCTTGTTTTGCTTGGTTACGAGGGGTAAAGCGCCATTTTTGTGGCGTTTTCAGATAAAGCGCCACATAAGTTGACGTTTTCCACTAGGTCCCCCCCCCGAGCCAGCGCGACTCTCCTTTCTCCCTCGCTCGCTCGCTCCTCTTTTTTCTCCGCCACGCCGCTGGTCCTCCGGCGATTTCGTTCTCCAGCCGCCGGTGGTCGTTTGTCGAAGCCGTAGCCGCCGCCACCACAGCCGCCGCCGCCACTACAGCCCCAGGCGGCGCGCCTCCTCGTCGCCCTCCTCCTCGTAACAGGTAGGTCCGACGATTTCCTCCTTCTCCGCCTCCTCTGTTCTCCTCCTCCTCCTCCGTTTTTAGCCCCTCTGTTTTCCAGCCCACTGCCGCCGCCGTGGTGTTCATACTCCGTCCTCCGTCTCCTCTGTTCTCCTCCTCCTCCTTCGTTTTCCAGTGCCGATGTGGACCTCCTCTCCTGCTCCGGTTGCGGGGGGGCGGGGGGGTGGGGGGCGTGGGGCTTACCGGGTTTTCGTCACTAGGTAGAAGCGCTGCCACTACGGAGATGACGCAGCCAGGGGGACTTCCAGGGTGCCGGTTGCGGGCGTCACTGCGTAGAAAGCCACTGCCGCAGCAACTGCCCCACCAAGGAGGAGCGCCGACGGTTATACTTCATCATCAATTGAATCGGTTTCTAACGTTTCCCCTGGCGTCCTTTTCCTTTCCGGTCCTTAGTCCTGCATCGTGCCACCGGCGTAAGTACAACGTTTAAATGTAGGGCAGCTCGGGGCGTCCTCCGCAAAAACGGAGACCGCCTACTGATAGCGCTCGCTTTTGCTTCAAACAATTAGGTGACATCCGCTGACGACAAAAGCAATGGCGATCGCCACATTGATGGGGATCATTTGACCGTAGTGCTACGGACGAAAGCTCATACTGCATAGCCACTTCTCGTCTATTAAACCTTGCAGTCTTATTCTTTCCTCTATACAGGCTGTGCAGACAGGAGCACAACGGCCGGAGCATTGTTGCATAAAGGGGTTGCCAATAAGATAGGGTGGACGCACATTGAGGTGAGATTACATTGCGAGCAAGATATGATTACTTATGTATATTTTAGTTTGGAATGTGTGAGTCATGATGTATTTATTAGTAGAATGTAATTTCATTGGACTGTAACTAATTGGACTGTATCTAAGTGGACTGTGTCCTACATGGACTTCTACTATTTAGACATTTGTCTAATATCACGTTGATTGTTTTACATTTATTGTTTCACAGTAGTGATCATTATTTTGTGAATGATGGTTTGGTTTAATGGTTTCCAATGCAAATAGATTTATACTTTCAAAAGCTTATTTTCAAATAAGTTTGTTATTACTTTGAAAATATTGTTTTAACAACATGATAACGATTTATTTTCAAATAAGTTTGTTATTACTTCTAAAATATTATTTTACCAACATGATAACGATGGAACACCCATGCCCGAAAACAATGCAGTCAGTTTATTTGTCAAAGTCACTTATACCAATATTATTTGCTTGAACGGGCCTTGTGGTGTTGTTCTGCTAGAACGAGGTTCAACTTCCTTTCGTGGTGTTGTTTAGGATACATCCACCACCTTACGGGGATGATGGTGTAGAGATCAACAAGAAAACAATCCAACATGTTAACGCTTACACACAAATTTTAAAAAAAGAGAACATATAATTTGAATCACGCGATAAGCTTCAGAGGCCTAAGATGTGCACGGTTATATTTTGTTGGACAAAAATCAAAATTTAACTGATTTCTTTAATTAATATCCAACAGGTCGCTTTTAAAAAACATAATCAGAATGTCAATTTCTTGATACAACACACGCCAATGCGTCTATAATCGTAACTGATTTCTTAGTCCAGAGGACAATGCACTCTAGATATTAGTTAGGGATATAAGGAGGGACACTTCATCTCTGATAAGGACACATTATACACTATGGGACCGATACAATATTCTTAGTTGCGATTTGTCAAAGTCAGACGGTTAGTGATTTTAACGCCACTGAAATATACCAAATTCGCTCAACTTAATCATTTTTATATGGTTAGTGATTTTATAAAGTCATTTGAACAAAAACTATTTTAGATGAAAACCATTTGAACTAATGCAATAGCTATATGGTTAGTGATTTTAGATCAAAACTTTCAAATTATATATCTAACAAAAATTACTCATCAATTCAGGACTATGACGGACACCTCAAGACATTTTGTCCTACTTTATAATGGAACACCCATGCCAATTGAAATATCTACGACATCTACTTATGCCGAGTTTATGTCATTCGTACATCAAGTTCTTGACATCAACTCATCAATGCACAACATCCATTTAAGTTACACCCTTCCAAGTGATTTAGGTCTGACATTTAACTTATTTCCCACTCAAGTTGTGGATGATGATAGTTGGAAAGACCTACTTAGTATCGGCTACGGGAGGCGTATGAATCTTTATGTTGAGAAATCTGATATTTTGGTTGATGATGATGATAACGATGATGATGATCCAAATTATGATGATGATGATGATGATGATGATGATGATGACCTTGATAATGACATAGAATTGCAACAACTTCGTATATATGATAGCAATCATGACGTTTATGTTGACCCGGAAACTTGGAAGGATGATTGGGTGGACCATGCCAATACGGATAACTATGAAAGTTTTAAAGTGGATGATTGGATTGATGACTTTGCAAACCCTTTAGACATGGGAGACGATGAAGTTGTTACAGGACAAGGTTTTAATAAAGGTGATATTTTTGAAACAAAGGCAGACCTCCTTATAAAATTGCAGGCTTGGTCAATCAATAATAATGTCCAATTTCGGACAGACCGATCAAATAAGCGTTTCCTTACGCTTATATGTCTGCATAAGGATCAATGTTCATGGAGACTTCATGCATGTGCGTCTAAGAGGATTGGTGGGTTATGGAAAATAACAAAATACACTGATAAACACTCATGCCACAGTGCAATTTTGTACAAGGATCATATGCAATGCAAGTCTTCATATATTGCAAGGATGATAATGCCTATGTTGAGAGGAAAACTAGACATGACCGCAAGGGAGATAGTTGAAAGAGTGAAAGCTGAGTTGTATCTTACCATATCCTACAAGAAGGCTTGGCATGCACGTAAGAAAGCCATTTCATCAATCTTTGGAGATTGGGAGACATCGTATGGGACGTTACTTCTATTTCTTAGATATGTTCAACAAGCTATTCCAGGAACTGTATATAATTTCAAAGCCAGCGAAACAACCCTTGGCCATCGATTTGAACGTGTATTTTGGAGTTTTGGTCCATCTATTGCAGGTTGGGCTCATTGTTGGCCAGTGATTAGTGTTGATGGCACATTTTTGTATGGTAAATATGGTGGGACGTTACTTATAGCTACTGGCATTGATGGAAACAATGGATTGTTTCCCTTAGCTTTTGCAGTTGTTGAGAAAGAAAACCGTTCTTCTTGGGTGTGGTTCTTGAATTGCATGAAATATCAAATTCCAATTGTCAGACAAAGGAATGACTTTTGTGTTATATCTGATAGGATGTGCAGCATTCATCAAGCTTTGGATGAGGTGTTCCCGTATGCCACTCAACGTAACTGTTTAAGACATTATAGAGACAACTTTCATAAGAAATTTAAGTCTACTGAATTATATAACTTGATGTGGAAAGCGGCTAAGGCGACTGAAGTGGTAGAGTTCGATAAACACATGAGTGCTATAAAATCCATTGACCCATCTGCTTACAGTTGGCTAATGCTTTTAAACCCAAGATTGTGGGCTATGTCTTGTGATGGTGGTTATCGATTCGGTACAAAAACAAACAATTACTCTGAGACGATTAATGGAATTTTAAAGTGTGCTCGCAATCTTCCCATACAAGCCCTCATATGTAGCACATATTATCGGTTGGTCGCGATGTTCTTTAAAAGGAGGAACTCCACAACATCATTAACTGGCCAATTCACCGAGAGAATAGCTTATAAATTGGAGAAGTTGGAGCAGGAGGCACGAAAACATCACATTAGTGTCCGAGTAAATGAGTTTGAATTCACTGTCAATGATGTGTCAAGAAATAGTTATCAGGTGCATCTTCTGCGAAATCCTTATCCTTCACAGTGTACTTGTGGTAAACCACAAGTTCATCATATCCCATGCTCACATGTACTGGCATGCACTAGTTTCATTCACCATGAATATTTTTAGTTTGTCAGCAGTTGGTACAAGCTAGACAATTATAGGATGACATATTCCCCTCAGTTTAGTGGAATCCCAGATAAAAGATACTGGCCAGGGTTTGATCCAACCATGGGTCTTGTATATCTTCTACCACCAGTTGTTACAACACGTGCAGGAAGACCTAAGGTGAAGCGCAGAATGACAAATATGGATATTGATCCTAATCGCACTTCTTACAAATGTGGAAACTGTGGTGGTTTAGGTCATAATGAGAGAACATGTAAGAAAAGGAATGGTTAGAAATCTCAAAATCTTAGTTGTTTTGTACTTTGAAATCTCTATATGTAATCTTAGTTGTTTTGTACTTTGAAATCTCTATATGTAATCTTAGTTGTTTTGTACTTTGAAATCTCTATCTGTAATCTTAGTTTGCTAACTCGCATGAGAAGGGCGGGATGAATAAAATTTCCTCCTGACTTCTGTAATAGTAATAGTAGATGTAATTTTATTGTATGTATTTAGTCGTTTAATACCATATTGTGATATTTTTTTTTTCTTTGTATAGACATGGTGAAAGGAGATGAAACATTGCGGATTACATGCCACTCCACTGAAATTTCTAGGTGGCAGTTAACAGATGCAGATGTGTTAGGGTATGTTCGTACAGCGGGGTTCGGATCAATCATTACCCTTTCTAGGGTTCACTTTGATGCATTATTGATTACAACACTTACTAGAAGGTGGAACTCAACTACAAATTCCTTCCACTTGCCTTTGGGTGAGATGACAATCACACTTCAGGATGTTGAAGTCTTACTAGGTTTACGTGTTGATGGCGATGCTGTTGTAGCTCATCATCCTATAGGTCCCAATGAAGGTCAATTTAGTTCTTGGTCTTCCATGTGCGACCATATCTTAGGTTCACATCCAGAAGGGCTTGATCATGGGTCCGTCCAGTTGAGTTGGTTGCGTTCTACATTTGTAGGCATTGACTTGGAGAATGCCGACGATCAAGTCAAACGTCGATACACAATTGCATACTTGTTACACCTTTTAGGTTGTTTTCTATTACCAGATGGTACTGGTAACGAGGTTCATCTTCGCTACTTGCCTCTTCTAGTGGATTTTGGCCGTTGCGGTTTATACTCCTGGGGCAGTGCAGTTTTAGCATACTTATATCGTCAGTTGTATAGGTGTCGTCCAAGTTCTAAACAAAGACGATTATCTGGGTGTGTGCATCTATTGCAACTGTGGTCTTGGGAAAGGTTGCATGTTGGTAGACCTGGAAAGTTGGACATGCGAGATGATTTTCAGTGGCCTGAACATGCTCCACTAGGCTATAGGTAAGTCATATGAATATATAAATACTCTATTTTTGAAAGTATAATCTCATAATATTCTTATCGTTGGTAACTTATGTGAAACAGATGGAACCATCTGATGGAGCGTGTACGTGTACCATGAGGAACTGTGACGTTCTACCTTAATGAGATTGATACCCATCAGCCAAGTCAGGTGAGAGTTTTAATTCATTTCATTCTTAAATTTTACATACCTTTATTTGCGAAATATGTATTCTAATGTATTGTCATAATTATGGTTATTTAAATTGTTACAAATATTTAAATTTGCAGTTAGTTTGGACACCTTATAGTGTTGAACTGTTGGCCAAGTTTCCGCCTATGTGTCAACATGGTAGAGATATTTGGATGGCACGTGTACCAATGCTCTCTTCTACTGTAATAGAGTGGCATGCTCCTAATAGAGTCCTAAGACAATTTGGTGCTCACTATCAACCACAACCCCAAGACCTTCCTATATATCAACGGATTGATGGTAGAGGGCGTAGCAGCAATGATTGGTTGGTCCAATATAGCACAGAGTTAAATGCATGGAATGACAGACGTAATAGTATAGTTCAACTTCCTGATCCTTTGACTGTCGATCTGCCCCCTACATGGTACAAACCTCAGTATCATGTTCAACGGCCAGTTGATCCACCTACTTTGTACTATCCTCGTGGATACATAGAGCGAGATTGTGTAAGTATACATATATATATTTATATATCTATATATATATTTATATAGATCTTAATGTTGAAATGAAATCAATTTTAATTAGCATTCATTCTTATAGGTCCAAACTCATGTGCAAATCCAAGAGACACTACAAGCATTGACACAAGAGACACATGTTGATGATTGGTTGACAGTCCGGGATAACATATATAAAGTACAGAATGCATAGTTTGAGCAAATGCCTAGCCACATGTATCCAAATCAGGGTATAGCTCCTCCTACGACAACATCAGTCGATGCCACACCACAAGGTCATTCTACTGCACCAGGTTGTTCTACAACAACTGGACAGTTCACACCACAAGGGCATTCTACTGCACCAGGTTGTTCTACAACAACAAGTGACTCCTTGCATGTAGGTGATTCTACATCTGCAAGACAATTTCCTGTTGGTACTCCTTCTTCGTTTCCAGGAATGTTCTACTCTCCTTCGTCGCCACCATATGATAACTTTGGGGTTCCTTCTACTTTATCATGGTCGCAACCAAGTTTTACTCCGTCCCTAGGCTTTGACCAACACGGACCTTTTTATCCATTTTCACCACATGGACCACCCCCTAGCTGGTCACATGGCCTCCACACAACCATGTTTGGATCACCTCCACCATCTTGGAATATGCCCTTCACTCGACCTCTCACACCACCACTTCCTATGAGTAGGCCTACACGTGGAGCTCAAACTACATAGTTGAGCCCAATCCAAGATTCTCCAAACATAGAACAACAATCTGGTGACCAGGTATTAATTCTTTCAAATATTTTTATATTCTAAATAATATATTGTATTGTTGACTATAGTTTAATAATTTGGTCAAATATTTCTTTTATTTTGATTGCAGGATTGAAGGCCTTTGTTGCAACATCTGAAGATTACTTGTCATTTGCAAATATTGTAGATTTCCTAGTTGAATCATGTATCTTTCTTAAATGCATTTAGACTGATGTTTCTTTTTGTTGTTGTTCTATGTTGGATCATTTTGTATTCACCATTTACCTTATTCCCTTTTGGACATATTTCTATGATATTGTAATCATAATCTACTTTAATGTGTTGGATATTTAAAAAATTTAGAACATGCAGCAAATAGCATTATGAATGTGTTGGATATTTAGAAATTTAGAACATGCAGCAAACCGTATATGAATACGTTAACCGCAGCAAACACTGTAAAACACCAACCTTTGTGGCGTTTTACCTGTAAACGCCAGACTATGTGGCGTTTTCTGTCCCCGCAATCCGTAAACGCCAAACAATGTGGCGCTTACCGTGAAAACGCCAAACAATGTGGCGCTTCTGTCTGCGCCAGCCTGAAAATGCCAAATAAAGTGGAGCTTTTGGTTCCGGAGACAGTAAAACGCCAAATAAAGTGGCGTTTTACTCTGAAAGTGTGCTAGTTTGGGAAATAAGATGAGAAGTGTGCTATTTTGGTAATTTTATTTCCCAAAGTGTGCTATATGGGTTTTTTTTCCATAATTTTATCACCCTTTTCCTCTTGAACCTCTTCCCTCCATCATCCACTACAACCTTGAAGTTGTGCGCTTTTGCTTCCAGTTGTACATCAACGTACAATACCTTCTGGATGGTCTCCTTACATTCTCTACTCCAAGAGGCCTTCATCCACTGCTCCCAGCTATTGTCCTGACTGAACCCTCCCTCTCTTGTTTTCAACTGAATACTATGGCAATAGCTATAGCTCTCTCATCCTGACAGATCATTTTTCCCTCTCCATTTCTCTATTATCTTCCATACTTTAACACTAAATCTTTGCCTCTCCCTCTTTCTCTCATGTTGCAACAAAAGTAGCAGAAATACAACAATGTCAGTGGTTGCTAACCCTCTCATGCAGCATAAGTAGCAAAGAAGAAAACAAGAGGGTGCAAGTCATGGCTGATCACAAGGGTAGGCCAATGTGTGGCAAAAGAAATATGACATTTGACTAATGAAGAGTGAGACGTGAGGGCTGTGGTGTGAAACAAGAAACGAGAAAAAGAAGGAAGTTAAAGTAGGGGGAAGGCAGGGGAGGCCAATGTGTGGAAAAAGAAATATGCCATTTGACTGATGAAGAGTGAGACCTGAGGGCTGTGGTGTGAAACAAGAAACAAGAAAAAGAAGGTAAAGTAGGGGGAAGGCGAAGGGGTACGAGAGGCAAGGAAGCATGCTAACAGAAACACTGGTGGTAGAAGCAGAGGGGGAGGTGGAAAATAGAATGAAGTTGGTGCTGAAATTTCATTTTTCTTAATAAAAGAATGGAACATGTGTTGATGGTTGGGCGATGAGCACTTCATTTTTCTTAATAAAAGAATGGGGAGAGTTGTGTCAAACGCGTAGACTTGAATATTTAGGAGACGAAATTTAGAACTTTTGCCTAATATATGTCAAAGAAGGTTGGTGCCTTGGTGGTCATGGTTTTAAGTGTTTTAATGTCATAAAAACGTCCTTTGAATCATAAATAATAAAATATGACAAAATATTGACATTCAATAAGCGGATCTCTATCATTTTTTAATGTAAAAGAGAACATTTCAGATTAATATTAAGCACTTCTATCTAAGTAACAAAGATCGATGTTTGCAGGTTCTTTCTGCAGTTCCTTAAGGCAACAATCCAATCAGGTACTCCAATAAAGAAGAAGAAAGATCCAGATTGCAAGGATCACTCTTAGTATGTTTTGCTGCATATATATATCACATCTGATAAACACTCATTTTCTTTCTTATCTGAATGCGTTTGAGAGGCCTAAGTTGTTTCTTTGAATCACCACCTTAAGTTAATATCTAACTACTGCAAACTCACGTAACTACTTAAGCAAAGTTTAAAACAACTTCTACACGGTAAATGTAAAGATGGAAAAAAGCAAAGCAGAATGCTCCATATAACCTAAGTGGTAGTACTATAGGTGTTTATTATTCCATTGTTAGTCTCATAATCATTCTAAGTCTCAATATAGAATTTTATATGTTTTTGTGTAACTTTCTTTTAAGCATTCATTGTTAGTCTCATAATCATTTAAAAATGGCCATTTTGTTACTGCTGGGAAATTTTATAAAAGGAAATTTGCCTTCCTTTTGTTGTCACTAACTTCAATGTCTCGTTCTGTGGTTGGCTCTAATCTCCACCCATTTGGTAAGCACTGAAGATTTTAATTCTCTTCTTTACTTTTGAGTGATCATGTATAGACAATTAAGCTAGAGAATGAGTCTCTTCTCCTCTTTCTTTCTTTGTTCCTTTTGGATGTGTGCGTTGATGTGCCATCCTTCAGGTATAGATGTGATTGAAAAACAAAAAGACACAAGATTAAGCCCTAAAATAGGGGTGAATCAATCATCACCCGTCATGTAGCTTTTATACACATCCTTATACTAAGTTCAATCATAATTTTAGTTTACGGGTGCATGTTGCTGCTATGTTGGTTCACTTACATTTATCTCTACTTCGCACTCACTCTGATTCCTTTTTGTATTTATATTGATAGGGTAGAATTACTTTTAATGATGGATTTCTACGAACAATGCACCTTGGAGTAGACCAAAACCGAAATATAAGGGTAAGTTGTTTGTTGTACTATGATTTATGTATTAACTTTAAATTCTATTAATATAATGATTTGTCATTTTTAGGAGAAGAATATTCAAGTACCTAACCGTATGAGGCATGGCATTGATGAAGAGCACCACACCATTTGAAGGAATATGGAGACATTATAGATCTTAAGAGTTTCTAGCATGATATGTTGATTGTCATCAATCTCAAATTTTAGAACCATATGTACTCTTTATTTATATCAACATTGAGCACGCAATGTATGGATAATATTTTGCTTCAATAACAAAAATTGGTTTGAGGTGATTTAACATTTTTATGTGTCATTTTGGTGTTGAATCTTCTTATCATGTCATGTGAATTAGTACAAAAATATTGCTTGAGGTTATGTATACAAAGTTTTCATTTAAAATTTGATATTCACTATAGTAACAATTAATTAACATTTAATAAAGCATCCAATAATCAATAACCAAATCATTTATAGTAGTCCCTCATAAATATATTGATGAAGGTCCAGATTGACCATCAAAATTGCATTGATGACGACCACATAGCCCCTCAAAAATAATATTAATGAAGGCATTATCCCTTCAAAAATATATTCTCTAAGACCATCAAGTCCCTCAAAAATATATTTATGAGAACTAAACATGCCCTCAATAATGTTATTATGAAGGCTAAATAGTCCCTCAAAAATGTATTTATGAAGGCTAAATAGTCCCTCAAAATGTATTTATGAAGGCTAAATAGTCCCTCAATATAACATTCTTGAGGGTCAGTTGGTCCATGACAATTGTATTCATGAGCGCCACTGGTATTTGTCACGTGAGTTCTCTTCACGGACCATTTTTGAGGGCCAGACTCACAACCGTCCATATTTGTGAGGGCCTGTAGAGAGGGGTTTGTGACAGGACTCACTCGTGAATAATGGCTCAATTTTTACTAGTGGTGAATACAATTTCAGTATAAATTGGTGGGTTCTTATGATTCTATGTTGCTCGAGGGTGAGCATCATTGAAGTTTGGTTATTCTGATGAATGCATATTCATCACTTTTTTATTGCATTCTTTAGGTCAATTATTCAAGACATTATTTACTTTTTCTCAATTTTAGGAACTAATTGCAATTTCCTCTTTTTTGACCATAATTAGATTTCTTATTTTTTCCTTTTTGTAGGTTTATGTTCATTCTCACACATTCAACCCCAGTCCAAAAGTGCACCTCATTTCCTTAAGAAATCTGAAGAATAAGATGCTAGCTTTAGCCTCCCAGAAGCCTAGTCATTTGACTTACCCCCTCCGGTCAGTTGACTTAGTTGCAGACAAGAAGAAACCACAAATTGTCAACCACTTGATTAGCTCTCCATTCACTCGACTCAGCACTATTAACAAAGGCATGTTTTGTGTGATTGGACCGATCGATTGGATTTCCTTAGTGCCAAAGCATCAAGTCAACAATCAACTTTCTTTTCTTATGAATCACATACCATTTAATCCAGTCAACTGACTATCCACCGAGTCGACCGACTGGCGCTTCAACTTTAGATTTTCCAGCCACTATCAGGCCCTATTCTAGGGTTCCCATGGTGCTTCCTCTTCTATAAAAGGAGGGGGAATTCTCAAACATTCCAGACCCACCATATATATCTTAGAACTTTGTCCGAGAGAATAGAACAAGGAAGGAAGAGATGAAGTCTACAAGTTATTATTAACAACATGATATCTATTCTTTCTATCCTCATTCTTGCTTCTATGAGTGATATGGGTAGTCCTTCCATTGCTGGGACATGAGGATTAGCCCCATGAGCCCCATAACTTATCTTAGAAAATTGTTACTCCTTTAAAATAATAAAAGATGAGTCTTTATGAATTTAACTAGTATTTTGTACTTCATGACTGTTATGCTTTATAGCAATGAGACCTCAGACTTGTGGACCAGAACATCAAATAGAACTCACATGTTCCTTGATGAGACCTCAAACATGAACTTATTGGACGCTTGAACCAGGACCAGTGGAACAATGAGACCACCGACTTTCATCAATTCCCATAAATTGTATAATATAAAACTATCTAAAAAGGAATTAAAAGTGGTTAAGATAATTACAAAGGCACATGGTAGTGAAACTTAGACTTCCAGCAATTCTCATACATTGAATCAAAGCCTGATCTTAATCAATTTCCTTCTTGCAAGTTTACTTTTCCCTTAATTTAGTTCTTTTGATAATTTAGTTTACTTCTACAAATTTAATTTCTTGTTTTAGTTTAATCAAACTCTTCAAATTACTTAATAACATCACTCCTTGGGACCAACCCCTTCTGTACTCAAATCAACCTACTTTTTTACATCTGGGTAGATTTCTGATAAAAGGGTAAACTCTAGGGATAATTTACTTAGTAGATTTGGTGTGTTTGTGACAACACATCTGTAACATACCAAATTCTAGAATTTTGTCTTTTGACCCTCTTTCCCATCTTTTCCTTTCATTTCTATCCTTATTGGCCTTTCTATTTAATTAGTGGAATTTATAGTGGTTTAGTGAACATTTATTCACTAATTGTACCAATATAAGGGTTTATGCACAAATACCTCAGTGAAAGCTTAATTACCATAATTAAGTGATCTAAACCTTAATCTAACTTTTTTATGTGATTTGAAAACATAAAATATGCCATATAACTCATTTTAGTGGTAATATGAAGATAAGAAACTTAATTGGATGAACAATTTAGATAATGGGTCGTTAAAGGGCCATATGACATATCTCATAAAAAGAAGTCTCAAAAGAGGAAACAAACTTCAAATTCGAAATCTACATATCAAAATTAGCCTACATGTCAAATTTCATCTAATTTGGACCACCTTGAGATATTAGGATAAGTTTAGGAGAGAGAAAATCAGTAAAAGGCATAAGTAATTAATAATGCGATTATATAACTTCAAAATATGGAAATAATGACAAATTCATATTATACACGTCAAAGATAACTTGTGGATGATGTTTTGTCCAATTTGGATGTTGTTTGTGCAGGTTATGCAATTATATGCACATTCTGGACTTTTGTGCAATTTACCCAATTGGGAGGTTTTCTTTGCAAATTATCACCTGGATTTTAATTCTTAAATATTCCCTTACCATTAACGAGATTTTAAACCATTGGAGAACATAGTTTCACCTTGGTTTGATGATATTTCTTTCCAAGGGCATTATAGCGATTACCCTCTTTATAAGGTACTTATGTTTAAAAGCTATCAACCAATGGGGTTATTTCTTTCTTGAAAAACGGTGGGGATGGCCTAGAAGGATCTATGGGCTCTTAGGACCGAATTTTGATATCCAAGAAGAGTCCATGAGCTTTCCTCTTGCATGGCCATCAAGACCTAGGCTAAAGACACATGGAAAGTCCCTTAGACACCTCATGCTTCACCTCTTTCTTTATATAGCCATGTATACCCCTCCCCAACTCACAATTTGAAAACTCTTGCTCTCCTTTTCTTTCCTATAGCTTAGATAATAGTTCCTTCTGTATTTGGCCACGAAGTTGTTGTCCCAAGGTAATAGAGGGAGCCTACCTTGGTGAAGAAGGCTCCTAGGGCTTCCAAATTGCTCTACTAGGGTTTCTAAAGCTCCTCGGTAATTTCGACCAAAACTAGGTTTGCACCTCTAAAGTGGAGGAGGTGATCTTTTCTCAAGAAAGGAGTTGTCTTGGAGAAACCAAACCTTCTAATCTTAGGATCCTTTCTTTTTGGACCTTCTTACCTTCCTAGAGGCAAGTTTTGTTAACCCCCTTCTCATATATTGCTTAGTACATGCTTAAAACTCATGCTTCTATGTCAAAAATCGATGATTTCCATCTCTTTTTACCATGTTCTTCTAAGGTTTTGGTTTCTTGCTATTTTATCTTCTCTAGAATCTCTAGTTTGGTTATATAAGAAACTTCAAACCTGATCTTGGGTCAAATGGTGTTTTCTCCCTCTCCCTCTTTCTTTAATTATCTCGATCGGTTTGATGATGTGGCAATTTCCTATTGGTCAGTATTGAAAAATTCATATCTTCTAAATCGCTTATCCAAATTTGACAAATAAATATGTTTTGGAATTGGAAAATTAATCTCTATCTAATAAAAATATTTTAAAGGTCTGATTTAATAGTTTGATGAAGGGTGATTTTTGTAAAACGAATTTAATGCATAAAATCCATAAAAATTACATCTTAATCATCATAACTCCAAAATTAACATAAAAATATGTTTTATTGATCAAGAAAACCTAATAAGTTCATTGGTGATATTTTCAAAAGCTAAATCCGAATTTTGCTAAAAAGTTCTAAAATTAGGGTTTCTATATATTAATGTGCACCATGTACTCTAATACTTGTTAATACATTGAAAATAGGCAAAGTGGAACTTGAATCAATTAAAGTGGTGAAAATTAGTAATTGATATCAGTAAAAGACATATGTGCATTCCTTATACCCTATGTTGGGATAATTGCAGCCAAACCCTATATTTCCCTAATGAGGCTTAAATGAACCTTAAATCTTCCATTATTGAATCCTAATGTTGTTCATGCCTCAAATCAGATTATAATTTCTTCTTGTTGGGTCTTATACCCCACTTCCATGCTTATTGAATATTATGAATACTCTTGCCATGACTACTTTTCTAGCATGTGGATTTATGTTCTATTTAATTTAAAGTAGTGGTACTTATGTACAACCACCCACAGAGGGCATGTAAATAATCACCCTGGGGAATGTCTTATTCTCCCCATAATATTGTAGGTGACTGGGAATGTCTTATTCTCCCCACACCTAAGGTTAGAGGTTTGGTAGGTGCCTCAACCATACTTAGTTAGGTAGACATAATTATCTTACATGCAAATCCTTTTTATTACATTTGTTAATGGCAAGCTTCTTTGATATATAGCCTCATACTCTTGTTATCTTCATCTTATGATGATCCCTAGCCTGTTCCTATTTGCTTTACTTATCTTGTTATCCTAGACTAGTTTTGTGACACATACTTTTCTTCCCTTTCCCTTTTTGTTGGGTGCCTTCCCAACCACCCAGGTGTTGAACAAGGTGATGGATAAGACAAGGAAGATCTTACCTTTTGGCTTGGACTCAGTTGATGGAGATTTTCTATTTTTCTTGGAGAAAAGATTGTATTAGTCTAGACTTTGCTCTATCTAGATCATGATTGTGTGTCTTGATGTAAACCCTAATGGGAGAATTTGATGTATTTTTGTAAACCTTTTATGAAATTGAATATAGTCAGTTATTTTTTTTATTCCGCTGCTTTCCAATGGTGTTTTGTTTACCATATTTTAATAAGGAGGTGATCTCGCCTCCTTACAACATCAAGGTCTTAATGTGATTAGAACCCCAATATACCTAAAAATAGAAATTTTGAGGCAATGATGGGAATGACGTAGACATCTTTAGTCCTAAAAGAAACCTATATAAAAATGTATTGCATATTAATATTGCTTTGCTTTCTTTTTCTTATCGTCTTGTAATTTATCTTTTGTTCACAATCCCATAAAAATGGCTCGATATTGGTTTATTGGGAGAGATGGGTATGCTAATCCATCCTCATGCGTAACAAAATTGTTGAACCTAATTTTTCTAGGTTTATTCTTTTTTTTTATCTGACTCAGATGAGGACTCAAATTTCCATCATGGTATTTAAGGCTTTATTATGTTTTCCTCATTTCCCATATGAACCCTTGCAATTTCAAACACCTATCTTTATTTTCCATGTGAACGCCAAACAAAGTTTCACTACAAAAAAGATAGGAATCACACCATAAATTTTTTGGGTAAGGCACAATAGTTTTGCACTCAAAAACCCTAAACCACTAGTGGTTAGAAAGGATAGGTTGAGGGGATGGGAGGTTTAATATCCCATTCTCAACCATGAGAGGCAGACTATGGTAAGGGTTGTCGAATCAAAACCCCCATCCATGGGAGCCTTGATCAAGAGATCCCTAGCTTCCCATCAATGACCACATGGATCTTGAGTCTATGATGGATTATGCAGTCTCTTTGACCATTGGATCATAAATCCAAAGGCTAAGATTTCAAAGAGGCTGGAAAATAATAGGAAATAGATTACAAAATGGGATTTGAGGTGTTTTTCTTACGAAATCTGTAACTTTTTCATCTTGTCTTCACAAACTATGAAACTTGGATTGTAGCATCATAATAATATACTCTTCTAACTAAATAATTAGGATTAAATTATGAATTTGAAAGTCAAAATTCCTAAATGAATGAAGTAGATATGGAGATTAGGATTTTGTGTATGTAATTCACTATACTTGTCACTAGAACTCAATTTGTGAAGATACACTACCTCTAAAATATGTAACTCATCTAACTCTAATGGCTCGTTAATTGTATGTATAGGGATAAAGTGTGTTGACTTGGTCAAGTGGTCAACCACAACCCAAATTAAGTCACTTGCTTTTCCAATCATTGGTAAGACCACCAAAAAAATGATAGTAACGTTCTATGATTTACATCCATGGATAACTAAGGTCTACATGAGCCCTCCTGAATGTTGATATTTGGCCTTGATCTACTGGCAGGTCGAGCACTTAGACATGAAAGTGGCTACACCAATCTCGATATTCCTCCACTAGATATGTCATTGTAGGTCCTTGTGCATCTCGGCACACCCTTGATGCTATGTATGATTCGACCTATGAGCTCCTGGTAGCACCTTGTCCTCCTTCAATTGGGAGTCTTAAGGAATCTAGGTACAATGCTTATACTACATACCTCTATCCATTTAAAAAATCAAGTAATTTTGAGGTTTTTTTGACATACATGTCATTACTTCCTACCTATGATTGTGATTTTGTTCTATCAAGATTTCCTATAGAAATATTTTACATCACATTGACATTATATATTATAACTTTTTAACCCATAGGTTTTGGGGCCCATGGAGTCAACATCTCCATGTTCCTCCATTTAGTAGAAAAGATGCAAGAACACTTCACCTTCATCTTACAAATAGAATTAGCTGCCATATTTTCCTTACCAAGGTGGTAGTCAAATGGTTTGGTCATATTCCTTGTTTTACTTTTACAACCTCCTATGTTTGAGATTTAGGTCCTTATGGATAAGAAAATTATAGACTTTTTAGTAAGTGACAATATCAAAATAAGCCCCATAGAATTAGTGAATATATATCTTCAAGTCATATATAATAGTAGCTAGATTGAGATCATGGGTTGGATAATTAACTTTGTCAGGTTTTAAGTTTGTGGATTCATAGGCAAAAACCTTCTCTTACTGCATTAGTACACATCCCAAGCCTAATTTTCATGCATTGGTGAACATAATGAAAAAATCATTCCCCAAAGGCAAAGTTAGGGTAGGATATGAGGTTAACTTAGCCTTGAGTTCTTGGAAACCAAATTTACAAGAACAAGATTAGTTAAAGTGTTCTACCTTTCAAGTAATATTAGATATAGGTACAACACATATACAAAAATTAGGGACAAATCTAAAATAATAAGCAGTAAGACCTAGAAAGTTACAAAATTTAGAGGCTTTCGTAGGTGTTTGTCATTCAAGAACAATATCAAATTTGGCAATATCAATACATTTTTCCCCTTCAGAATTGATATGGCCCAAGATCATAGATTGGTCAATTTAGAGTTACATTATGACATTGGCCATATATATTTGGAGTTTATGGAACATTGAGAATTTTTCAAGTATGGATACAATGTATTATTTTGAATAGATAATAATATTGTCATAAAAAGGATACCATAAAATGATCAAGAAAGGGCTAGATGACTCCATACACGTGGTTCATAAATACACCTGGGGCATTAGTCAACCCAAAGGGCATGGCTAGAAATTTATAGTGTTTGTATTTTGTTCTAAAGGTTGTCTTAGATATATCACTATCCTTTACTTTGAGTTGGTGGTGTTCAAATAAGAGATTAATTTTGAAAATTCATGGACAAAGTGGAGTTAATTAAAAATATTTTCAATTATGTCCAACACATGTTTTTTTTCATAGAGACTTGACTGACCATGTAATAGTCAAAAAACATTATTAAGGATCCATCTTTGTTTTTCACAAATAGAACAGGTTATCCTCAATGTGAAGTAGTAGGAAGGTTGAAATCCCTATCGAGCAAATCCTGTTAAGTACTTCTTGAACTTAATCAGCTTTTAGGTGCCATCTGATATGGTACTTGGGATATCAGTGAGCTACCTGATGCCAAATCTATCCAGATTTGACCATCATGTCTAGAGGCTTCCCCATAATCTCCTCACAAAGAACATACTTGGAATATCACACTTTAGATAGTTTGGCCCAATAGGAGAGCCACTCACTTACTAAAAGGAATAATAAAAAACATCCCATGTCAAACATAACAATATTTTTTCACAAGGGATGAAATCACCATTATGCAATATATCAATTATGTTCTTAATAATCAAACTTTGGCATTAGAAAAATAAACCATCTAACTATTAATGTCTTATCAAGCCACACAGGGCAACATGTCTTATCTAATCTATCTCCAAGTTCTAGCTCCTCTTGGGCAAGATGTTGGTGTTGGGAGATACAAGCATAGAGTATAGTAGTGGAAATACAATTTTTATCTATCCATATTCCCCAATACAGCAAGATCGTGTCAACTACTATGAAATAGGAAGGTTGGTTTTAGTAAGTTATACCATGGTCCTAGAGTAAGTCGAGTGACAAAACTCCCTTCTTTACAACTACTGATAAGTTGATCTTGGACGGTGGTTGTGTAGCTCCTAGACTTCACCACGAACAACATATGCACAATCTCTGCAGCGACTCCAGTGGTCTAGCCACAGACTGCAGGTTGACTTTTCTCTCCAAACAGTAGCCAAAGGACTTCTACCTCTAGAGTAGTCCACACGGACCAACTAGAACTCATGTCATTAATCAAGAATATATAGGAAGGAGTTGTCCTCCCCATTGGTATACTAGTCACCAACCTACTCTCCCACAATGACAATTTCTCAATTGTTCTCTCTCATTGGCTATCCCTCCTTTTTAGGTAGGACTTTCCCAAGCTCTCTTGGTTACCAAAATAAGAGAGTACAACACTTTTCAGAGGAATTGATTCTCAATTATCTGTGTTGTTCTCTGGGAAGTCCCCAATACCCCTTCATATATAGGAGGGGTTAGGATCAAGGTTCCCAGTCTCCAACCAATGCAGGACTAAAGCAAGAGTGGAAAGGACCGAAAGATCTTGAATTTTTGCAACACTTCTGGAAGTTTCACAAATTGTGTCAACCAAAACGGTCATCTCATAAGCTGAGATGGTCATCTCGCAAGTGATACAGTCATTTTTCTAAGCAAGATAGTCATCTGGGATGCGTATCGCTAAGCGAAATAGTCATTTCACACTTTCCCAGTCAGATATGAATTGGAAAATTGTTTCCTAATTAATGTCACACATTAATTTACTTGCACCCCAAGTATGTGCAATTGAAACAAGTTCAGGAAAACTCCAGAACTTTCATTCATCCCAACCGAGCCATCTCACACTAGCGAGATGCCTGTCTCACTCACTCAAAACTTAGCCAAATCAATTTATGATCAACCTAACCCCCAAACGGTCATCTCACCTACATGAGACTCCCATCTGGCTTCCCTAATGGTCATCTCACTCAGTGAGATGGTCATTTGGCAGACCTAGTCAATCATTCAAGCAATTAGTTGTCTGAATTGAATACCTAAACACTTTAGTAATCAATCACCTATCGTTTAAGATCAAACTCCTCTTCTAGATGAGTTCCTAGGTGTATGACCCTATAGGTCCCATATCACATTGGCAGTGAATGTCCATAACTAGCTTATGACATCATAAGAAAAGAGTGGTGCCTAGTCGCACATCAGTGCTACCCAAAGGTCAGGATATCACTCCAGTAGGAGGGACAAATCCCATATCTATCACTCACAATCTATTCTCGTGTGTCAAAGTCACCCAATCATCATCGTTATAACTACCCATGTTTCAAGACTGTATTTGATGATGTCAAAGCGTACCCAACAACATGTGACGAGTGTAATGATTTCAGGTCTAAGAATCACAATCACCACCTTCACTATGAGTGATGATTGTGACCACAAAACCATAATACTTCCATATCATGACTAATGAGACTTAGTCATCAACCAACTCACACTCTGATCTTATGTGTTATTTTTTTCTATAAACCTTTCACAATAACAACCGATCATGGACATAATGAGAATATGTATATGTACTCTTAACATCTGTATGATCTCATCACAAGGATAGAAACTTGACAACATACATCATTGAGTAATATAATTCTTTAGACATTCACTCAGTATCCTCATTATCTCATAACTGAGTGAAATAGATGAACTAGAAGCTTGCCTTCATATATGTGTCATTATTAATCAAATCCTTTTAGGTAATTATGCCATGTCAAGCATCATATGATTTTCTATACGAACATACCTTACCAATAGACTCCCACTTGCACTTATAGCCAATCACCAACAGATCTCATCCTTAGTGATCTAAAAATGTCCAACATGCTTCTACTGCGCTAGTGCTGATTTAGCGGGTTAGCAACACTTTGCTTATAGTCGGTATATTGCATGTTTCTTATCCCTTTGCTCTGAGATGAAACCACCATTATATGGTATCTTATATTCCTTGCCTAACAATTAGCTCCATTGTTGTCACAGTATCTCTATTGAGTCATCAACGGTCATAACATCTAGAAGTTCATCATATGAACCTTTTAGATCCATACAGTATCACATTGTGTTCACAACACAAGTATACTCAACTTCTATTATAGATTAGCATTAATGGCTAGTAGTTTGGAACCTTTCCAACTAATCAACACTTATTCTTTTAAATCACAGTATCTCTACTGAGTCATCAATGGTCAGAACATCTAGAAGTTCATCATATGAACCTTTTAGATCCATGTAGTATCACATTATGTTCACAACACAAGTATACTCGACTTCTATTGTAGATTATCATTAATGGCTATTAGTTTGGAATCTTTCCAACTAATCATCACTTATTCTTTTAAATCAAATATATTTTAATTTTGCGATCACTTTTGTCATTTATGGAAGCTTGCATTGATGTAACTCTTTACATCCAACTCTTCCTTTTATTGCTATCATCATTGACTAGCAATCTATCCTTAGTCACTTCTCAAGTACTAATGGATATCTTTAATGACTTTCCAATAACCTTTATTGGAATATATATCATCTTGTCATGTCTAATACATACAATATTATATGGGATAAGATTGTTAATAGCTTAGATGATAGATCCATTATTTGGCTGGCCCATGGAGTCTTATTCATGATATTTCCATTCTTTACAAGAATTGGAATATAGGATTCACGAGAGACTAATCCGAAAATATTTCTCAATAAATCCTTCCATTTTGAACTCTTTCAACATATTGCTATTGTACGCAAACTTCCATTATGAAACATTCAAGAACTATCTCATAGATCTTGATCCTTATCTCATAAGATGTTTCATCTTTTCTTTATTGGTGGAGGAGTTTTTCATGCCATCTTCAATATTCACAATATTGAGATGTTATTCCTCATCATATGTGGAATATTCATATATGTTCCCCTAAATTTTTTGTAAACACATATTTCATTTTTTGTCTTGAATTAAGTCAAACTCTTTGACCTTCTTATCAAATCAAAATATCCCATTTTTTAGTTGCTTGTTTCAATCCCAGATTGAACTTTGCAAATTATAGACTTAATTTGCATTCATGAAGTTATGAAATCTTTTAGGTTGTGTCACGTGCACATTCTCTAATGTATTACCTTAAAGAATCCAATTTTATATTCATATGTCAAATCTCTTAGTCTATTTTAACTACAACAGCAAGTCAGACAATTGGTAAAGGAATTTCTAACATGTCCAATAATTTGAACTTGATTTATTCAACCAAATTGTTCTTTTTTATTATCCACGTAGGTCTTGATCATAAGACCATATTGCACCTTTTGGGTATTACCCAATTAGGTGGTGCTATCAAGGTCCTACCTTATTAGCTTACATGGATCTCATATTACTCAGAAATAGCTTTTAATTGACTAGTTGGCTCATCCTGTATGACCAACCCATCTGAATCATTGGATTCACAATCCTTCAATCTCAAATATGTCTTACTAGAACTATTTTGTTCTGTGTTATATGATGAACTTGAGATTCCACAACAACTTGTGATTCTCATTATTCTCATTGTACCCATATTGTTGATCTCAAACACTTTGAGTATTACTTTTACTCCCACTGAATCTTTTAAGAACTCAATTATCCTATTAACAAAACAATTTTGTTATTGGATTGAGATTAATAGTAATGTGCAATGATCATGATTTATGGATAAACCTTCTCAAGAAACTACTTTTTGAAGGTGGGTTTCAATCCTTTAGACCAATTGGGACATTCCCAAATCATATCATATATGATGTCCTTTTAAACCATTCAGATGGTACACTATTTAGTGATAGGTATATATATTTATGAAGATGTAAGAAGATTAGATTAATTGATAATTACATAATGACTCATCATGGTATAAATACTTCATTCTAACACATCATCATGTTCATTCAGATTGTCATGCGATACATTATCACAGTTCATTCCTGAAGGTACCCAAGGTATTGATATAAAGTATTTCAACATTTGATCATTATCAAAGTATCTTAATACTTTCATTAATGGTATATTTCATTTACAATCTCCTTGAACATTTTCAAGATATTAATGCTTTCATTTCATTTGGTACATATCATCATATCACCAATAAATGAAAATGAGGTATTAGTTAATTATTTGTAGAATTATTTTCATAAGATCTTCATGCATCATATGTATGAGGTCTAATGGAAGCTTTATCCTCCACTACATCTAGTGAAGAACGTCATATCATATTGTGTGTAAGTAAGACTTTACATGTTTTCTTAGGTTCAATAATCAAGGGAATCTAGATCAACATCAATATGTAATCTAGGTATGCAATTTCTTATATGTTCATACAAGATGATTAATGTTAATGATAATATTGAGTTATCAATAGTGTTCTTTTGGTATAAACATTCATCTTTGGATCATTTCACAAAAATATCACAAGATGTTTTAGGGCCAATGACATGCAAGATCATATCAATGAAATAGAAGCACTAATAATTCTTTATTGATAATCATCCTTATCCATACAAGTTGCATAAAGAAAATGTTTCTATTCTAATGGCATAATGAAATAGCAGTTCTAATAACTCTATTACATGCCCATTGGGCTAAGATAAATTTAAATGTAGACTATGGCTTCTGCAACACTTGCTCCACCTTGTCCATCCTTTTCCTTCCATGAAGGCATTTACTTCTTGTCAGATCCTGCACATTAGTATCTCATATCTCTATTTGGTATCACATACCAAAATGAAGAAGTAATCAAATTTATATTATATAGTTTATACCTGAAGAGGAGGCCTCAGTACCATCCTTCTTCTTCTTTAGTTCCTCTTACCAGACTGGGCAATTTCTCTTCCAATGTCCAGGTTGGTGATAATGGTGACAATCGCCTCTTTGTTTCTTTACTCCACCTTTTTCCTTGAGATCTGAAAACTTGGGCTTTGGCTAGCTTTAGAACTTTTCTTAGCTTTACCTTTGCCTTTAGACTTCCCCTTTGTCTTGCTGATCATAATCGTAGACTTGGGCTTGTCCTTCTTCATTTGTGTCTCAGCTGTCCTCAACATTCCCAACAACTTTGTCAATGACTTGTCAAAGTCGTTCATGTTGTAGTTCATGACAAACTGACTATATGACTATGGCAGAGACTACAGAATCACGTCATTGGCCAACTCTTGGACTAAGAGGAATCCCATTTTGGTTAGGTTCTCCACATACCCAATCATCTTGAAAACATGAGGACCTACTGGATCTCCTTCATCCATGTGACATTTGAACAGTGCCTTGGAGAGATCAAACCTCTCTTGTCTTACCTGATCTTCATACATGTTCTTGAGATCTGTGACCATCTCAATCAGCCCCATATTCTCATGTTGCCTTTGTTACTCATAGTTCATTGAACAAAGCATCAGACATTTGACATACATAACATCCTCAATATGCTTCTTATAAGCATCTTTGTCAGCCCTTGGAGAATTTTGAGTAGGTTCCTATGGTTCTGACGTTTCTAGGACATAGAGCTTGTGCTCCTATGTGAGAACAATTCTCAATGTCCTGAACCAGTCATGGAAGTTGTTCCCAACAAGTTTTAGCTTCTCAAGGACCGATCACAGAGAAAAGTGATTGTTTGGTGTGGCCATTTGATTCTACAAAAGAATTTGCAATTTTTTCAAAAACTCAATTTTAATTTGATTTGATTAAAATTTGGGCGATAACAATTAGGTCTTTCATAAATTATTGTTCTCATTATTTTGTTCAAATTGACACTCCTCAAGTATCAATTCAGAAAATTACAGCAAAAAATTTCTAATGAGCCAAGATCCATATTTCATCAAGTCATGAGTTGAATTTTGCCGATTGCCCACAACCTTACTATTTAGGTAGGCCAACTTGCCAATTGCATCATATGCAATTCTTGGATAGATGATATGCACAACACCTTTCCATGATCATCTGCATGCCTCTAGGCATGGGCTCTCCAGGTCACCAATTTAGCCTAACCTAATAGCTAATGTGATAGATACACACCATGCTTTATGCAAATCTACATACCTACCATCACATCTCCATGAGATAGACGATGCACCATGCATTGAGCAAATCTATGCTTGCTCGATCAAGTTTTTCATGTGTATTTCTATTGGAAAGCATCTTAGACTTAATATGTTTGATTGAGGGGTTTTTTATATTATATTATATTATATATATATATATATATTGTATCCAATATATAGTATGTATCATATACATGCTATATCCTACAACGTAAACATGAAATATAAAACAAAAAGTGATGGTTATGTCCATGTCTACTTGTAATTCCTTGGAGCCACAAGGAATTACTACCACCTAGGTCAATCATCACATCACATGTATGAACCTGTGGTTGATGTAGATCTGTGCTTGCCAATCTGGGTAGATCGATTCAACCTTTGATTGGCCGGTCGATTGGTCCTCATGTCCAATCGATGTTTGAACTCCTTCCAAACGATCAGTTGGGCCTCCAGGTGGTTGTCTGGTTCCATCGTCCTTTGTCCTCCATGATCCTATGACGGTTGGCTCATCTCACGAACTGGTCGTCTCAACTGGCGATGAACATCTTCAACATCGTTGCATGAAAATAAACTATCCTATTGCTACTTTGTTACATTGAATAAGAGAAACCTCAAGTTACATTTGAGGGGAGCAAAGATAGGAAAACTTTAACTTTACATTGGGAAGAAAGAGGTAGAGGCTCAGTACACAGAACGAGATAAAAGGAACCAAACCATCCAACCGCACACAGATAAAGAGTATTGGCCATAAACACGCTACACATCCACCATCAAAACCACTTTTAGGGTGACATGTGTAAATTGCATATATATCATATCTTATATATATATATATATTAGTTTGGCATTATTTGGTCTTTGATAGGATACTCATATAAGAGCAGTTTAAATATTTGCATCGTAAACAATAAATAAACAATAAAAGCAAAATCTGATCATATCGATTATCCTAAAACATAGTAAATTGACATGGCTCTGATACCACTGTTGAGAAATATGGGCATAGAGTATAGTAGCAGAAATAAAAAAATTATCTATCCATATTCTCTAATACAGAAAGATGCGTCAACTACTATGAAATAGGAAGGATGGTTTTAGCAAGTTATACCTGGTCCTTGAGCAAGTCCAGTGACAAAACTCACTTCTTTACAACTATTGATAAGTTGCTCTTGGACGGCGGCTGTGCAGTTCCTGGTCTTTACCACGAACAATGTTTGTGCAATCTCTACAACAACTCCAGTGGTCTATCCATAGATTGCAAGTTGACTTTGCTCTTCGAGCAGCATCGAAATGACTCCTGCCTCTAGAGTAGTCCACACAGACCAACTAGAACTCATGTCATTCACTGAGAACGGATAGCAAAGATTTGTCCTTCCTGTTGGTATACTAATCACCAACCTACTATCCCACAACAACAACTTCTCAGTTGCTCTCTCCCATTGGCTATCCCTCCTTTTCAGGTAGGACTTGCCCGGGCTCTCTTGGTTACCACAACCAGAAAGGACAACACTTGTCAGAGGAACTGATTCTCAATTGTCTGTGTTGTTCTCTGGGAAGCCCCCAGTACCCCTCTATATATAGGAGGGGTCACAATCAAAGTTCCCAGTCCCCAACCAATGTGGGACTAAAGCGGGAGTTGAAAAGACCGAAAGATCTTGAATTTTCACAACAATTTTAGAAGTTTCATAACTTGCGTCAGCCGAAATGGTCATCTCATAAGCTGAGGCGGTCATCTCACACACGAGATGATCATTTTTCCAAGAGAGACAGTGGATACGAGACGGTCATTTCACACTTTTCCAGTCAGATATGAATGGTAAACTGTTTCCTAATTAATGTCACACATTAATTTACTTGCACCCCAAGTATGTGCAATTGAAACGAGTTTAGGAAAACTCCAGAACTTTTGTTCATCCCAACTGAGCTATCTCACACCAGTGAGACGACCGTATCACTCACTCAGACGATCGTCTGGTGAGTTGAGATGAGCCGGTCAGTTCAATCATATTGAACTGGTCGGTTCAATCATATTGAATCGGTCGATTCAAGGGCAAAACTTAGCCAAATCGATCTTCGATCAACCTGACTCCCAAACGGCCATCTCACCTACATGAGACACCCGTATAGCTAACCAAATGGCCATTTCACTTAGTGAGATGGTCGTTTGGAAGACCTGGTCATCCATTCAAGTAATTAGTTTCATGAATTGAATACCTAAATACTTTAGTAATCAATCCACCTGTCATTCAAGATCAAACTCCTCTTCTAGATGAGTTCCTATGTGTGTCACCCTATAGGTCCCATATCACGTTGGCAGTGAATGTCCATAACTAGCTTATGACATCATAAGCAAAGAGTGGTGCCTAGTCACACATCAGTGCTACTGAAGTGAAATGGAAAGTTGGAGAACAACTTCAACCTACAATCTGTGTAAGGTGTTGTAGTGACAGTGCAATTCCTTTGTCTTTGATATATAGAATGAACTCGAGGCATGGTTGGTCATCCTCTCAACATTCAATCCATGTTTCTTGAATCAAGAGAAGACTGTCTGAGATAATGTGGCATCAATATCATATATTGATTCACATGTGCATGCACATGTGTTTCTCAATCTCGCTAATCAAGTGGCCAAGATATCATACTCCAATAGGAGGGAAAATCCCATATATATCACTCACAGTCTATCCCCATGTGTCAAAGTCACCCAATCATCACTGTTATAACAACCCATGTTTCAGGACTGTCTTTGATGATGTCAAAGCATACCCAACAACATCTGACAAGTGTTGTGATTTTAGGTCTAAGGATCACAATCACCAACTTTACTATGAGAGATGATTGTGACCAAAAAACCATGTTTTCTTCTCAAGGAGGGTCTGTCTGATACACTATTATCTAACATGTATATGTGTACTTGGTTTTAAATTGCCATATCTTGACTAATGAGATTTAGTCATCAACCAACTCACACTCTGATCTTATGTGTTATTTTTGTCTATCAACCTTCCACAATAACAACCGATCATGGACATAATGAGAATATGTATATGTACTCTTAACATCCATATGATCTCATCACAAGGATAGGAACTTGACATCATATGTCATTGAGTAATATAATTCATTAGACATTCGCTTAGTATCCTCATTATCTCATAACTGAGTGAAACAGATGAACTGGAAGCTTTCCTATATATGTGTGTTATTATTAATCAAATCCTTTTAGGTAATTATGCCATGTCACTCATCTATGATTTTCTCTACGGGCATACCTTACCAACAGTTGGTAAGGTTTAGCTATACCAAAGTTGTCTTCACCTAAGAGGTTGGAAACTCCCCCATAAAAGAAGAACAAATGAAAGTGTATCATCATAAACCAATATGTACATTAATTAGGGATTCAACAATATATGAAAAGGACATCAAATTTCTGTATAAAAGGTTTGCAATGAAGAGGGAGGTTGATATGTCTAGTTGGATTTCAAGATAACTTCATATAGTAGGATTCACAGTTATATGAAGTAATAATAAAGTAACAATGATTAATTCTTTCTTTGATCAAATATAGATAACACTTTGAAATTGACATGTTTAGTTCAGTTCATATGAATGTAGATTATATAGTAGACTACAATCATCTTAAAGTAGGTCTAGAAGAATTCTACATTTTTTTAGGAAAGAGGTGAGAACACTTGCAAATGTTTGTGTAATGATACCTAACTTAGGTGAGAGTGCTTGGGACTAGGTGACAACACCAATCTCCCATATAAGGGAAACTTTGTACACTGGAACCAACCCCTAGAATGTACTAATACAACTAGATAATAATACTCAAGCAAATCAAACATGCACAATTGAGAGGCAAAATAAAGTTCATTCAAAATAGATATTCAGTTTAAAGTTACATCATAAATATGTACAAAATAAATTCAATTTCCCAAATATGACACAAAGTGAAATAAAATGATAGCATATGTTAGTTAGGGTTCTATTGCAATAATGGATAAATAAGGTCAATATGATGCAAATTATAAATACAAATAGGATATAAGAAAAGGATTCAATTTCCACTAACAAAAATTCATGAAGTTAATTTAAAGGCATTTGACCCGATCATGTCAAATACATATAAACAAAGGATATTCAAGACAATATGCTATAGTCAAGTTAGAGAGAGAATATATTAGTTGTCCAATATGATTCAGAAGGGAGTGCAACATGCATTAGGGGAGAGAAGTTAGATAAATTGTCAATATGGAAATAATATAATGAGCATATATCAAGAGAGATAATTAGATATTTTTTTAATATAGAATTAACAACAAGAAACATACATGAACATGTATCAATCAGTCAAGGCCAAACCCTAGATCAAACAAGGTATCCTTCACCTATAGTTACATTCTCATATAAATTTACTTAATTATGTGTATAAATTGAGCCCTAGCTTATGAACTCTCATTGTCACTAGATTAGGTTATGAATTATAACATTTTAGGTAGAGATTATTTTTTCCAATGAGTATTTATTTGTTAAATTTTTCATAAAAAATTAATTATGAATTATCCATGTTAATTACATTTAATGAATATTTAAATATAAAACTTATCCAAAATACTATACTACTCTAACATCAAAGGTGTATGTCTGACATGGTACTATAAATACTTTAGACATCATACAACACATGACAAACATTGAATCAAAAGGGGAAAATACTAAATTTCCCATGATTGTGTGACAATAATAAACTCAAAATCATCGGAAGCTCATATAAAAAAGCAATCATCTTCATTCTTTTTTATACCACATGCAAGGAGAAAACTTTAATTCTAAACATATGATCTTTTGGATTGATCTTTTCTAACATGATTTAAATCAGAATATATCAACAAGTCTTTGTACATTCATGTTTTACATAGGAGTTCATGGAAGATTATACAAAAGGACTACAATCGAACACATTCATGAGTTGTACCAACTCCTCGATCAATAGAGGACATCTCATGCACGTCTCTTCCAAATATTCTTTGATCACATGTCCATTATATCCCAAAGGGATAAATCCATCCACTACATGGATGAAAGAGGAAAAGGTCATCTAATGATGGTTCTAAATCCTTATTATTGATATATTATAAAATATGCACAAATAGAGGACTAAATGCAATATAAAATATTAGTAAGGACTATTTGGTTGAGTATGGTACAAATATTAGAATTAACATTGACAAGATTTAAGCTCCAAGTTATCAAGTTCACAAGATTGTCTAACTAGAAAAATTACAAAATTGTTCAATGTATAAAATTATCCACAATAAATCAAGTATTCAAAATTGTCTAGGATATCCAATATTATTCAGAATGACAAGATTAATTTTGAGAACTGAAATTGAGAACTATCATATCATATCTTTATCAAGGGATAAAGTGTCATATGTTCAATCAAGTATGAGACAACAATAGAACTTCCTAGGTTCTATTTCAACTACTATACTGGGGGAAAACTAATCCTTAACAACGTATGCATAGAACGGAGGGATATATCCAACCTAAACTTAGACAAACCTCTATAGGGTCCAAATCCAAAGAAACCAAAGTCCACATGGAATTAAAACTCCAAGTATATTAACTCTAGTGCCATTTTAATATTCAACAATATCCAAAATATACTATATAGTGGTGGTGACCTTTAAGAGGCAAGGCTTATAACAATTTTTGGTTGAAACAAACCAATATATCATGCATTCAATTCAAGAGGGGAAAATGATTCAAAAATGTAATAGAGTATCCATTAAATTAACAATTTTGTGACTCCAAAGGTTTCATATTCACATATGTCTCAAAGAGAAGAAATCTACAAAGTGTGATGTCCCAAGATTTGAGGTCTCAAATAAATTATCTTAAAAGGAATGATTGAACTACCCATATCACCAAGGTGCACCTCCTTTTCAGGGTGCCCATCACTAAAGAACTCCATAGTTAAGTGTGCTCAACTTGGAGTAGTACTAGGATGGGTGACCAGTCAGGAAGTTGATCCTGGCTTGCACGTGAGTTAGGACTTTTTCCATGATCAGGATCTGGGTGTCCATGGGCCATTCTGGGTCTGTATTGAAATGGGGCAATATTATGAGGACATATAGCTGAGCCTTGACGAGGACGTCAAGAGTCTAAGTGGGAAGATTGTAACATCCTAGAATTTGAGGCCTCATATAAATGTTCTTAAAAGGAATGATTGAACTACCCATTTTACCAAGGTTCACCTCCTTTTCAGGGATCCCATCACTAAAGAACTCCATACTTAAGTGTGCTCATATTGGAGTTGTACTAGGATGGATGACCAGTCAGGAAGTTGATCCTGTCTTACGCATGAGTGAGGACAAAGTGTGCAGTTAAGTTTAGTGGTGGTCTGTGGGGCCAGTTGTCATTCTTGAAACTCTACTAGAGCCTTGGTCAGTGGGCCTGGGTGTTACACAAAGTGTAGTAAAAAATGATTGGCATTCGACTTAGAACCAACAATTCTTTAGTCTTTTATGTTTAGGTTTTCTTTCCTATCTAGAATTATTTCTATTTCATGGTTTTTAGATTGTATTTCTTTCTAAGGTTCCTTCTTGAGTTTCACTTAAAGTATAGATAACCACCACATTATGATATTTCTAGGTTTCTAATGTTATTAAGTGAGCATATGTATGTGTATTTCAATTTTAAGAAAGGGTCATGCATAGTCATTCGTATATATACATATACATATATATATATATACATATACATATATATATATCACTGTCTAGTCGAGGACTATAAGATAAGTGGATTAAATGCACATTATATTCTCGTCGTTACATATTCAACTATAATCATTCACATTGAGGCTTACTTTCTCTTTAATAGGCCACACTTAGAGTTCTACATGCTCTTTATATTATATTTCCCAACATAAGTTACATAATGACCATTTATTCATTCATTTATTCAATTCATATATGGTATATGCTACTATAGGAAACATTACATGTGACTCTAAATGAAATCTCAATAAGTTACATTTTATTATATAATGTATCTTATTTATTATTCCTTTGGTAATTTCCATAAGATTATGTCCCTTGGGTTCCAAATAGCTCTTTAGTTGAAAAATATTTATCCAAGATATCCTCTCTATACATTATTAGGATTTTGATGTTCTAACATAGTACGTTGTATTCGTTTCAAGTTATCTATGTCATTAAGTTTCTAATTTGTAAAATTAGCATTCCCCATCTCGTGTATAATGAAGATAACAAGTGGCTACATCAATATATGTGTCTTTGGTTGTTAAAACATATCATTAAGATGAACTAGATTCATTTTAGTTAGGATATTCATGATTATAGAACTCATGGTAATCCATTATATCACATCATTATTTATGTCACATGTATGTATATTTATTCACACATTTACATACTTGCTAATCTTATGTTGTTTGCATCAATGGGCTATGGGAGGTGGATAGAGCTAAAATCACTTTAATGAAATTGACTAGACATTCAAAATATTTCCCAAGATAATATTGTAAGTATGAAAAGTAAGGGAAAGAGAGATTGATCAAACACCAATGAGCACTAAACTTTATAGCAGTTCTAACCTCCCGACTAGGAGATGTACATCCACTACCTATAGGGGTTAATATATAGAATTTTCAACCATGTGCCACTCCTTATATTCCACTATAAGATTTAGCACATAAGGCCACCCTTTTCTAGGTCAAGGGATAACTAGCTTTCCTTTTTGGACAAAGGAGCCAATAACCATTATAAGGATATCTACCTATCAAGAGTCTTCAGTCTTGAACAAGTTTTTACCCACTCTTGTAATAGATCTCCGGCCTTGAATCGACCACTTCCTTCTTTAAGGAAGCAATATTCAAATCACCACTTTGCTAGAGAGATATTACAAAGAACAGTTGAGATCTTTTACAAGTGTACAATGAGATAGCTTGCTTGTAGATATCCGAACTCACTTAATAGGATGTAAAGAAGTAATCAAGCTTAAGGAAAACTTGGGTCTCTTAGAAGAACAATCACTCAACTATAGAAAAAGAATATAGATGACAAATTTGGAATAAATTCCAAGGGTCTCTTTTTATAGTTGAGGTTGCCTACTAGCCAGTAGAGGCACTGAGATTGAATTCTAGCCATTTGTGGGGTTTCCAAAGGATACATTTTTTAACTTGCTCCCCTCAAAACAACTAGATAAACCTTTAAGACTTTACGGTACAATGTTGTTGGTCGAGTTACTTTTTGGGAAACTTAGTCGACAATGCTAACCGTCAAGCCAAAAACATTTGTCAGTCGAGTTTCTAATTGATAAGAAAGTCGTCTGACAGTGCTAACTATCTAGCCATTGCTGGCTTTCGATCAAGTTACCTAGGGGCAATCTCAACCGATAGTGGGCTCTACCATAAGCATGAAATAGGTTTTATGTTGAGTTTCCCCAAGGGAAAACTCGACCAACAAGCCTCCCTATAATGGCTTACGAAAAATACCATAAATGTTTATCTATATTTACTTTCAATGATACAGTTTTCTTAAGCTTGGTTATAATTGATATGTTTTATATACATGATTTATAATAAATTTCTAATGAACAACTACCTATTCTTCAATTCTTGAAATTGTGTTGAGATTGACTTGTTCTTTGGCAAACTAGGGTTTGTTAATTTCATCCTTTTGACACATCTAATATCTGGAAATTGTCTGAAGTATACATGTTAGATACACATGAATGGAATGGTTAAGTCATTATCAAAAGTCAGACAATGTATAGAAGTTAGGTCAACATTCTTTCCCTTTTTGAAGATGACAAACCATTCCTAGTAAAATTGAAAAGGAATAAAATTTTAAATATATTACATTTGAATTTTAGGGGTGGTACATGAATATAAGATAGCAATTTATCCCCCTCAATTCATGTTTACCTTTACCTGTATGGTTAATTCTTGTAAACAAGACCAACATATGTATATGCAATTTCCATTCAATTTTCAATAGTAAAAAAAGATATGCAAGTTTGATATATTTCAATATGTAGCCAAGGGTTTTCTCCCCCTTTGTCATATAAAAAAGAGAGGTGGTATAAGAGATAAGCTAGGTCTTATCAAACTAGAAGGATCAACACATAAGAACCAATCACAATAACCTAAAAATATAGTTAGTAACAGTAAGTCATAATCAAAATATGAAAGTAATAATCCAAGTCTCCATAGATTAGAAGTAGAAGTAGAGTTAAGAGTACATAATATGATCATTAAAATGAGATGAAATCAAATCCATGATGAAAAGAAAAGCAATGAAGAAGTACAGAAATATGAAAATAGTAGCTTCAGATGCAAGTGTCCTATGTAATACATGCTAATCTCACAAAATACAAGTACATGGACACTATAAGACCTAATAGCTAGTCATGTTGAGCTAGATTGTAGTCCTCATCATTGACTGGTCATGTCTGGATGTAGTATCGGGTGTGTCACCATCATCCTAAACCTCATCATCTCATCCTCATCCTCATCACCATCCTCATCATGTTCTTTTTTATTGCATTCCTCATCCATATCAACATCCTCTGAAGGAGAAAATAGTTGTGTAGCAGACCATTTGGCATTGACCATGGACCAGGTCATCTGTCCACTGGATACTAGAGTTTGTTCCTCTTAAAAGGTAGGCTTAATATTCTAATAGAAACCAACTATAATAGCATACTTAGGTCCAAGTGGAAGAGAGAGAAGATGAGTTAGGGAGGGAGGTGGGTAGGGGACACATGTGATGGTTTAACAACATGTGTAAAGTGGGTAAAGGAAGGAGGGTATTGAGATACTAGGTACAAAGGATCATATCCATTTGTGGCATAGTCAGTAGCTAAAAAAGATGGTTGGCATGATAGGTTCGTATTTCATATGGTTTGAACCAGATCTTGATGAAGGTTTTCTTGAACCTACATGTATAGGAATTCTGGTACATCATGTATACCATGAATGACTCATTTGATGCAGCAAATGAGTTCCTACTAGGTTTAGGAGGTTCAGGCGAGGGTTGGTTTTGTTGAGCTGACTAAGACAAAGAGTACCAGAAGTGTGGAGAAGCTATACTTCTAAAAGAAATTCTTAACTAAGGTTTCACTTATTGAAACACCTCTCCTACTTGTAGGATATTTGAAGTTAGTGAGAACACTTTTCCAGTAAGGTGGCAAAAAAGACCACATATAAGATTTGGATATGGAGGATGGGTGTACGTAGTATTCTTCTTAGAGTCAAAGCATGTCATATGATGAAGAATATAACAAGCCCACTTGACTTTAATCCTCTTTAGAAGACAGTACAAATCACTCAGTGTTCTCAACAATGTCATTTTGATTTTTCTTGAAATGAACATTACAATTCAATATGAATGTAGTGAGACATGTCCTAGTATCTAAGGTAGATGAAGGGAAGATAGCCTTCTTCCTATATGGATGGTCAGGTTTCTTTAGTGATTAGGGTAATTTCAAAGTCAAAACTTGTGTATAACTTATTAAGGTAGAGAAAATCTAGGACTTTTGTAGGTAGGAGCACTTCCAGGTGCACATAACTGAATTTCCACAGAGATAAGAATAAAAAGAGTCTTTACATATTTGAAAGAGGATTCTAGCAATCTTAGATGAGAGAACAACTTAAGTTTTAGGGTTTGGGACTATGGTATTGTAATTCCATGTCAAATTGTCATATAATTCATTGACCACCTTCTTGTAGTAGTGATCATTGGAGTAAGAGAGGCATTCAACACACAAATCACTAAGACCTTGTTCCAAGAAAACGTCCTTCACCTTTAGGTTTCCTGTTCTAGTATCTATGTATGCACAAAAAGGAAAGAGAGTTATGAAAAGGTGATCCTTATACCTATTGACAGCCTGAGTACTAATGGAAGTACACACCCATAGTAGATTAGGTCTCTAGAAGATGGAGCAATATGACATGTAGCAATGGAGCTGCTTATAATGCTCCTTTTGTGTCTACTAGTCGCCTTTTGGATAAAGGAAGTCAAACAAAGAGAAAGGGGGCTTAAAGATGGGATAAGGGTTGAAGATGTAGCTTGATTGGAGGGTCGAGATGTTAGGATTAGGGTAGAGAAGGGTCTAGGGTTGAGGAAGAACATAGATCAAGGCCACTGGTTGAGTTTCTCTAGTTGATAGGGAGAAAACTCAACCTGTTGAGACACTTTATTAGTGTGACACAATGTTTTCGACTGAGTTTTTGGTTTAGGTATCTTGACCAACAACAACTATTGTCCTATTTGTAGGCAGACCTATCGACCGAGTACATTAGGACAAACTCGATCGACAAATTTTTTTGTCACGCACTCATAAAACTAGTTCTAAGATCTTAGAGACCTATGTAATTGTACCAGATGATCCTAGTAAGCATGCAAAAGATATACATGTGCATTTCAATCATCATTGGATACTATTTATAATTAAAATAGATAGAGAAAAAGCATTTTATTTTATGTCCAAAACTTGAACAAAGATTATATTAAGCTTGACAATTTCAAGCAAAACAAGAGTAGGTGGTCGATAATTTTGAACATGATAGAGGCATATGTTAACACTCTATCTAGGTGACACAGAAACATTATCAATAGCAGTTATAAGCAATTTATATATAATAAAATTGAATTTTTCTCTAGCTATAGGTTCGGTAAAAATATCTGCAAGTTGCTTTTTTATGTTCACGTGAGTAATATAGACATATTTCTTAGCAATGGGGTCACAAAGGAAATGATGGAAGACATTGATGATTGGCTCTACTATGCTATATAGGATTGTAAGATAAGTTAATTGCATTAGTATTGTCATGGTATATAGGAGAAGCATTATAGAAATAATGAAGTCTTGGGCTTTTGCTTCATCCAAAGGACTAGAGCAGAACAACTACCAAAGGGTATATATGAAACCTCGATTGATGGTTGAGCCACTATGTTTTGCTTCTTAGAGAACCAAGAAGCTAAACAAGGACCTAGGAGGAAGAATGTGACATTTATGCACTTATATTAAGTAAATACCCGACATAATGCACATTAGTATAGGTAGTTAGAGTAGAGTTATTGACTTGGGATACCATACTCTAAAATTTGGGGTTTTGGCTAGGTACTTTAAAATACTCTTGACACTACAAGATGAGATTTTCTAGGCCTTGATTGCATTTAACACACAACCCAACACAAAATATGATATTTGGTCTAGAGGCATTTAAATATAATAAGCTACCAATCATACCTTTACAGAGCTTTTAACCTAGTTGTTCACTTTATTCATCCTTATCAAGTTCCATGGTGTTAGATATGGGAGTATCAATTGGCTTTGTATTTCCCATCTCAAAGAACTTTAAGAGTTGACTTGTATATTTTCCTTGGTTTATGAAGTTCTCAACCTTTGTTTTTTTATTTGAAATTCAAGGAAGAAAGAGAGCTCCCCCATCATGATCATCTCAAATTCACTCTACATGAGGGAACTAAATTCCTTACAAGCATTAGGATTAGTATTTCCAAAGATAATATCATCAATAAAAATTTGAATGATCAAGAAATTGCTACAATAGTGTTACAGGAAAAGAGTAGAGTCAATTTTTTCCATGGCATAGCCATTAGAAATTCAAAAGTTTCTTAGTTTCTCATACCAAGCTCTAGGGGCTTGTTTGAGTCCATAAAGGGACTTATGTAATAGATAAACATAATTAGCATGTTTTTCGTGTTCAAATCAAAGAGTTTGAGCCACATAGACTTTATCCTCTATGTCTACATTTAGAAACACACCTCTAACATCCATTTGATAAAGCAAGAAACTCTTATCACTAGAAAGCACAAGTATCATTCTAATATATTCTAATCTAACAATAAGAGCATAAGTTTCATCAAAATCAATACCTTACAATTAATTGTAACCTCCTGCAACTAGCCTTGCCTTGTTCTTAACACTTCCCCACTTTCATCTAGGTTGCTCTGGTACACCCACTTTGTGCCAATGATTTTTTTCTATTTTTTGGTGTTGGCACTAGAGTTCACACCTTGTTCTTTTCAAACTGGTCAAGTTCTTCTTGCATGGCTAGGATCCACTCATCATCCTCATGAGCTTCTTTTACATTCTTTGGCTCAAGTTGGGAGATGAAGGTGATGTTGTCTTGTTATTTGTTGAAGGTATCACACCTCTTCACCCTCTCAGACAAGTTGCCTATGATGTTCTCCTTAGGATGATCTTTTGCAAAGTGGGAAGTGGGATCCTTCTTTCAATCTAGTAATCGCTTCATCTTGTGAGCATTCGACCTCAACCATCTCTTTACTTTTGTTGTTGATGCCTATCTCTTTCAATCTAAAAATCACTTCATCTAGAAAATCATCACAAACAACATTCTTTGAATTACAATGATTATTCTCAACAAATTTAATATTGATAGTTATTTCTACTTAAGATAATCTAATGTTAAAGATTCTATAATATCTACTATTAGTGCTATATCCAAGGAAGAAAGTCTTACAAGAATTCACACTAAACTTGTTGTGAGAATTTTTGATGTTCAAAACAAAGAACAGACAACCAAAAATATGACATAAGTTGATTGAAGGCTTCCCACCACGCCATAACCACATGGGATTTTCTTAAGCAAAGGATGTGTGAAAATATGATTTTGCATAAAATAAGCAGTGCTAAAGGCTTCAGCCCAAAACTTCTTGAGAGTACCATACTCCAAGAGCATTATCCTAGCCATCTGTTGCAATGACCTATTCTTCCTCTCTACAACTCCATTTTGTTGAGGTGTATGGGAGGGAGAAAATTTGTGCATGTAGCAAAATTCTTTACAAAAATTTTCAATCAGATAATTTTCAAACACTACACCAATTTCACTACAGATAGAGACAATCTTACAAGAAGCTTCATTTTCAATTTGTTGACAAAAAATAGAAAAAAATCAAGAGTATCACTCTTTGCAACAAAAAAGAATGTTCAAGTAAAACAAAAAAAAATTGTCGATAATCACTTTATATTACTTGATATCACAAAGTGTTCAGGTTCACATAGGTCAAAATATATTAATATGTAGAAGTTCAAGAGCTATTTTGGTGTTAAGGACTCATTTTGATTTAACGGAAGACCTACAAAGTTGACATTTTGATGATCGAATACTAATCCCATTTTTACTACATTTCTTAGACCAATTCTACATCCTTAATGTAATATTTTATCCTATAAATTAGTTCATACAACCTTACACTCCAATAATTGGTAATATGTTAGTTTTCCCATTTTTTGGACAATTCATAGGCTGTTTTAACTAAATCCGAATCTTTTCCATTTTCGTCTTGAGTATAATGATTTTGTTAAGGAAATTACTTTTATTTTATACAAGGAGTGTCCAATATTAAAAATGTATTCATGATCAATCACAGTCAAGAAAAGGAATTTATTTATGTGTCATCAAGTTATTTCTTAAATGGGGTGCCAAAGCAATGAATTAAATAGTTCCCCTATTAAACGGTCACAATGCAAGGGAAATATAGCTCGTGGACCCTTGTTTAACATGGAAAGGTCACTTCAACGTTGCAAAGGCAACGCAAGAGTCAAAGGTGCAAAGCAAAAAGGCGATTAATTAATTAACCAACGGTCCAATTAAAATTATGGAAAGTCCATTAATATCCTACCGCTTGGTAATTGACTCCCGATGGGATTTGACTGAATTTTATTTTTTTAAGCTATCGGTGTCGGGAAAGCAATAAGGTGTCGAGCACTTGACAATATGCAAAAAGCCATCGATCACTTCAAGCCGTCCTTTATCTATCGAGATAATTAGCTATTATCACTTGACAATCAAGCCGGCCTACTTAACGCAAGACCATCGAGGCACCAAATGAATTGAATTGCGGGATTGATCCTTTGACTGAATCTATCGCAATGCAAAGCTATCGACCAGATTTCCAAAGGAGAATAAAATATGTGGAAGAGAATTAAGCCATCGAACACATGATCCATCGATCAAGATCAAAACATAAAGCAGCTCATGACATATTATGCATGACTCAACGACCATATTTATGCATGGGCTGACAGCCATGGGTCGACAGCCACAGACATACACCAACATCCACTAACTGTTCTAATAGTTCGATGACTTGTAAGCCTCGATGATGGTACCAGCCTGGGTCGACAGCCACACCAAGTGACACAGCTGCTATCGACCTCCACGTCGACAGCCCAGCAACCGTCAACATCCACGTTTGGACAACATCATCGACCACATAGCTCGGCGGCCTGACATCCATTAAACTCCGGTTAGCTATCGACCGGAACGCGTCCGTCGACCTTCAAAACTTATCGACGTATTAATAGTGCGTCGGGTCTCACTCGTTTATTTTAAGACTCTTGGATTTCATTTACAAAAATTATAAATAGAACCTCAAGGTATCAATTAAAAGGATCTCTTCTTCCAGCTCTCAGGTTGCCGCTCCACTACTCCGTCAAGGCCCGAACTCCTATCCCCAACAAAGGAAGGTCAAAGGAACCTCCATTCACTTGCTCTACCTTATTGGCGGACTAAATCCAAGCACAAAGGACGACGAAGAAGAAGGGTCACCCGACGACAGTCCTGGGTGACTCCATTGCTACATCTCTTCTAACCGTTGAGATGATGGTTGTCTCCTTCCTTTTACTTGTTATTTATTTTGATCTCACTATGAGTTGCTAGTAGTTCCTTCCGCTAGGATGTGGGGAGTAACTGCCTACTTATTTTTGTTCTTTTACTGCATCTATATATGTATGAACCTTATCACATGTTAAACTAATCATTTTAGTACCTGTATTGTTGTTCGGTCAGCAGGTTTACACGTTTGTCATGATCTTGGTTGTAGAGAACTTCGAATCAAGATCTAGGAGATCGATTGGTTTTTGTTAGACTTTTGATGAGGATAGATGTTTTTCAGGCCAACAGAATAGGACTCTCTAGGTAACGCGACAGTGATCCTAAAAGGATATTTGTTTAGACTTAATTCTAACTCTGAAAGGGGAATTTACTTGACCTTCATAATTTTATTTATACATATGTGATGCAGTGAGAGAATAAATGTAGGTAGTGGTGAAACTTACGCAGCCTAATGTATCCATCCATCTCATAATCTTAGATTTTGTTTTAGTTTTTTATTCCTGCACATTAGTTGTATCAATCCAAATCTACCTTTTACTTTAAATATTCTTCCTAGTTTAGTTAAATCCATCATTCAATTCTTTAAAATTTTATTATTTGGGATTTGATCCTTAACTATTATGCGATAAGACGCATCCGTTTGTGGGTGGTAATTATTGTACGTTTATTTTAGTACACTATAGGAATTCTATTGCTAGTGAATTTCTAGTGCGATAATATCCATATCAAATTTTACCATTGTTGTCAGGGACAACGATATTATTGTTTGATTTAATCTAATTATGACTAGTTAGGGTTTTTCTTTTTCTTTTGAAAACTTTGGAAATAGTTTTAAACAAGATTTTGTTGAATATCCTCTTTAACCATATTCCCTTCCAGCCTGATAAAGAATCTCCTTAGTTTTTAGGCATCATTTAAAATGGAGTGGTCAAGGCCGCAATACATATAATCTCGGATGTGTGATTATTGTTGTCATACATTTATAAACTACCACAACCCCTTCCCTCAATTTAGAACAACATACCAAAGGGTTAACATCCAACACAAAGTCAGGACTTAACAATGTGGATACAACTCCAATTTCAATCCACAATTTTCAGAAGGCTGCTATGAAGAACCTTACGAACCAATTTTATAATGAAAGAAACCTCCATCAATAATATTCAGGAGACTGCTACGATCCCCCATGTTATGAAGATTAATTCCTTTATAGGGCATACTACAATCAACAACACTGCATGAGCTATAGTAATGAGCAATCCTATGAAGACCAACCCTCGCCTAATATGAATGGCAGACTGAACGCTCTTAAGAAAATGCTCATCGAAGAAGATGCCCAAAGAAAAAAGTTACTTACACATATGGATGGGCTCGTACAGTTCACCATATCAGCTAAGGAACCAGAAAGTTAGCAAGAAAGTTACCATGGATAGCTGGAGCAGACAAAGATGATGACGATGAAGATGATACTATTAGTGTCAATAATTCTAGATTCATCGACAATTGTAGATATTGAGGAACTACAATAAAAATGTTATATGCATACTTATACTCCATCCTCACTAGTACAGATACCACTTTTAACGTCGGTTAAAATGGGCTTTTAACGTCAGTTTTCAAGCAGAACCCAAGTGGGTGTCACTAAAGGTAGAATCATATAACGTCGATTCTAGAACCGGCGATATAGATCCAGCTCTGATTACAATAAAAAAAAGAAACGACACCATTAGGACCATAGGCGTCACTTATGTATTAGAAAACTAACGCCTATCACCTTAGCACAAAAAAAAACTGGTATAATCGTCGATTTTGTATTATGTAACTGACGCTTATCTCTATGTTCGAACAAAAAAAACTGGCTCTGGGTTAGAGGATAAATGCCAGTTTCCTACACTTAACTGACACCATTGACATTGGGTGACGATTTTTTAAATAACCGACGACTGTGTATTGGTTTTTTTAATTGTCAATTTGCAAGCCTGCTATCTGGCTGGTCAGTAGGATGCAGAACCTACAATTCAGTTCTGAACTGCGGGTTTACAATATCCTTTGATTTCAGCTAAACAATAGGCTACAAACCTACAATCATATAATATGATCAAGATTATATACATCATGTGATTCACACATGTAGAAACACAATTAATTCATTCACATGATTCACACACATGTAGAAACCTGCAGTTCCATTCATTCAACCATTTTCACATCCACACACATGTAGAAATATGTAGTTCTATTCATTCAACCATTTTCACATTCACACACATGAACAAACCTGCAGTTCTATTCATTCAACTATTTTCACATCCACAGACATGTAGAAGTACATTCATTCATTCATCTTCACATTCACACACATGTATATAGATCAAATTTTAATAAGACAATTCAAAAAAAGTCATTCACACATGTACATATAAGCTTGTCTTTAAAAGTTTAGCAATGTCATCAAATACTTAAATAATTATGACATCAATATTTAGAAATGTCATTCTTTATCATCATCACTACACCAATTATAATAAAAAATTGCCTCCTTTTCAAAGGTTTTTGCCCATTGTTCTCTTATGTCATCTAATTGTTCAATCGTATAGGGATTTCCCCTGTAGTGAAGTCACTAGTTTTAAACACCTGCAAAGAGAGTGGAGTATATATATAATTAATAAGTTTGATATTTTCATATTATCTAATGAGACTATACTATATATGATGATCAAGAATATATAATATTTGTTGTATATTTTTTATTTCTTCTACAACATATCCGACAATTAGGTCCATATACCGCATCACGTAGTATGCACATGCCCAACCGTTGTCTTGTGCTTAGTTGTTGTCTTGTACAACACACTATAAATTTCATCATATAAAATGTTAATAAATGAAAATAAGCATAGTTTACATAAATAATATATGCATTGGAGTCTGGAAACTACTTTCACATTCTCCCAGACTAACAATTTCTTTTGTTTGTCCATGTCTCCTCTAGCTTTTTTGAAATCTTTTAAAGCCCTACACGTTAATGTAACACATTAAATTACATTACTAAAAAGTAATGTTATAATAGATGTTAACATATATAAATATAAAAAAATTCTCACACAAATAATGGCATTTTGATTGTGTGTCCCAAAATATTTAATTCATTCCCCTCAAGGTCTAGATAATAAACAGTCAACGTCTTGGAGACAACAACCTGTAACTTCCAATGCTTACAACTAGAGATAAGAAAGTTAAAAATATATAACTCAAAATCCACAATAAAATATAATTTTCTTAAGTCCAAATATAAGCAAAGTAAACTTACTCAACATTGAATGGAGCTATTATCATGCTCTTCTTTGCTTTACCAAAATATTTAAAAGTGATAGAGCAATATAAGGTAATTGATGAAGGTTCTTTATGTACATGACTAATCAAGGATGGAATTAGAAATCCCACATGGGTAAATGAAAATTATGTACAGACCCTATGTAAGTGGCTGCAAAACATAAATTACATATGCATTAATATATAAGAAAATAGATCATTGTATATAAAACAAGGTATATAGATATATAAACAAGATCTCACCATATCCATAGTTCTGCCATAGTTTTATTCAACCAAGCATAAGTAAATAACTCCAAAATGTCTTGTATAAATATATTATTATCGTATGTTTGGCCTGCAGCCTCCTCCTTAATAGAAATAATCATAGGATAACTTTCAAGATGCTCGCCTATCCATATTTCCATACCCCTACATTGAGAACCTAATGAGTCGTATAGGTCCTTTGCAAGCCAACCAGGTACTTCAGGAAGAGGTGGAGGTGGAGGAGGATGCATTGTAGTGGGTTTCTTCCCTTTGTCATGTATATATAATTTCATATCCATTGTCATGTATATACATATATACTTTCTTAACGTAATGTAAATTGATCATACATGATCAGTATAGATGACATCCGTTTTGGGCTACAAGATCACTCCACCTTCTGCTTCACCAAGTGTGTCATCATCTGGGTGGGCATATGGAAATGGATTTGCCTCCAAGTAGCAAATACAAGCCTCAGGCTCACATGAACTTTACCATCAGGTATTGGAGTGCCATCAATCGTGTGCCCTAGAAAGCATGGGTAAGCCTCACCCTCTGCAACGACGAATTCTTTCCATTTTAGATGGCATGGATTCAACCCCTACAAATTTACACAAAGTATGTTATATACATAAATAAACATATCATCTTGAAAAGACTAGCTACTATGCCACTAAAATACTTATAGAAGATGTGCTAGGTGGTGTGTCTATAGGACTACTCCTAACCACCTCTACAGGATCACTCCCAACCACCTCTATCGTAGGGGAAGAGTGGCATGCCATAGGTACTCATCTACTCTTTTATCAACTAACTAATCTACCTATACATGGCCAAAAGAAATGATTTTTGATTCATGAATTCCCTTTCCAATAACATTATAAAAAAGAATAGGTTACCTCAGCTTTTGAAATTTCCCCTTTTTGGACATATTTGCATTGTGATGGCCCAAAGAACGCTCTTAGGCCCACTCCATCCCCTACAGTCCTAACATGTCCAGGATGCTCTGGGTTACCGAGAGCAACTGTCAATTCATCCCTTGTGCCCTCAGGGATGAACGAGCCTTTCTTCCTCTGCTCGTGAAGCTCCCACTAATCATCATCAATAGAAATTGGTAATTCAACATACCCGCTAATCATCATCAATAGAAATTGGTAAGTCAACATAACAATCATCAATACTAATTGCTTTGAGAGTTGAATTTTACCATTTTTGCAACCACCTCAATAGTTGGCTATATCTCCTTTTTTGTTTTGCCTCCCAGATATCCACATATCATGGCGATGCAGTGGTGCGGGAGTAACAGTAGAGGACTCACCAGTCTCAGTATTAGGAGCAATAGGATGTTGAACGGAAGATGTATGTAGTTTTTGGTGAAGTTCTACATAGCCACCTGGACCCATCATGTGGTCATGCACATTTAGTACACACCTTGCTTTTTGAGTATCGCTCATAGCCTTGTTAGTAATCACATTGAATTGGTTAGTAACAATCAAGGTCAATCGTGAATAAGTAAATTCATAAGAATCTATATTAATTAAATTGGAATTGACGCTTAATACCTTGAATTCATCAGTATTTCTCCTGGAAACTAAAGCATTCCACTCAGTCGGTTCCAGGTAGTTCCATTTCTCAAGGGATGACTTCTTCCTCTTATCAACATCTCTTATGTATTGTCAGTTGAGAGTTGTCCTATAGTTCCTTAGGACCCTCCTGCAGTGTTGCATCACCTTTTTACGATGTAGGCCTTCATCCAGTTTAAATATACTCAGTAGTTTTTATATATTTAATAGAGTATTCTAAAAAATAGAATTGTAAATAAATTTACAAATAGAATTTCAAATAATAATATCTCACACATAGCTATTTCCATACTAAGTCTTTATTCACTTTAAAAACTGTATGCCAAGATTCTGCATTTACATTATAATGGCTACGAGTAAGAACCCCAAGATATGAAACAAACGAGCTGTGGTTGACCCCAATTAGATTTCCCGCATGATCAAAATCTACAACCAATTTTGGTCCATTTCCCCTTTGTTGTAGTAACTTGTTCATCATAGTGATGCCCCTGATTTTTTCAAAAAAAAATTGCTTCTCATCAAGTGACACATGGTTTTCAGGAGGTACATCATCAACCTAAAAATTGACAAAAAAACACATATAGGATATAACTTATAAATGGACATATATATAGCTAGATATAGGATATATTGTAAAATTTACATTGTGAGGCGACATCTCACCCTCATGATAATCATCATCATACTCATGGTCAACCATCTGAAAGTTTCATACAAAAAACAATCAAACATTTCACATTTACCATACAAAAAATATTTAACATTTACCATTTAAAAAATAAAAACATGCCTCTAATATTGAGATCTTTTATCAATTAACATTCCTTCGGTGTGATCTCCACACACATATAAGTCATCGTTAGCTTCAATATTTGGTGTTGGCAACCCAACTGAGAATGGACTCGAGTCATCACACTTATAATAGTAGTCTTCTTCATCTATAGGATCTTCAATGAACTGTCTTTTACCATGAAGAACAACCGACCATTTTTCATTTGCAGGATCATTGACTTAAATACTTGTTTCACCTGTGATGCCAATATGAATGGTTCACTCTTCTCGACAATCTTTTCAAAATTCACTAATGTGAAACCCAATTCATCCACTATAACTCCTTTGGTGTTATCAACCCAACTAAACTTAAAGAGCGGAATTCTGAAATCTATGTAGTCAAACTCCCATATGTCTTTAATGACACCGTAATATGACATTTTAGCTTCATGTGGGCTCTTATCTTTCTCACTAGAAAAAAAACAATGAAGGTGCTTGAAGGGTGACCCCACTTTTTTGGATTACACTCTTATCATCTTAACGCTTTGTGTAATATGAGAACCCATTTATGTCAAACCCTTCATAAGACATTACATTCATTTTTGGTTTAAAGGCGAGGCATTTGATATTTTCAGCAATATTATTTAGTGTTTGAGATAGTTGATGTAAGATTTTATCTTCAAACCACTTAATAAATGTCTTGTTATGCTCTCTAGCAAGCCACATTGAATTGACTTGAGGATATTGTTTCTTAATGAAATTGGTATGTTCCACGATATAAACACTCACTTCGTCAATGTTGTGTGAAATATACAAGTGAGCTTGTTCTAATAGCTCACGGCTGATTACTTTCAGCCGTGATCCTAAAATCCCTTTTCCAAAATACTCCTCAATATTTTTGTCATTTACAAGATCATCATTACCACTCAAAAAGTCATTGCAAAAATCGCTAACCTCTATCGCCACATAACCCTCAATGATACCCCCTTTGGGCCGATAACGGTTTCAAACATCACCTTTAAAAATGGTCATGTATCATTCAAAAGGATACATCAAATGCAAGAAAACTGGTCCCAACATTTTCACTTCCCTAGTCAAGTGGACAACAAGATGTACCATGATATCAAAGAATGAAGGAGGAAAATACATCTCAAGCTGACATAGGGTAACAACCACTTCTCTTTGCAACTTATCGAGATTTTCAAGATCAATAACTTTATTATATAGAATGTTGAAGAAGAAACAAAGTCTGGTGATTGCAAACCTTACATGCTTCCGCAGTATAGATTGAATGGCCATTGGCAATATTTGTTACATTAGAGTGTGACAATCATGAGATTTAAGACCTATCAGCTTCATATCTTTCATTGATACCAATCTACGATGAATGTTGGAAGAGTAAACTTGTGGTACCTTAACATTAATCAAGCACTTGCAAAAAACTTTCTTCTCCTTTCTAGACAATGTGTAACAAGTAGGAGGTAAATATGTTCTCCTATCAGTACTAAATACTTATGTTAATTTTGTCCTTATTCCCATTCCACGTAGGTCCATTCAGGATTTGATCTCGTCTTTAGTCTTACATGGTATATTCAACAGAGTACCAACAACGCTATCATAGTTATTTTTCTCAACATGCATGACATCGATACAACGCCTAACTGTCAAAGAACTCCAATAAGGAAGATCCCAAAATATTGACTTCTTCTTGAATAAAGATTTGTCACTTTGTGTGGGCATGGTACATTGTGGTCTCTTACCAAATTCATTGGCAAAGTCTTTTACTCTATCATAAACAACCTCCCCTGGTATAGGTTTAGGCACACTCCGTTCCTCATTCCATCAATTGAACGCTTTATGCAACCATCAGTACGGATGGAATTTTGAAAGAAACCTTTGATGAACAAGATATACAATCTTGCTGCCATGTTTTAGTCGTATTGAATCGATGTTCTCTTCACATATAGGACATACTTTATATCCTCTTACACTGTATCTAGAGAAATTCTCACATGCTAGAAAGTCATTAATAGTGCAAAATAACATAGCATACAAATAAAATGTCTCTCTATGTGAAGTTTCATAGGTCATCACACCTTCACCCCAGAGTTTCTTTAAGTCATCAATCAGAGGTTCAAGATAAATGTCAATATCATTTCCAGGTTCAGGGCCCAATATCAACAATGACATCATAACATACTTATTTTTCATACACAACTGGGGAGTAAGATTGTATATAACAAGTATAACAAGCCAAGTGCTATGTTGGCTGCTCAATGTCCCATATGGATTCATTCCATCGGTACAAAGCCCAAGTCTTAGATTCCTGACTTCTTCACCAAATTCTGGGTACAATAAATCAATCTTCTTCCACTATGGGAAATCAGATGTGTGTCGTAGAATCCCATCATTATTTTTCTTAACCTCTGCATGCCACCTCAAATTCTTTGCATCTATCAGATTGACAAACACACATTAAAACTGTGGTATTATAGGTAGATACAACAACACCTTGGCAGGAGAACCAGTTTTAGACTTCCCCGAAGTCATCATTTTATACCTTGACGCCCCAAATTTTGGGCAATCTTTCAAATCCACATAGTCCTTTTGAAATAATACACAATCATTTGGGCATGCATGTATCTTCTTAGCCTCCATTCCCATTGGGCACAATAATTTCTTTAACTCGTATGTTGAGATTCGAAGCTTGTTTCCTTCAGGAAGAATTTCTTTCAACAAAGACAACAGTGATGTGAAGCTTTTGTCGCTCCATCTATTGTTAGCCTTCACCTTATACAATCTCAACACAGCGCTAAGCTTCATAAACTTAGTACAATCTGTATATAACGGTCTCTCAGCTTCATGAACAATGTTCCTAAACATGGGAGGTGGATCGGTGTGCTCTACCCCACAACTATCCAGCATCTCATCAACGATGTCTATTGGAACCGGTTTTCTCACATCTACATCATCGGAGGCAATTTCTTCTTCCACACAAGCACTGCTATCGACGTCTACTGATTTTAGGTTTGAAATCTCTCCATACCAGTACCATTCTGTATAGCCTTGTACAATCCCGTTGCACATGACATGACTTTTGATTTCATCACCAGTGTTGACTTTCAAGTTGTTACCTCAATGCCTACATGGACAATAGAACCTATCTCCAGGTTGTTTCCTATGATCCTCCACAAATCTAATAAACTGATCAAGACCAACAATAAACTCTAGGGTGCAGTGATTAGTAATGGACATCATTGATCTATCCATTCTATGATAAAAGAGAAAACAAGTATAAATTAGGGTTTAGGGATTACATATTAAGTTAAGGATTTATAGATAGAATATTATTAGGGTTTTATGGTTTTAGATTTAGGGATAAAGATTTAAAGATTAGGTTTAGCGTTAAAATATTAGGGTTTAGGGTTACAAGATTAGATTCCAGGATCTTATATACATATATATATAATAAATGTGTACCACCTATCCCATTCTTGAACACCTAATCTCACTAGTAAGTGTATAATGTGTATTGGGCTTCAAGAAAATTTCGACAGTATTTCCCCGTTGTTATCTAAGTACACCAATGTGCATGGGCAAATGCCCACCAACATATGTACTTAGAGAACAAACGGGCAAGTGCTGATGAAACATCATTAAAACCAAATATACATTATACACTTACATCCTAAGTGAGATTAAGTGTTCAAGAATAGTCCCAAACTAGGGACAACCAAGATTTACTCCTAATGAGTAAATCTTGGATGGGTTTCTAGGCCAACAAAATACATGTGTTATTCCTATACCAACGATCCTAGTTTCATCATTCATATCCTAGGTTGATTTACAATAGCAACATCTTGTAGTCTTAATCATACCCTAGTCTAGGTACCATATTCTATAACATTGATTTCAATATCTCAAATATACATGCATGTTCATCATCAAGATAATCATTACACATAAATGTAGGTATCCTATCATTCATAATTGATTTCAAAATTTCAAACTAGATCATGCATTATCAACACCAATATCTACATCATATAATATAGATTCATGTAGACGTTAGGGTGACACATCATTACCAAATCAGAGATCTAACATTAGGGTTTTAATATCTTAGATGGATTGATCACAAGATTTGATCAATATATTTAATATAAGTATATATCATCACAAGATTAGGTCTCAAATATAACAACATACCTAGCAGTAGGGGAAGCAGAGGCTCCGACGACCTCAGGCTCAAGCTCTGGAGGCACAGTAGCTCCTCAAGGCAGCTCCTCAGGTGACCTTCACAGTTGCGACGTCCTTCACAGTGACGGCTGGCGGCTGGAGGAAGAAGACCGGCGGTGGCGTATGGAAGAAGAGGATTGGCGGCGGCGGAGAAGGCAAATAGGTGGCTACGAAGAAGGCAGAGCAGCTGGACCAGGTGGAGCTAAGCTCAGTCGGTGGCGGCAGAGAAGACAACAGTGACGGCAGCTCTGGCTGGAGGAAGAACATCGATGGCGGCGATGCTCAGTCGGTTGGAGCTAAGCAACAGTGGAGGAAGAGCAGCGGCAGAGGAATCGTTCGACAGACTTAGCTCAATCGCGATGAAATAGAGAAGAGGAAGAGTTTGTTTCGCATGGGTGGTATTAAGTTCACTTTGGTTGTCGGTTGTTTGAAAAAAATCGACGCCTAATACCAATACGCATCGGTCACTTGTGAAAAACTGATAACTAAGTGCAATTTTAAACAAAAAAATTTGTACCTGATTAGGGTTTTAATCGTCGATTTCTAGGTACACAACCGATGTCTATTAACAAATCACAACAAAAAAAATTGTTACCATAGTTGTCGGTTGCCTAACCAAAATCGACGTCGAAGAAGCATATTGGGGAGAAAAAAAATTTGTGGGGACAACGCGTGAAAACACCTAGTCGTCGGTTCATTGAGAAAACCGGCGATTAATAAGGGGATAAATTTTATTTCACAAAGGGTGATTAATCGTTGGTTGCTGAAGAAGAACCGACAACTAATAAGGGATGAAAATTTTCAAGGGACCATGGCGTGAAACCTTTGTTGTTAGTTTCTACACAACCGATGCCATATTGAAAATTTTGGAGGCAAATTTTTTTCCTTAGAAAATTGTATTTTGCGGGTAATTTTAGACATCGATTTTTTTGGCAAACAAACTGATGTGATAGTAAAAGCGGTACACGTGTCTTTTGTAAGTTGGCCGGACTTCACATATTGGTGACAGTTGTAGTATTTTGCCGACGTCGTTGGTTTATGGCGTCAGTTTTTGATGTGTAACTGACGCCATCAAATGTGACATTATATATCATTTCTGTACTAGTGCCTTCTCTATGCTTGAGATTTAAGTATGCCACTATGAAAAGTCACATCAAGAGGATGACTCCTTCATGGCTGTAGAACCTGAAACTCTGCTATCTCTCCCTATTACAGACCTTGATCTAGATGTTACTGATGATCAAACAACCATGGTTGACCATATCCCAAAAGAAGAACAACCAACATTAGTTTCATATCTAGTTGTCTTAGATGAAGATGGGTCATTTCAGGAAGAGTTCTACACTCCACCTCATCCACCTTTGATCCCTTATCAGGATGATCGAGATAAGGAGATTCTGCCTCCAAACGAAATTTACATCCCTCTGCCATTATTTGGTAATAGTGCTGATTTTCTAAAGTCCATTGACGGTTTAGGAACATCCTGCATGGAGGAACTATAGAAACATGTTGAGTCCATGCCCCCATTGACTCCAATATCACTTGTATGATTTTTCAGGAGGTTGCACTATCACATAAAAATGTTTATGATGTTGATTTTACTATTGAGATGCTTCCTCCCATGTTGGCACCACACCTCCTACATGCAAATGTAGGTGATGAGGAGAAGCCAAATTTGAACCCCCCGCCTGATATACCCCAACTTGTTTATCACTTTCTGGCTTCATCTTCAAAGGTGATTCACACATGCCTTCTTGGATGAATCACTCTTGAAGACCCTAGATAGGCACCAATCCATTATGTGCCTCTTCTATATACAAATACAATATTTCCTCTACTATTGGAGGAAGATTTGTGGATCCTTTTAGATGGATTGTGAGGTAAAATGTGACATTATTTTACTCATTCAGAAATCCCATTCATGCTACCAATACCACCCAATCATCGGGTGCTTTATGGCGCTCCTCTTCTTAAGGTTCCAACCCTTGTCAACATCCCGTTCAGCTGGACCTTCTTTGAGCTTCCAAGACTGCCCGATTGAGGGTTTTTTATTTCTTCTCCTCCATTTTAAATTTTGTATTTGCTCAGGGATGAGAAAATATTTAAGTTTGGGTTGGAGGTTGGTGGTACATACTTTACTCCACCCATACCCTTCTCTCTTAAATTTCTACACTTTCATTTTAGGAGAATATCTTTGCAAGCATGCATTACATTTAGCTAAATCTTTTTAATAGTTTTCTTTTGTCTTAGAATAATTAAAGCCATTATCTAGCCGATTTAGACTTAAATTTCTTCTGTGCATACATGTTCACACCATTTAAATCTACTTATTTGAAACAAATCCTCAAAAGGACTGATTTTTGAAACTAACCAATGGCTAGAAATTATCATATGTGGTCTAAGAATCCCAATATTGTGTTTCTTTAAAAAAATATGTCAAGTAGAAAGAAAATGAGAAGGATCAAACACTTTGTGCTTCCTACTGACTAGTGGAACAATTACATAGAATTTCCATTTAATCTCCTATTTTGTTATTATTTAAGTGTAGTGAGACAAGGAGAATAACCTACTACACTATATTGTACATCAAGTGGCATGACGATCCAAACTCTCTTCTACACTTCTTCCGCCATCTTTTTACCTTTCATTTCACCAAGAAAATTAAAAAAAAAAAGTGTGCCCAACTCTATGTTTGGGGTGGCATATCTCCTTCTCTCTCTACCACTTTTTTCATACCCCTCATAAATTTAATAGGGGCGTACCACAAGAAAAAGATGCAAAGTGCACACATAAAAAAAACTCTGTCAATGTAATCGCAACAAAAAAATGATCTTGAGTCTAATAGAGGAGAGATGGCTTCCTTTAATACCTCCATTCACTTTCTTTTCTACCTATGGACACAATGAATGCATCATTTTTTTCCATTCTCTTAATTAACACCAGTTTCAGATCAAGTGCATAGTTTTTGTTTTGCGGGTCTCTCTAAACTCCCAAGAAACTCTTTGACATACTTGATGTTGGGGATGGTGACGAGGAAGTGTTTTTGAAAATAAAATCGGAAAAGAATGTATAGAAAGATGTGTTATGTGATCTTAAGAATTCTGGGTATCTTGGTCATATTTGGTGATAAGGAAAATTACATAATCCAACGATGAGGCAATCCTATAGGTTAAAAGTATTAATTTGATTAATGTTTAAATTTTGTGTTACTCGAGGATGAGCAACGTTTAAGTTCGGAATATTTTGATGAACGAATATGCATCCTATTTTTGCTACTTTCTTAGACTAATTTTGCATCATTATGTATCTTTTATCCAATAAATTAGTTCATACAGCCTTGCATTCCCATAATTACTAATATTTTAGTTTTTTTACCTTTTTAGACAATTTATGGGATATTTTAATTTTTGCCACTTTCTTCTTGGGTATAATAATTTTGTTAAGGGAATTACTTTTATTTGTACATAGAGCGTTCCAATATAAAAAAAATTCATTGCAAATCACAGTCATGCTTTTTGTTATCAAGAAAAAAAATTCATTTATGTGTCATCAAGTTATTTCTTTGATCGGGTGTCAAGGCAGTGAATTAAATAGTTTCCATGTTAAGAGGTCACAATGCAAGGGAAACAAAGCTCGTGGACTAGGGCTGTCAATGGGGAGGGTATGGGGAGGGTAAGGTCTTACCCTTACCCTTACCCTCTGTGGGTAGTGGGTAAGGGTAAGGGTAATTATCCTTCTCAGCAATCCCCTTACCCTCCCCTTACCCTTACCCTCTTCTCCATAGGGTAAAAGGGGAGGGTAAAGGGTAAGCGGGTAATTTTGACAAAAAAGAATTTTATACACATTGTGTGTTGATTTTTAATAGTTTTATAACTAATTTATTGATAACAACATATAAAACATTATATCCAATTCAAAATCATATGTTTCTCCATGTAAAGTTAAGTCAATTCACACAATAACAATTTTTTATGCATAAATTATTTTTTTTCCTTTGCATAAGTATGCATAACAAATAAGTATTTCACCAACACACATTTTCCGCAAGATATATATGTTTTTCTCTCAACAAGAAGGTATTACAAGCACAACACCAAGTCATTTTCCAATGATAGAATAAAATATTAGGGTTAAACATTTACATACAAACCCCTTTAGAATATTTATATTTGTGTAACCTTTATATCTTGTGTGGGTAAAAGGGTAAAAGGGTATGGATAATGTCTATAGCTTACCCTCCCCTTATAGAATAGCGGGGAAATGGGGAACGGGTAAACGGATAAAGGGTAATAAAAAATTTTACCCTTACCCTTACCCTCCAGGGTATGGATAAGGGCAAATGGATAATACCCTCCCCATTGTCAGCCCTATCGTGGACCCTTGTTTTACATGGAAAGGTCACTTCAACGTTGCAAAGGCAATTGCAAGAGTCTAAGGTGCAAAGCTAAAAGACGATTAATTAATTAACCAACGGCCCAATTAAATTTGTGGAAAGACCTTTGAATATCCTACCGCTTGGCAAATGACTCCAGATGGAATTTGACTGAACAAAAAAAATTCTTTAAGCTGTCGGTTTCGGAAAAGCAATAAGGTGTCGAGCCCTTCACAATATGGAAAAGCCATCGATCACTTCACGGTCTGCCAACCCAAGCCGTCCTTTATCTATCGAGATAATTAGCTATTGTCACATGGCAACCAAGTTCGGCTACTTAATGCAAAACCATCGAGGCACCAACTGAACTGAATTACGGAATTGGTCCTTTGACTAAATCTATCGCAATGCAAAAATATCGACCAAATTTCCAAAAGACAATAAACTATGAAAAATTCTAGTTATAGTCACTCATCCACTCAGTTGACATACCCGGACCATGGAAAAAAGATAGATTTCATTATTTTAGAGATATTCCATCTACAATCGTTATTGTCCATGCAACAATCATACAAAGTACAATTATTGCATTTATTCTCTAATAAATTACACATGTGATATCTCAACTCCACTACAGATTACGAAAAATATTTAGAATTAAATTTCTGTTCGTTTCTAACTTATTCCAACTCCGTATTGTAAACATATGTATTGTACACATATTTATTGATATTTTTATTGTAACTTATTTATATGTTGCGTCTAATGTCGTTATATACACACAATAATATAGCTTTCAAATTGTAATCATATATATAATATTTTACACAACATTGCATATTGTAATATTTGCTCATGCATAATCATTCTCGTTTTTAACGCAATATTTACGTACAGTACAAGATGTACATTACAATACGTGTAGTACATTACAATGTGTACAGTACAAGACGTACAGTACTAATTATCATATATTATATGCATCTCTCAGATCTTGTTACCACCGTCCCATCAGATATTTGTATAATTAATATGCACGTACAAGACGTATAGTACGAGACGTACAATAGTAATATGATTTACCAATACATTAAGATGTACAACACAAGACGTTAAGTATGAGCGTACAATACAAGACAACATTTTGCATATATTTAGAATGTAGCATTTGTCAAACTGCACACAAGAAGTATAATATTAACAACCACATTGCACAAGAAATATAATACTAATAGCCTCATTCTATATACATTCAAAAAATAGCGTTTGATAAAATTGTGTAAAAAAAAATATCAGTACTTTCAACCACATCATGTAAATGCACATATTGTACTAGTGCGGAACGCTGGTAGGGTTGATTGGAGCTGGAGAGTGGAGCTGCAAAAGATAAAATGAATTTTCAAAAATTAGAGCTGAAGAGATGAGTGGGGAGAAAACTTTGAGACTCTTCAACTTATGTACAAAGTTAATTGTTGTAGAGTTAATTTGTATGAGAAGAAACGATCCGGACCATACATTTATAGGCTTCCGAGAATCGGATGCGTTGATGGGTGTATAGGTGATTGTAGGTAGCGTAACTCAAATATTTGGAAGAGAATTAATCCATCGAGCACATGATCCATCGACCAAGATCAACACAAACATCAACTCTTGGCTTATTATGCATGGCTCGACAACCATATTTATGCATGGGTCTACAGCCACAGACATATACCAACATCCACCAACTTCTCTGATGGTCGATGACTTGTAAGCCTCCATGATGATACACCAGCTCGGGTCGACAGCCACCAAGTGAGATAGCTGCTATCGAACTCCACGTTTACAGCCTACCAACCGTCGACGCCCATGCTTGGACAACATCATTGACAACACAGCTCAACGGCCCGACATCCATTGACCTCTAACTAACCATCGATCAGAACGCGCCCGTCGACCTTCAAAACTGATTGATGCATTAATAGCATGTCGGGTCCCACTCGTTTATTACGAGATTCTTGGACTTCATTTATAGGAAGTATAAATCGACCCAGGGCATCAATTAAAATGATCTCTTTTTCTAGTTATCAGGCTTCCGCTCCACCATTCCGCCAAGGCTTGAACTCCTATCCTTGATGGAGGAACGTCGACGAAGGCTCCATTTACCTACTCTACCTTATAAGCGGACCAGCTCCACCGTTCCTCCAAGGCCTGAACTCTTATCCTTGATGGAGGAAGGTCGACGACGGCTCCATTTACCTATTCTACCTTATAAGTGGATCAGATCCAAGTAAAGAGGATGACGAAGAAGAAGGATCACCTGACAATAGTCCTGGATGACTCTATTGCTACATCTACTCTACCCGATGAGGTGATGACTATCTCCTTTCTTTTACTTATTGTTTGTATAGATTTCTCTATAAGTTGTGAGTAGTTCCTTATGCTAGGACGTGGGCAGTAGCCCCACTACTTGCTCTTGTTCTTTTATTACATCCATATATGAATGAACTTTATCACATGTTAAATCAATCATTTTATTTCTTGTATGCATGTTCGGCCGGTAGGTTTACACGTTTGTCATGATCTTGAGTGTAGATAACTTTGAACCCAAGATCTAGGAGATCGATTGATTTTTGTTAGACTCTTGATGAGACAACAGATAGATGTTTTTCGGGACGATGGATACATGATTTCTAGATAACACGACAGCAAGCCTAGAAGAATATCTATCCAGTTAATCCTAACGCCAAAAGGGGGATTTACATGGCCTCTATGATTTTATTTATGTGTATGAGATGCAGTGAGAGAATAGACATAGGTAGTGTGGAGAAACCTACTCACCCTAGTGCATCCGTCCATCTGATAATCTTAGATTTTATTTTTATCTTTTATTCCTACACATTAGTTGTAATCAATCCAAATCCATCTTTTGTGTTAAATACTCTTCTTAGTTTAGTTAAATCAATCAATCAATTCTTAAATATGTTGTTCTTTGTGATTCGATCCTTAACTATACTGTGATAAGACCCGTCCACTTGTCGGTGCTAATTGTTGCACTTTTCTTTTGGTAAATTCTAGGAATTCCATTCCTAGTGAATTTGTAGTGTGATAATATCCACATCAAATCTCATCTTTCTCAAGATCCCATTTAGGAAGTCCTTTGACCAAATCCTTTTTTTCCCAACTTCTTCACTTGATGCATATTTTCATGACCAAGCCTACAATTTGACAATGATATATCATTCGTATCATTTACAAGGTATTTAACAACAATAGGCTTAAGAGAGATAAGAACAATAGTATAAAGATTACAAATTCTAGTTCCCTTATATGGAATTTTGAGTGATGCAATCTAGAATCAAACATTCAAGAGATGTAAAAAGAACAAGATAACCATTATCAGAAAGTTAGATAACACTAATTAAATTGTGATGTAGGTCATCCACAAGAAGTACATTCTATATACATAGTGTAAGGACCCTGACCTGTGTTTAGGGTTTACCCTGTTTGTTTTGCTTAATCTTGGTGCTTTGGTGCTTGCTAATCACCTTTGGTGGTGATTAGGGTTTTGTTGTGCTTTGTTGAGGGTTGGAGGGGCTACATGCAAATAACCCAAGTTTAAGGTTTTGTGTGCAAGTATGCCATCTTGTGAGATGTTTTCCCCTCTTTGCTTCCTCTAGGGTTGAGAGGAAGGCTTGGGCTTGTTGTTTGAGTTTCTCGGGCCTTGCTTGGGCTTATTTTGGCCTTGGGATGCTTTGTTTGGGCTTGCTTGAGCCTTGTGTCGGCCAAGACTAGCTTGTGTCGCCCAAGGAGGAGTGTGTGTTGGCCTAGGATGGTGGTGTGTCGCCCAGGTGCCTTGGTGTGTCGACCAGTGGATTTTCTGCTTGTATTGACCATGAGGCTTGGTCTTGCTTGGTGGACACTTGGTGCACATCTTTGACAAGTGTCTCATGGCTTGCTAGAGTGTTGGCTTGAACCCTAGGACAAGTGTCCCTTGGGTAGATGACACTTAGCATGGATCCACCTTGTTTTCTCCTCCCTTCCCTTCTATATAGGTGGCTCTTTCCCTTGCCTTAGCTTCCTTTGATCCTTTGGTCTCTCCTCCACCTTGAGTGCGCAACACTCCTTCCCTCTCTTGCTTGTGTCGGCCGATACACTCTCCTAGAGTTGCAGTGGTGGCCGATACCCTCTCTTGGATCAGCTTTGGTGGACGATATCCCTTAGACCTTGGAGTGCTTCTTCTTCCTTGGAGCTTAGATCTTAAGGCGGGTTGCATAGTTTCTAACCCTAACTCCTTTACCTCTTGTTATAATCTTGTTCTTATGATAGTGGCTTAGATTAGTTCCATGCTTTTGTACCTTTGGTGACCGAATCCCCCTTAGGGTTTAGGGTTTCCATGTGTACCTTGCTTTCGAGGGTTTGAGTTTCCTTGTGCTGGAGGTTGAAGGTGACCCTTGTGTTGGATGATACCCTTCCTTATTTTGGTGTGTTGGACGACATGAAGGGTGTTCTTGGTGTTGGGCGATATCCTTGCCCTTATGTTGGGCGATAGGTTGAGCTAGTATGAGTGTTGGCCAATATAATGACCCCTGTTGGGCGACATCCTCTCTTATCTTGGTGTTGGGTGACATGAGTGCCTTGTGATGGACAACATGAAGGGTGTTCTTGGTGTTGGGCGATATCCTTGCCCTTATGTTGGGCGATAGGTTGAGCTAGTGTGAGCGTTGGCCGATATGACCATGTTGGGCGATATGGTCCTTGTGATGAGCAACACCTTTGTTCTTGTGATGGACGATAGACCTGAGTACCATGGTGATCCTTGTGGTAGTCCTTGTGGTGGACGATAGGGCCATGTATGGCATGGTGTTTGGGTTGGATGATAGGCTAGAGTGAGGTGCTGGCCGGTAGCTATGGTGGCCGATAGCTATGGTGGGCGATAGCCATGGTGGGAGATAGCCTTGGTTTCGTGTGTGTCGGCCGATAGGCCTTGATGGGTTTTAGTGAGGGTTGTGAAGAGTTATAGTGAGGGATAGGTGATCCTATAGTGATGATCTCGTGTGTTATGGGAGTGAATGCTTATGCTCAAACGATAATGATGCCTTGCAAACAATAACAATGCTAATGATAGTAACGAGGATGCTAATGGTAGTAGTAATGATAATGAGGAAGGTAGTGGTAATAACATGCATATAGTAATCCTTATGCTTAATTGTTAATGATAATGAGAATGGTGGTAGTTATACTAGTAGCTTGCATAATGATAATAATGATGACTTATTACATAAAATGAACACCTTGATTACTTGTATAATCTTGAGAAAATGATAAGCATGGATATAGTTTGTTAATGATGTGCTTTATACACTTGATCATCAAATAGTGATAGGTATAGTATCTTGAATATCATCTTGTTACAGCAAGTATGGTCCTTATGTTGAAACTATGATTATTGTGTATTCTAACCATGCAGGTGATGCTTAGCCATGAAAAGGCTATGAGACATATGTGATGAGTAACATCACTTTGATAACTATCCTATGAGGTTATATAAATGGTGTGTCTGTCCCATGATGTTGATATGAGCCTTGAAGAGGCAGTGATCGTACATGATGAGGGATTGAGATCCCATGATACGTGATGATCCTTGAGGTGTATTTGGATGGTTGGCAAGAGGCCAAGTAGTAACATATGATGTGGATCCTTGAGATGGATCAGGTTGATGTGTTTCCATAATAATATAATGTTATTTACTTTCTGTTATATCTTGCATGTTATACAACTTGATTGAATCTTGCAATCCATCTAAAAGATACTAATTAATCACAAGTGAAATATATCATGTAGTTTGCCTTGGCCATAGATCCATCATCGTCAGGACTTGGTGATGGTGAAACGGGTTCTCCTACGGGTTAACCTGGAAGCGCATATTGTTGAATATGTATAGGTTGCTCCTAGCCTGAAAATGAGGAGGTAAGAGTGTAACTTCGGTTGCAGACTCAGATACGTATATAGAGCATGGTGAACAGGCCCATGGCTCAGGATATGTGATGTGAGGAGCATGAATGCGGTCATGGCTCAGAGCACGGTGAATAGGCCCATGGCTCAATTTTACTAGCGCCTAGACTTGTACCAAGGCGGGCTAGAATGAGGGTAGCCTATGGAGCTGACCCTGTGGCTTAGACCACTTCAGCATGTGACTACGGTCCTGCTTATGTTGTGCTCGTGTACTGACCACGAGGTGGGAGGTCGTGGAGTCTGGCTCTTCCATTGAACTTGTATGACACCAGCTTGGGTTTCGTAACCGAAGGTTGGATTTGAACTGTACAGTTCAAATCCTCAGGGCATAATAATACGTAATACAACCGTTTAGTATTTTCTGCTTAAGATAAACACGAAACATTGGTTGAGGCCTTGTTTGTGTAATATCTCTTTTATATCTTGTAGGTTTTGTGGCAATGTCTTACCTTGATAATCAGGTTATGTGACATTATATCTTGCTCTGATAATCATGTTACATAGTGATACATCTTATCTTGTTAATCATGTTCCATTGAGAGATAACTGGTTACATGCTTTTGTACAACTGGTAAGCTTGTCAGTAAGAATAGCTTTGCTTTATATAAGACTGCTCTTGCTATACCTATTATTAGTTATCTGTTGATATAGTTTATCTTGCTGAGGTTCTGTAGTTGCGGTGGGGAGTTATGTTTCCCACTAGGACAATTGTTCAATTGTCTCACCCCGCTGGTTTGCACCCTTTTTAGGTGGTCGAGCTAGACGTGGTCGTGGTCGTGGTGTTGCGGACGAGCAGCTTGACGAGCAGTAGAAGGCAAGCGATGGATATGCTGTTGTTTTGGATGTTTTGTAGTAGAGTCTAGCGTCATCCCTGTACTCTCAGGTCCTTGGCAATGTTTTGACGATGTTTCACGCTGAACGATCGATGATGTTTGTATATCCTGCTGATGGCCGGATGTGGGCCTTTATGTATGTGAACAGGTGGTGAACTCATGTGATGGATGAACAGTTGTTTCCGTAAGCTGTAGACACGTATCAGATCTTGTGTATGTATATATACGACACATTTCTCTGCAGGATGAGGACTGGAAAGTAATAGTTTCACAGTTTATCAGTTTTCCGCAATCGGTTTTAATTAACCCGTGTTTTCATAATCTGTGGTTATGGTGATTTCCGCACGTTTTCGCGTAACACCTCGTTATCTGTGTGATAATGGGATGTGTTGCCACAAGTTTTGGTATCAGAGCTTTAGGTTCGCTGAGTCTACAGGGATTTAGGACTAGGTTGAGTTGTTCTTATGAGTGTCTAGGTTTTCTTACAATATCTTCTGCCCTCAGCGGAAGAAAAGTCAAGATGTCTGGAAACCATGAAGAACACTCTATTGAGTACAGTGATGCTGCATCGGTTGATGGAGCAGATGGACAGGCACATGAAGATCGGGTGCCTGAGGTTCCCCAATTTAACCCAGCCATACTTGAACATCCTGCTTACCAATAGCTTATGGGGCAGTTAATGGCTACGATGAATCTCATGGTTGAGAGATTACTAGTGCCTCCTCCGCGAGCACAGGTTCCCCATGGAGAAGCATCGGGTATTGGGAAGACCTTCGAGCGGCTTCGCCGAGTCGGAGCTTCGGATTATGCTAGAACGGTTGATCCAGCGGATGCAGATCTGTGGCTGACAAGTCTTGAGAAGGCTTTCCGGATTCTTGACATCCCTGAAGCGGACAAGGTAAAGCATGATGTCTACCTTCTAAAAGGTAGTGGTGGTCACTGGTGGACCATCGAGGAAGAGAAGCGGCCTGGCGAGGTGATCTGTTGGGAAGTGTTCCGATGTGAGTTCATCACCAGATACTTTCCAAAGACATATCTGGATGAGAAGGTGAGTCACTTCAAGAATCTAAGGCAAGGAACGAGGAACATCACCGAGTATGAAGCCAAGTTTATGGATCTGTTGAGGTTCTGTCCTCACATGGTGGCAACATATGAGGAACGGATCAGACGTTTCGAGAAGGGTTTGAGTGCTGAGTTGAAAACCCCGGTGTCTGCATTGGAGAATCGAGAACGGTTTGCTACGTTCGTGGAATCTGTTCGAAGGATTGAGAGGATGGTAAGGGAGAAGAGAGAGTCTATGTCTCACAAAAGGCCTGCTCAGTTTCAAGGACAGAGGTTTGGTGGCTTTAAGAAGCCCAGGTTTTCGGCACCGTCAGTAATGAGAAGTTCTGGTGTACCATCTCAGTGGTCTCCGAGTAAGGGGAGAGGTTATGTTTCTTCACCGTCTAAGGCGCATAGTTCAGCTTCTGTGGCAGTGACAGGGCCGGCTAGGCCACAGTTTGAGGACAAGTCATGTCATCTTTGTGGACAAGTCGGGCATTTCAGGCTTAATTGCCCGAATAGAGACGTTGAAGTGATGCAGCAGCCGAGACAGAGTTTTCAGAGGTCAGAGAGACCGCAGGCCAGTGGTAGCAGAGGTCGAGGACGCGGTCAAGCGTCTCAAGCTGGATCGTCTGCTCAAGGAAGCAGAGGTCGTAGACAGCAAGCAACGGCTCGATTCTATGCTATAAGTCAGCCAGAGACGATAGTCAACCCGCGAGTGGTGACAGGTCAGATGGAGTTATTTCATTCTGATATGTCTTCTTCTTGCTTTATATCTGTTCTGGTTGACCCGGGTGCTACACACTCTTTTATCGCCTATAGTATGCTTGAAAATTGTTGTTTGCCTGTTAGCTGTAAGAAGGATAGTTTGTTGTTAGAAACCCCTCTTGATGGTTCCTCTTTGCTTCGAGAAGAGTGTCCATCTTGTGTCTTATCTTTCTCGGGGCACCGCATCCAAGTGGATCTTATACCACTTGAAATGCATGGTTTCGATGTTATCCTTGGGATGGATACCTTAGAGAAGTATAAGGTTGTCTTGGACTGTGGTTCCAAGCAGGCAGTGTTTGATGTTGCCGGAGAGAAGTGGATCTTCCAGGGAGATAGGAAGATTCTTCTGACATGTCTAGTATCAGCTATGGTGGCGGATAAGTTGTTACGACAAGGATGTGAGGCGTTCCTAGCTCACGTGGTGGATACCGTTATTGTTACCAAGGTGAAAGGTCCTAGTCTCGAGGAGGTGTTCGTGGTTTGAGAGTTTGCAGACGTGTTTCCTGAGGAGTTTCCTGGTGTTCCTCCACCCCGAGAGATTGATTTTGAGATCAATCTGGTTCTTGGAACACAGCCAGTTGCACAGTCATCGTATAGGACGGCTCCAGTAGAAATGGTAGAATTGAAGAAGCAGTTGCAAGAGTTGTTGGAGAAAGGTTTTATCTGACCGAGTACGTCACCGTGGGGTGCTCCTTTGTTGTTCGTTAAGAAGAAGGATGGTTCGATGTGGTTGTGTATAGACTACCGACAGTTGAACAAGGTCACGATCAAGAACAAGTACCCGTTGCCGAGGATAGATGATCTATTCGATCAGTTGCGTGGTGCTATAGTGTTTTCGAAGATCGATCTACGGTCTGGATATCATCAGTTGAGGATAAAGGTAGATGACATACCAAAGTCAGCTTTCAGGATGAGGTATGGTCATTTCGAGTTTGTGGTTATGCCGTTTGGGTTAACCAATGCACCTGCAGCTTTCATGGACCTGATGAACAGAGTGTTCCGTCCATTCTTAGATCATTTTGTTGTAGTCTTTATAGATGACATCTTGATCTATAGTCAGGATAGGCTTGTGCATGAGAAACATCTTCGTCGAGCGTTGACTCTTCTTCGTCAACATCAGTTGTATGCCAAGTTCAGTAAGTGTGAGTTCTGGTTGGGAGAAGTGACTTTCTTAGGACACGTGATATCTGCTGAAGGAGTCAAAGTAGATCCAAAGAAGGTGGAATCCGTTGCGGATTGGGAACAACCGAAGACGCCAACAGAAGTTCGTAGTTTCCTTGGTTTGGCAGGATACTACCGGAGGTTTATCAAGGACTTCAGTGCGATCGTGTTGCCAATGACGAAGTTGACCAGGAAGGATGTACCTTTTGTTTGGGATGATCGATGTCAGCAAGCTTTCCAGAGTTTGAAGGAGAAGCTGACCAGTGCTCCAATGTTGATCTTGCCAGAGCCTGGGAAAGGCTATGTTGTTTTCTGTGATGCTTCCAAGAAAGGTTTAGGTTGTGTGTTGATGCAGGAAGATCATGTGGTTTCTTTTGCCTCACGACAGCTCAAGAAACATGAGGAGAACTCTCCGACTCAAGACTTGGAGTTGGCAGCAGTGGTTCATGCATTAAATATTTGGAGACACTATCTGTATGGGGAAGTATGTCAGATCTTTACGGATCATAAGAATCTGAAGTATATCTTTACACAGCAAGAGTTGAACATGCGACAACGACGATGGATGGAGTTGATCAATGATTACGACTACACGATCGAGTATCATCCTGGTAAGGCAAATGTGGTAGCTGATGCACTTAGCAGAAAGTCTTCTTCTCTTTCTTCAAAGAAGGCACAGTTGAGTTCTCTGGTATGCCATAAGCGAGATATGTTTGTTTCTCTTCGACAGATGAATGTGCAGATGGAAGTTTCTTTGTTATCTGGTCTTTTTGCACAGATGCAAGTTAAGCCTATGTTGAGACAGCAGATCAAGGATGCACAGCAGATAGATGATGTGGTACAGTTGATCAGATCAGAGTTCGGCAGCGACAAGCGTGCTGGGTTTCATGAGTCCGAGGATGGACTAGTTTGCTATCGTGATAGGATGGTGGTTCCAGATGTTGATGATCTGAGGAAGTTGGTGCTTGAGGAAGCACATACGTTGATGTATGATATGCATCTAGGTGTCACCAAGATGTATCATAGTCTAAAGGACTTGTATTGGTGGCCCGGTTTGAAGAAAGATGTAGCTGAGTTCGTGGCAAGATGTGCGGTGTGCCAGCAAGTGAAGGCTGAACATCAGAAGCCGGCAGGAACGTTGCAACCTTTGCCGATACCGCAGTGGAAATGGGATCATATAACCATAGATTTCATAGTTGGTCTACCCCGGACAACTAGGAATCATGATTCCATTTGGGTGATAGTGGACAGATTGACTAAGTCTGCCCATTTTCTACCAGTGAAGACGACGTATACAGCTGAGAAACTTGCTCGAGTATATGTGGATGAGATAGTACGTTTGCATGGCGTGCCAGTAACGATAGTTTCTGACAAAGGTCCTCAGTTTACGAGTCATTTTTGGGAACAGTTGCACAGAGCATTGGGAACGCAGTTGAGGTTCAGTACAACTTTTCACCCGCAGACAGATGGACAGTCTGAGAGGACTATTCAGATTTTGGAAGACCTCCTTCGAGCTTGTGTTTTGTAGTTTCTAGGCAACTGGGATGTACATCTGAGTTTGATAGAGTTTGCCTACAACAACAGTTATCAGCGGAGCATCGACATGGATCCTTATGAGGCTTTGTATGGAAGGAAGTGCAGATCTCCTTTGTGTTGGTATGAATCTGGTGAGTATCAGCTTTTGGGTCCTGATTTAGTACAGCAGACATCAGATAAGATCAAAGTGATACAGCAACAGTTGAAAGTGGCACAGGACAGGCAGAAGTCTTATGCAGACAATCATCGATGACCTTTGGAGTTCCAAGTAGGAGACAAGGTGTATCTCAAAGTCTCTCTGTGGAAAGGTGTGCTAAGGTTTGGACGGAAGGATAAGTTGGCACCCAGGTATATGGGGCCTTACTCAGTCAGAGCACGTGTTGGCAAGGTAGCTTACGAGTTAGAGTTGCCTCCAGAGTTGCACAGGTTGCATCCAGTGTTTCATGTCAGTATGTTGAAGAAAAGCCATCCGGATTCAGGTACAGTGATACAGCCAGTTGAGGTTGAGCTTGATGCAGACGTGACCTACGAGGAATGTCATGTGGCGATCCTTGACAGAAGGATCAAGAAGCTGAAGAGGAAGGATATGGTTCTTGTGAAGGTTCTTTGGCAGCGTCGTGGCGTTGAGGAAGCCACGTAGGAGCTTGAGGAAGAGATGAGGAGGAAGTATCCCTCGCTTTTCTCTTCGGATTTCGGGGACTAAATCCCTTTAAGGGGGTTAGCTTGTAAGGACCCTGACCTGCGTTTAGGGTTTACCCTGTTTGTTTTGCTTAATCTTGGTGCATTGGTGCTTGCTAATCACCTTTGGTGGTGATTAGGGTTTTGTTGTGCTTTGTTGAGGGTTGGAGGTGCTACTTGCAAATAACCCAAGTTTAAGGTTTTGTGTGCAAGTATGCCATCTTGTGAGATGTTTTCCCCTCTTTGCTTCCTCTAGGGTTGAGAGGAAGGCTTGGGCTTGTTGTTTGAGTTTCTTGGGCCTTGTTTGACCTTGTTTTGGCCTTGGGATGCTTTGTTTGGGCTTGCTTGAGCCTTGTGTCGGCCAAGACTAGCTTGTGTCGCCCAAGGAGGAGTGTGTGTCGGCCTAGGATGGTGGTGTGTCACCCAGGTGCCTTGGTGTGTCGACCAGTGGAGTTGCTGCTTGTGTCGACCATGAGGATTGGTCTTGCTTGGTGGACACTTGGTGCACATCTTTGACAAGTGTCTCATGGCTTGCTAGAGTGTTGGCTTGAACCCTAGGATAAGTGTCCCTTGGGTAGATGACACTTAGCATGGATCTACCTTGTTTTCACCTCCCTTCCCTTCTATATAGGTGGCTCTTTCCCTTGCCTTAGCTTCCTTTGATCCTTTGGTCTCTCCTCCACCTTGAGTGCATGACACTCCTTCCCTCTCTTTCTTGTGTCGGCCGATACACTCTCCTGGATTTGCAGTGGTGGCCGATACCCTCTCTTGGATCAGCTTTGGTGGACGATATCCCTTGGACCTTGGAGTGCTTCTTCTTCCTTGGAGCTTAGAGCTTAAGGCGGGTTGCATAGTTTCTAACCCTAACTCCTTTACCTCTTGTTATAATCTTGTTCTTATGCTAGTAGCTTAGATTAGTTCCATGCTTTTGTACCTTTGGTGACCGAATCCCCCTTAGGGTTTAGGGTTTCCATGTGTACCTTGCTTTTGAGGGTTTGAGTTTCCTTGTGCTGGAGGTTGAAGGTGACCCTTGTGTTGGACGATACCCTTCCTTGTTTTGGTGTGTTGGACAACATGAAGGGTGTTCTTGGTGTTGGGCGATATCATTGCCCTTATGTTGGGCGATAGGTTGAGCTAGTATGAGTGTTGGCCGATATAATGACCCCTGTTGGGCGACATCCTCTCTTGTCTTGGTGTTGGGTGACATGAGTGCCTTGTGATGGATGACATGAAGGGTGTTCTTGGTGTTGGGCGATATCCTTGCCCTTATGTTGGGCGATAGGTTGAGCTAGTGTGAGTGTTGGCCGATATGACCATGTTGGGCGATATGGTCCTTGTGATGAGCAACACATTTGTTCTTGTGATGGACGATAGACCTGAGTACCATGGTGATCCTTGTGGTAGTCCTTGTGGTGGATGATAGGGCCATGTATGGCATGGTGTTTGGGTTGGATGATAGGCTAGAGTGAGGTGCTGGCCGATAGCTATGGTGGCCGATAGCTATGGTGGCCGATAGCCATGGTGGGCGATAGCCTTGGTTTGGTGTGTCGGCTGATAGGCCTTGATGGGTTTTAGTGAGGGTTGTGAAGAGTTATAGTGAGGGATAGGTGATCCTATAGTGACGGTCTCGTGTGTTATGGGAGTGAATGCTTATGCTCAAACGATAATGATGCCTTGCAAACAATAACAATGCTAATGATAGTAACGAGGATGCTAATGGTAGTAGTAATGATAATGAGGAAGGTAGTGGTAATAACATGCATATAGTAATCCTTATGCTTAATTGTTAATGATAATGAGAATGGTGGTAGTTATACTAGTAGCTTGCATAATGATAATAATGATGACTTCTTACATAAAATGAACACCTTGATTACTTGTATAATCTTGAGAAATGATAAGCATGGATATAGTTTGTTAATGATGTGCTTTATACACTTGATCACCAAATAGTGATAGGTATAGTATCTTGAATATCATCTTGTTACAGCAAGTATGGTCCTTATGTTGAAACTATGATTATTGTGTATTCTAACCATGCAGGGGATGCTTAGCCATGAAAAGTCTATGAGACATATTTGATGAGTAACATCACTTTGATAACTATCCTATGAGGTTATATAAATGGTGTGTCTGTCCCATGATGTTGATATGAGCCTTGAAGAGGCAGTGATAGTACATGATGAGGGATTGAGATCCCATGATACGTGATGATCCTTGAGGTGGATCTGGATGGTTGGCAAGAGGCCAAGTAGTAACATATGATGTGGATCCTTGAGATGGATCAGGTTGATGTGTTTTCATAATAATATAATGTTATTTACTTTCTATTATATCTTGCATGTTATACAACTTGATTGAATCTTGCAATCCATCTAAAAGATACTAATTAATCACAAGTGAAATATATCATGTAGTTTTCCCTGGCCATAGATCCATCATCGTCAGGACTTGGTGATGGTGAAACGGGTTCTCCTACGGGTTAACCTGGAAGCGCATATTGTTTAATATGTGTAGGTTGCTCCTAGCCTGAAAATGAGGAGGTAATAACTTCGGTTGCAGACTTAGATACGTATATAGAGCATGGTGAACAGGCCCATGGCTCAAGATATGTGATGTGAGGAGCATGAATGTGTTCATGGCTCAGAGCATGGTGAATAGGCCCGTGGCTCAATTTTACTAGCGCCGAGACCTGTACCAAGGCGGGCTAGAGTGAGGGTAGCCTATGGAGCTGACCCTATGGCTTAGACCACTTCAGCATGTGACTACGGTCCTGGTTATGTTGTACTCATGTACTGACCACGAGGTGGGAGGTCGTGGAGTCCGGCTCTTCCATTGACCTTGTATGGCACCGACTTGGGTTTCATAACTGAATGTTGGATTTGAACGGCACGGTTCAAATCCTCAGGGCATAATAATACGTAATACAGCCGTTTAGTATTTTCTGCTTAAGATAAACATGAAACATTGGTTGAGGCCTTGTTTGTGTAATATCTCTGTTATATCTTGCAGGTTTTGTGGCAATGTCTTACCTTGATAATCAGGTTATGTGACATTATATCCTGCTCTGATAATCATGTTACATAGTGATACATCTTATCTTGTTAATAATGTTCCATTGAGAGATAACTGGTTACATGCTTTTGTACAACTGGTAAGCTTGTCAGTAAGAATAGATTTGCTTTATATAAGACTGCTCTTGCTATACCTGTTATTAGTTATCTGCCGATATAGTTTATCTTGCTGAGGTTCTGTAGTTGCGGTGGGGAGTTATGTTTCCCGCTGGGACAATTGTTCAATTGTCTCACCCCACTGGTTTGCACCCTTTTTAGGTGGTCGAGCTAGACGTGGTCGTGGTCGTGGTGTTGCGGACGAGCAGCTTGACGAGTAGTAGAAGGCAAGCGATGGATATGTTGTTGTTTTGGATGTTTTGTAGTAGAGTCTAGCGTCATCCATGTACTCTCAGGTCCTTGGCAGTGTTTTGACGATGTTTCACGATGAACAATCGATGATGTTTGTATATCCTGTTGATGGCCGGATGTGGGCCTTTATGTATGTGAACAGGTGGTGAACTCATGTGATGGATGAATAGTTGTTTCCGTAAGCTGTAGACACGTATCAGATCTCGTGTATGTATATATACGACACATTTCTCTACAAGATGAGGATTGGAAAGTAATTGTTTCACAGTTTATCAGTTTTCCGCAATCGGTTTTAATTAACCCGTGTTTTCATAATCTGTGGTTATGGTGATTTCCGCACGTTTTCGCGTAACACCTCGTTATATGTGTGATAATGGGATGTGTTGCCACACATAGTGAATCACTTACATCACCCTCACCTACTCAATTACACACCTACCACTTTACCCTTCTCGTTATCCCCAAATGTCAATAAACATCATTTCCTCCTTGCAAAAGTGTTGAAATGGTCCTCATCTAAGGTCATGTGTTTGGATAATCCACTATCAAAATCCATTTCTCTAGTGCCTACAAGGAAAGGAAAGGTCGCTACCCAATTCAAACATGTGGATTCAGGGTTAGCTTGCGGACTCATTTCATGTTTGGGTTTGTCCCCTTCTTCGTATAAGTACAAAAAGGTAGAATGTTGATCCTCACACCTACAACAAATACAAACCATATTTTCCATAAATCTGGAAAAATACCCATGGTATACAAGAGGCCCCTTACCCTTTTTCGTACTCTTTATCTTTTCCTTTTGATCTTCTTCATATCCCAAATCACTACAACCCACTTGTCAAGTAGAGTGTTCTAGAACTTCACTGGGGGACTTCTACCCTTTCAGGAACTTTTTCAAGGAAGCTCTATGCATGTGATTATAATCACTAAGCATAATAACAATAGAAGAAATTCTAGAAGGATCATCTTGACCATGTAAACGATTGTCCTCTAAACATAGTGATTTAGCCAAGTAGGAATCTTAATCAAAAGTTATACTAGAAACTTCTTTATAAGGAAAGATAGGTCTACATTCAAGATCATTAATTTTTGCAAGCAACCTAGCATTTTTAGCTCTAAGAAAAACAAGCTCATCAAGATAATTTTGATTTTCATTTTTAAGTCCATTGATTTGATTAAGATAAACACCATTTTCAATTTATAAACCACTGGATTGAAGTTAAAGATCTAGACATATCTCCCACAAAGAATCAATGGTACCTTACAAAGTACTTTTGTTTTTTTTTCATGATCTTCTATTCTAGCATACAAGTCATCAATACTTTTTCCCGGATTTTCTTTTTAGACTTGAATTTAGAGTAATAAGAATGGGAAGCATGAATAGTTTCAATCAGAGCATCTTTGGAAATTTTATTGATATTTATCTCACTTACCTCAACCACCTCCTCACTTGTGCTATCCATGAGTTACATGTGCCATTCTTCTTCATTTGAACTTGAATCACTAGAGGAAGAATCCTCCCAAGTGTCAGGGTCTATTCCTTTTCCATTCCTATCTTTCTTATCCTTCTTCTTGAATCTAGCTTCCTTGTAGTAGTACTCCTTCCTATGGCTACTTTCGTGGTAATGATTCTTGGCTTTTTGGCATCCATCCTTGTAGTGACCCTTTTTCCCATCCTCATATCACCTAGGATTAGAGGAGTTGGAGGGTTTACCCTTGTAGTGTTTTCCCTTGGAGTAATGAGCTTCAAGGTCACTTGGGGAGCCATCTTCATGTGATGAGGGGCACGTTTGACTCACAAGTTGTTGTTGTACAAGGGCTTCAACTTGAGCTTTGAATGCAACCTCCTTATTTGTCTTGGCATCTTTCTATTCTTCTCTTTCTTCTTCCTCTTGTTTGTTAAATCTCACCTCATAAGCTTGGAGATTACCTATGAGCTCTTAAATGGGAATAGAGGAAAGGGACTTTGTTTCTTCTACAGTAGCAAAATTCTTGTCCCACTGACGAGGAAGAGACAAAAGAATTTGTGAGTTAATCTTTCCTTGGCCAATAGTGTGTCCCAAAGAAGCAAGGTCATTCAATAGTGTGTTTAGACCATAGCACATTTCAACCACACTCGCTTTATTTCCCATCTTGAATCCTTCAAAGAGTTGGGTGACCATGTACACCTTGTTTTCTTTGACTTGTTTTGTACCTTCGTAGTCTATGCAAAAATATCATGAAATATTTCCCAAGAAGAAATCTAGTTGAACTTATTTGGGTGAGTCTGGAATAGAGAATGCTAACAAAAGTAGAATTTAATTGAGCCTTCTTCATGCTTTGTATCATCCCAAGTGCTCATCTCATCTACCATAGTGGTGTAGGGGTGATTAACCTTCCACATGTCAAATATCATGCCTTGAATTTAGATTTGGATTCTCCTTTTTCGATATATATAGGGAATTTGTACCATCAAAGATAGGAGGATGCATGGAAAAGCCACCCTCTATGTTGAGATAACCAGGTAGATTACCGCCCATTTTCTCTTACTCATGGGAGTAGTTAGTTAGGGAAGACCTTGATATGATACCACTTGTCTGATCAATGGGTTTAGAGGGGTGTTAATAAAGCTAAAACCACTTAAACCAGTTGCCTAGACCTTCAAGATATTTCCCAATATAATATTTCAAGTATGAAAAACAAGGGAAAGAGATATTGAGCAAAAACCAATGATCACTAGAATTTCAAGAGGTTTTGACCTCCAAACTAGTAGATGTACACACTACTTAGAGGGGTTAATCGCTAGGATTTTCAAACATGTGTCACTCCTTTTATATTCCTCAATAAGAGTTTGAACATAAGACCATCATTTTCTAGATCAAGAGATTAACTAGATTTCCTTTTTGAATGAAGGAGACAACAACCATTACAATGACTTACTTATCTACCTACCAAAAGTCTTTAGCCTTGAAAAAGGCCTTACCACTCTTGTAGAAGATCTTCAGCCTTGAATCCACCACCACCTTCTTTAAGGAAGCAATCTTCAAATCACCACTTTACTAGAGAGAAATTAGGAAGAAGAGTTGAGAGCTTAGAAAAGTGTATAATGAAATAGCTCTCTTATATAAATTCTAACTCGCTCAATAGGATGTAGAGAAATAATCAATCTTGAGGGTGATTAGAGGTTGTTGGAGGCACAATCATTCAAATATAGAAAAGGAACATAAAAGGAAAACTTGGTATGAAGTCCACATAGTTGAGATTGCATACTAGCAAGTAGATGCACTTATATTGAATTTTAGATGTTTTTGGGGGTTCCAACGTATCTATTTTTGAAGTTTGCACCCCTCTAAATGGAAAGATACGCTTTTTAGAACTTTACGATATATAGTTGTTGGCCAAATTACCTTTTGGGAAACTCAATCCCCAATGCTAACTGTCCAGCCAACATCATTTGTTGGTTGAGTTTCTAACTAATAAGAAACTCACTTGAAAGTGCTAATTGTCTAGCCAGTGTTGGATGTTGGTCGAGTTACCTCGGGGGAAACCTTGGTTGAAATTGGATTCCATCAGAATCATGAAATAGGTTGCTAGTTGAGTTACCCCATCGACAAACTCAATCGACAAGCCTCCCTATAATTCTTATGACATATACCCTAAAAGTGTATATATACTGAATTTAAATACCCTAATTTTCCATTAATCTTGGTTTCTAGCCATACATTTAATATAAATGATCTACAACACAATTCAAATAGAAAAGCTATCTATTGTTTAATTTTTGGAACTGTGTTGAGATTGACTTTTTTTTCGTAAACTAGGGTTTTTTAATTTCATCCTTTTGATGTACCTAATATATGATATTGATCTGAAGTAGACATGTTAGATACACATGAATGGAATAGTTAAGTCATCGTCAAAATAAGGATAATGTATAACTGTTAGGTCAACAATGTTGATATTTCCATTCATTGAGGCGAGAGTTCCTTTTCATTTTTCTTGCAATTTTAGAGACCCAAGGGTTCTAATTATTAAGGAAAGAAATTTTTTACTTTCTATACTTTTCCCAATTTTTACTATTTAATACATTATTTATCCAATTATCACCTTATCAAGAACTTTGGTCATAATAATATTTAGTGTACAGAGAGAATTATAACACTCAAATTTGTGCTATATTACTATGTATTTTAACTTATATTTTATACCTTTATTAGCCATGATATGGCTTTAGTTTATTTAGTTTTTAGTAATTTGTATCATTTTTCTTTTTTCCAATTTAGTTTCAAAATTAGTGTATTTTGGGCTTGCATGCAAAGGAAATAAGCCAACAATTTTACATTGCTCGGAAGTGCCATAAAGAATGAAGATGAATGGACCACATAGAAAGATCCAATTATATTGCGACTATAAAGCTATCAAAGTGCAACCGCAAAACTATTTAACTATCTAATTAGATCTGACGTGGCTGTTCCATTAGCATGAAAATGTCTTATTGGGATAAATCTTGCGAACCAATGCGATTGTGCATTTAATTGAGGCATTAAATAAAAGCTACCGGCCATGCATAGAAAGCAATAAAGACCGTCCAATTTGGCCTACTTTGACTATCTAGTATATATTGCATGTTTCTTGCTGCGGATGATCAATCTCTCTCCGCGATAAGTCAATTAGCGGCTGACCTGGCTTCTGCAAAGCATTGACTCCACAGCCATCTATGTCTCGACTCTCTTTCTACGCAATGGACAGCCGCACCCACGCCTTATGATCGATCGCAGCCGCAACGCCTCGACAGCCTGATTGCGGCTGACACCAGGGCACGGCCACATGATTAACCACCTCAGGTCGACACCATAGCCTCTCGACACGGACGAGCACTCAAATCAAGCAGCTACTCGACAGCTTACTTCCATGCATGTATCGGCCAACACCTCAACAACCACCGACCAAACAGCCGAGATCGACAGCCAGCTAGTAAGTCGTCGGCCATGCACCTATGCAAGGGTTGTCGAGTTGTCATATATAAAGCCATCGACCTGCTGCACTTCATGCTCGATATCCCTCTGGCCGACAGTCCCAGTCGACAGCCACTCGCTGTACGTTCCCGGTCATTTTCTATAATACCAAGCAGCAGCCGCCTGACAAAAGAATATCTGAATTTTGGAGACAAAGGGCTGAAAGGCTGCAGCCAAGATCAAAGTCCAAGTCTAAGCCATCGACGACCTCTAAATTTGGAAACTATCGACTGTTTTTTCTTTTCTTTTCTTTTCTTACCATGATTGGTCGAAGTTGTAATCCGTTTTCTTTTTGTTCCATGAGAGACTAGATCCATAACATAGATTGGGAGTAGCCTTCAGGTCATGTAATTATTCATCTTTCACTACTAGAAAAAACTTCATCTATTACGTTCAAGTGTGTCACCTTTATCCTAATAGATGACGTGATTGATTGTCATCTACCTAATACATGTCATCTTTTATGTGTAAGCTTTGTGCTATGTAGGCTCTTCTAAAGCATGTCATCTAAAGCCAATTACAGGTTTGCTGGAATCTGTCAATAGATGACATCAAACACTATCATCGTCGCAAGTAAAAGCAATATTTATTGTTGTCACCTATGTGTAATAATTGATGATGACACTTGTTGTCACCTAATCGATATAATGTGTGTTGATGATCACATAAATTTTGGTTCAGAGTGGGTGTTTGATGATTAGGAAGATCATGGTGTTGTACGTCCAGAACGTATCAATATTTTCATATATTGGTTGCATTTACTAATCATGATAGCATATATAGATATCATATTCTCACGGTAAAAAGAACCAAATGAGCCAAAAAGAAAGGACTAAATAAATATATTATTAAAAATCAATGTATACATGACTCATACACATTCAACGTTTGTTCCATATTTCATGTCTCAAATGTACAACTACAACACCAGTTCTGTCCACACTCCACACAATCAGACTAGGGAGAACTCCCACCAAACAAATTGATAAATGGCCTGACCGGGACCAATGTGTGTATCTTGAAACATTACAAGCTGATGTATCATGAGATGGAACGATCTAGGATGAATGAGTTAAATTGGTTGGAGTTGAAAAGGCTACAAAGTCCATGCTCTTTTTAGCTTCTGCGTCATGCTCCCAATTGGCTGCTCTCGGTGCCCGACCATATTCCGTTGGAACCTGCTTCAGGCACAACACTGTTGGGGAGGGCAATGGCATCCCTACGCGCAAGATCAAGAACTCGGATGAAGCGTACTGAGATATATGGGAGAATACCAGTATTCTGCAGGATATCCTTTTGTTGACCATGGTATTTTCATTCTAGAAGATTTATTTTGCAGGCCAGGAAGCATCCTCCCAACTTTTAACTTGGCAGCCATAGTTCTTTGAGGATCTTGTTTTTGTATGTATTGAAATAATGTTGGAGAACTGAGGGGCTGTGTCATCTTTTTTGGAGAATATTCCAGTGATTTGATATTCCATTTCACGCAAACCTGTCATACTTTATGAGGATAGAGTTGTTCCCATTAGATAAGTTGAAATACTTAAAAAATAGTTTCTAATACCTTGTATGTAATTATGAATAGATTGGTTTAATTGATGGAAAAAAGAAGAAAAGATTATTACCTTTATTCCACCTCATCAAGGTCTAGAGAGGCACAAGAAAAATCTTCACTGTGCAATATTATAAGAGTTGTCCACTATCCCAGTGAAATCTTGCCATAAAATATCACTAAAAGCAAACAAAAATATGCATACTGACAAAATCAAAAGATATTAATTCCATCTGTTACCAGTTGTATTGTACATTAGTTAAAAATTTGATAAATTCAAAGATTATGAAAAAATCATAACATGTAGTTACCAATGACCAATTCAGTATTAATGGCCTCATATGTAGTGTGCGGGTTGCTTGGTGCTATCTCATTTGGTTTGGATAAATATAGCCCAAAGGTGGTCTGAGGTCCTAACTGAATACAAATAGACAAGGGAGTTAAAAATTTAAACCAGGTAGTCAATGGCCACCTAAAAGCAATATTCTCCTATAAAGATTTCCTTTTTCAGATAATACATCAAAGAAACCAAACACACATTAAGGAATACATGCAGTCCCAACTACAAATGTTCCACTTGGGTTTTTGATCAAACATACGCAATCAACATACTAGGTTGCCGCAATAAACATACTAGGTTGCTCGCATAAAGAAGTAAAATTTATATGTAAGATGAAAAGTATATATATGTGTACATTTTGTTTACCTCTTGAGTGTTTGTGCTATTACTGACAGCTAAGAATTGTTGTTCTCCAAAACAATATGACAAACACTAGTGTCTAGAACATCATACCCATGATCTTGCAACTCGATATAACTGTCCCTAGCATTCACATAAAAGTAGAGATTCAATTTTTATGAATAAAATTGAAGATATCAGATGTTGAAATAATTTGAGAATAGAAGACAGTAGAAAGTTACAGCAGAATCCTGACACCACCAGAGATCTAGATATCTTTTTTCTTTTTAGAGCAAACGGCTCAAAACCATTCAGCATCTAAAACCATAAGAAAAGACTCTTAGAGAACATATAACAGCCATGAACGAAACAAGCCACCCATTCTAACTCATATTGGAATGAAATTTTAATGCTTCTGCATTGACCCCTAAATCATAAAGTTGGCGACAATAACTTTTTAAATGGAGTACCTTCAACCTGAGTATGCAACAATGGTGGTCAATCATCCTGATTTTGCTCTGATATGAAGTAATCCTCCACTAGTATATCCACACAGTCAAGCAATGGAGGCAAGCTGAGCAAAATCGATTTCTGGCCATAGCAACAAACTCGACTCTCACAATGGAGAGATGAAACAAAAAACAACTCTCACAACAGAGAGACTAAATAGAAAACAAACTCAAACAACGACTTTCAGAATGACTACACATTCACAATAGAAGCTGCGACAACTAATCACTAATGAAACAAAACACAAACGCAGGAAAAAGGTGAAAAGAAGAGAACCAGAGCTAGAAATTGGGAAAGATCGTAGCAGGGGAGAATAGAGAAGAAAGGGCTTCTGCAAATGTAGGAGGACCAGAGTACACTTTTCTCCAGAAACGGTGCCGCCACCCGTAGGTCCGCCGTCGGTGGGCAGAAGATCACGGAACCGCCGCGCACGTTCCCTGCCTTTTAACCATCCCAACACCAGGCAACCTAGGAGGGGCCCAGGGGAAGCGTGTTGGCGCAAGACCAGGGCCAAAGCCCTCTGACATCGCACATCTCGAACACAGGGAGAGCTGTAGGGACCTCGGTAACTCATGGAGAACACAGACCCGAAGGAAGGGGGACGAGGCATGGAATCAGAAATGGGTTGGAGTTGGAAGGGAGGGTGGAGGCAAAGTCAAAAGGGGCTCAAGGAGGCCACCGATCTGGAAGGGGGTGGCGACTCAGGAGGCACAATCAGAAGGTGAGGGCCGGAGGGAGAAGGTGGAAGACACGAAGTCAGAAGCGTGGCTGCGGGGGGGATCGGTCGTTGCAAGGTTAGTGTGCGTGAGTGGCGAGAGTGGGCAAAATGTAGGTCACACGAAAAGTTTCTCATCTCTTCTTGTATTATAAATATATTCTTCCAATACCCTCTTAACCTAGGACTATGAGGGGAAAAGGTATTTGCCTCCAACATCAATGATCCAAATATTTCTTCTTTTTATATATTAGTCCTTAGACATCCAACCAACATTTAACAACATTGTTTTCATTAAAATTACATATACTTTGATTTATTTTTAGTTGTGTCTATTATCTCTAATTTTATGTGGTTGATTAAACTAACTTCTTTTAACTTAATTTCCTCCACTCATGTGTGTCATCAATTTATTTTAGTTTTTTTCATTTGAAAAAATTACGCTTAATCAATGTTCTCCTCTTGATCACTTTTTTATCTATGGTTCTCTTCATGTGACCCAATGTAGGTTGTAGATATGGATGGCCCACTCCCAAAATTTTTTACCAAAAGGGGTTGGAACACAACTCTATGCAACCACATAAAATTTTCAAAATGAAATAGACTACAATCACCCCATGATCCATGTGAAAGAAATTAAGAATACCAGGGGCACATGTGTGAAATCACTAGCAAGTATGTTATTCCATTCGTTCTTCAACTCGGGAATACAACGAGCTTCGCATAACTCAACTACAAGAGATTGAAATCATAAACCACAACAAACTAGAACCAACTAGTGACTCCCTTGACATCCTAGTGTCATGTCAATGCTAGTTGCTTTTAGTAAAAAAACGCAGCCCAAGTTCCTACAACACATATACTTCAACCTCCAAAATTATGCATCAAATTGTGGTCATCATTCATCAATCCAAGACACGATCGAAGTGGTAAAAAACAAACCACTTTGACCCAAATACAACATACCCAACCATCTCTCGATTCGTAAGGGCGTGATTCTAGATACATCCCATTGCTTGTGTGGTTGTAATAGGGTTATAGACATCACTGCCAATGTAACAAGAGTGCCCTCTCATTACAAGTGAGAGAAATTTCATCATGGAGGATTGACATCCCAAGGGTGCCCATGGAAGAGGTATCATTAATGTTGAACGAGTAATTCCCTCTTACAACAAATCACTAAAACTACACTAGAGGTAAGTTTAAGCCACATCATGAGGGATGACTCTTACAATAAGTGAGAGGTAATACATTGTATGGGACCAGAATGACAAGGTGACTAGGTAGGAGATCCATACCATATCCAATGAGGAATTTCCATCTCACAACAAGTTACAAACACTGCATAGGGGATGATCTTAGGCCATCATCATGAGTTTATTGTATCACAACAAGTGAGAGAAATCTCATTATAGAGGATTATCATTCCATGGGGGTGACATGCCTAAACTATGTGTGCAAAATGCAACCATACGCGTCGATTAGTAGGCATAGGAGGCCCAAATGTCAAACTCAGGGATACATTCTCTAGAGACTATTACTAATTGCAACCTATTCAACTAGGCCTACAAAATGTAAATGGTTGGTTGTTTAAGAACTAAGAATAAGGAATACAATCTAAATTTAGTTGAATGTGATGAGGATTGATGGTTTCCTTAGGATTATAGTTTCACCATGGCATACATTACATTTAACTCCATTTTATTAATAATCATTTACCCTTAACCCCAGTCTAAGGAAGTATAGCAAGTATTACCAACTTCTACAGTGTAATCACTACCTATACTAAGAGAAATCCCACTTTAGTAGAGATTTAGGAATGAGATAGGTTCATTAACGATTACTGTAGGTTATGCCCTTCACAACCATAAGCCCTCTCTCGAGGCATGATATTTTCTGTGTAAGTATACATTTTTTCCAACCCTTAATCCCTCTCATGAAGCAATTAATGGTCTAATATATTGATTGTGATGATAAAACACAAGCAATAGATTCAAGCAATCATAGATTTACGTATAGGATTAAAGGAATCTATATATCAATTCATGAAAGTCAAATACAATGTAAATCAAGGCTACTCTAGGGTCCTAGGTAACAAGGGGATTGGTCCTGTATGATATTAGCATCGAATACAAAGAGTAAGAGAGAGAAAATGAGCTAAACATTAGATGATCTAATGAAAACCCCTAGAGAAGTAGTCCAGATGATACTATCTGGTAGATGACTCGATCCACAGTGTTTTGGGTGATGTATTTCTGCCAATGGTGTTATACACTACCCAATTAAAGTTTTAATAGATGCAACCCCACGAACAGACACACACGATGAATCTTTCAAAAGTTATATATGGACCTAGTATGACACAATGACTTAACTAATCACACATGCCCACAAGCGCATGGGATCATGTTGTAGTATAGGCAAGTGGCAAGAGGACGGTCGATCCTCAGGGAGAGAGGGGGAACTAAAGCTAAGTTAATGTGAGCTATGTTCCTAAATAAGAGAGTAAGGTTTGAGGGTTTAAAGGTTGGTTTTAGTTGATTATTCTTTGGTTGCAAGTAATTAACAACAAGAAGGAAACTAGATCTCACAATGTAACATCACGACTGCCTCCACGACGCACGTTGCCACCACAATAGAACGTGATACAACATCGTTAAAGCAAGGCATCACGACCAGTGTTACACATAGGCTTCGCGACCAACCCAAAACACAATGTCGCAACCCACCCTCACAACACAACATTGTGACTGCAACAAATGCAGTGTCACGATCAAACCAAAATGAAGTGTCACGTCCAGAAGCAGAACAAACCATCACGTTTGAAACAAGGCCAACCATCACAACTAAAACCATCCCAAGTCCTTAAAAACACATTTGGGAGGTTCCATGACACATATGATGATAATGTCATCTCACAATAAGTCCTTAAATATTCATTTGGAAGGTTTCAGGTCCCATATCATGACAACATCCTCTCACAACAAGTCCATAAAAATGCATTTGGGAGGTGGAAAGGCCCATTTCAAGACAAATGGTATCTCACATCAAGTCCCTAAAAATGTATTTGGGAGGTTCCATGACTCAAATCATGATAATATTTTCACAACATGTCCCTTCAAACACATTAAGGAGGATTTAGGTCCCATATATTGACAACATCCTCTCATTATAAGCCCCTGAAAATGCATTTGGGAGGTGCCATGGCCCAGATCATGATAATGTCCTTTCACAACATGTGTCTTCAAATGCATTAAGGAGGAGCTAGGGCCATATATTGACAACGTCCTCTCATAATAAGTCCTTCAAAATAGATTCATGAGGTGCCATGGAGCATATGATCACAATGCCATCTCACAGTAAGTCCTTAAAAATGCATTTAGGAGGTGTTAGGTCCTATATCACGACAAAGTACTCTCACAACAAGTCTATGAAAATGCATTTGGGAGATGGCAGGGCCCATATCATGACAACGACCTCTCACAATAAGTCCATAAAAATGCATTTGGGAGGTGTCGGGGCCCATTTCATGACAAATGGTATCTCACAGCAAGTCCGTGAAAATGCATTTGGGAGGTGCCACCACCCATATGATGATAGTGTCCTTTCACAACATGTCCTTATAAATATCATTCAGGAAGAGACATGGCCCATATATTGACTGTTTCCTCTCATAATTAGCCCCTAAAATGCATTTGGGAGGTGTTAGGGCCCATTTTAAGACAAATGTTATATTACATCAAGTCCCTAAAAAAACATTTGGGAGGTGCCACTACCCATATCTCACAACACAACATCGTGAATGTCTCCAAGACGCACGTCATGACCGCGATAGAACGTTATACAAAAACATTAAAGCAATGTGTCATGACTAGTGTTACACATACGCTTCAGGTCCAACCCACTGCACAATGCCACAACCCACCCTCATAGAACAACAGCATGACCGTATCAAACACAGTGTCATGACCAAACTAAAATGAAGTGTCAGATCCAGAAGCAGAACGGACCATCACAAATGAAACAAGGCCAACCATCACAACCAAAATAACACCAACTATCTCGACCTCAAACGCACATGGTGCACATCTTTTTCGACCCAAAACACAAGAGAAACAACAAACTTGACCAAAACAAGACCCAACAACCCATATCATGATAGTGCCATTTCACAACATGTCCCTCCAAATGCATTTGGGATGTGTCAGGGCCCATTTCAAGAAAAATGTTATCTCACTTTAGGTCCCTAAAAATGCATTTGGGAGGTGCCATGACCCATATCTCACAATGCAACATTGCGATTGTTTCCATGATGCACGTCGTGACCATAATAGAATGTAATGAAACAACATTAAAGCAAGGCGTCACGGCTAGTGTTACACATAGGCTTCACGACCAACCCACAACACAACGTCACGACCCACCCTCATAGCACAACATCGTGACCACATCAAACGTAGTATCGTGACCAGACCAAAATGAAGTGTCACGTCTAGAAGAAGAATGTACTGTCATGATTGAAATAAGGTCAACAGTGTGAAAATGTCTCTAGTTGATAATGCTCTCACAACAAGTTCTTGAAAATGCATGTGTGAGGAGACCAGACCCATACCATGAGAATGTCCTCTCACGGTAGTCTCCTAAAATGCATCTATGAGGAGCCGGGTTCCATATCATGACATTGTCCTTTGTTAGGAAGTTTGTGCAAATGTCTCTGGTTGGAGCTAGGGGCCACATCATGACAATGTACTCCCACAAAAAGTCCCTAGAAACACTTATATTTAAGACATATATATATATGTATTGTCCTCTTAAATATTCATAAAAGAGACTTGTATGAATTCAGGGTCAATATCATGAAAAAATTTCATCTTACAACAAGTCCCAAAAAATACATGCGAGAGAAGCCACAACTCATATCATGATAGTGTCATCTCAGAAAAAGTTATCCCTAGAAATGCATTTGGGAGGGGCCACGACTCATATCATGACAGTGTCCATTATCAACATGTCCCTTCAAATGCATTAAGGAGGAGACATGGCCCATATATTAACAGTCTCCTCTCATAATAAGTCCCTAAGAATGCATCTGGGTGAAGTTTGGGCCCATATCATGACAATGTCCTCTCACACCAAGTCCTTTAAAATACAGTTGGGAGGTTCCATGGCACATATTATTACATTATCATCTCACAGTAAGTCCTTTAAAATATATTTGGGAGGTGTCAGGTTCCATGTCATGTCAACGTCCTCTTACAAGTAGTTCATGAAAAAGCATTTGGTAGGTTTCAGGACCCATTTCATGACAAATGTTATCTCACATCACGTCCCTGAAAATGCATTGTGGAGGTACCACGACCCATCATGATAGTGTCCTTTAACAACATATCCCTTAAAATGCATTAAGGAGTAGCTAGGGCCCATATATTGACAATGTCCTCTCATAATAAGTCCTTGAAAATGTATTTGGGTGAAGTTTGGGCCCATATCATGATAATGTCCTCTCATGCCAAGTCCTTGAAAATATATCTGGGAGGTGTCATCACACATATGATGATAATGTCATCTCATAGTATGTCTTTAGAAATGAATATGGGAGGTGTCAGGTCTCATATCATAAGAACTTCCTCTCATAACAAGTCCATGAAAATATATTTGGGAGGTATCAGGGCCCATATCATGACAAATGTTATCTCACAGCACGTCCCTAAAAATGCATTTGGGAGGTGCCACAACCCATATCATGATAGTATCCTTTCAAAACATGTCCCTTCAAATGCATTAAGGAGATGTTAGGGCCCATATATTGATATTGTCCTCTCATAATAAGTCCCTAAAAATGTATTTGAGTGAAGTTTGGGCCCATATCATGGCAATGTCCTCTCATGCCAAGTCTTTGAAAATATATTAGTGAGGTTCCATGGAACATATGATGACAATGTCATTTCATAGTAAGTCCACATCCCATATCATGACAATGTCCTCTCTCAACAAGTCACTGGAAACGCTTCTAGGAGTAGTCATATCCCATATCATGATAATGTGCTCTCACAGAAAGTCCCTAAATATACTTTTGGGAGGAGACATGGCCCATATCATGACAATATCCTCTCACAACAAGTCCCTCAAAATATATTGGAAGGTTCCAAGGCCCATATCATGACAAATGTCATCCATATAAAGTCCATAAAAGTATATTTGAGAGGATTGAAGACCCATATCATGATAGTGTCCTCTCAAAACAAGTCCCTGAAAATGTATTAGGGAGGATCCAAGGCCCATATCTTTATAATGTCCTCTCAAAAAAAGTCCCTAAAAATGCATTTAGATGGAGTTGAGACCTATATCATGACAATGTCCTCTCATAGCAAGTATATAAAAATACTTTTAGGAACCAAGGCCCATAACATGACAGTGTGCACTCAAAACAAGTTCCCAAAAATGTATTTGGTAGGAGTCAAGTCACATATCATGACAATGTCCTCTCATAACAAGTCTATGGAAATTCTTTGATCGGAGGCATGTATGTATGTATTGTCCTCATAGTTATTCATAAATGAGATGTGTATGAGTTTGGGGACGATTAAAGAATAGTCATTGAGTGCTTGCGGGAGCCACCACCCATTTGTAGCAATTGATGTTGTGGGTGGTGGTGTACACAATCTGTTACCAGGGAGTAATTTTCCTAACAAGACAAAGACATGTTGGCCTTATGATGATCACAAAAGAGACTTGTATGAGTCTGGTGACAATTGCCACATCAATATCCCTTCATGAATGACTTCAATGGAATTATAATGACCCTCAACAACAATTCCACCAAAAGATGTCCTTTTTAAATTGTCAGATAAATGTGTTGATATATCCCTATAAAAATACACTTAGGAGGAGCCATGACCCATTTATTATCACAACAAGTCCCTTTCAATGCATTTCTTAGGAACTGGGGTCCATATAATGACAATGCCTACTCACAACAATTCTTTGAAAATGCATATGTGAGGTTTGGGGCCCATATTACAAGAATTTTCTCTTACAGTAAGTCCCCTATAATGCATTTGCGAGGATCCAAGGACCATATCAAGACAATGTCCTCTCACAGTAAGTCTATAAAAAAAATTGGGAGGATCTAGGGCCCATATCATGATAGTATCCTCTCACAATAAGTCCCTGGAAATACTTTGATCTAAGATATGTGTATATGTATTGTCTTCTTATTTGTTCATAAAGGAGACCTTTACGAGCTTGGGGATGGTTGATTGGGTGCTTGCCTATCATTTACAACAATTGTTGTTGGGGGTGGACGATATACACAAGTTGTTGCTAAGGAGCAATTTGGTTGTCCTCTCGTAGCATGTAGCTGGAGGTGTATTTGGGAGGATCTATGACCAATATCATGTCAGTGTGCTCTCACAGCAAGTCCCTAAAAATAAACTTTTGAGGAGCCAGGGCCCAAATCATGATGGTGTCCTCTTACAACAAGTCCCTGGATATGCTTTTGGGAAGAACCAGGGCCCGTATCATGATGGTGTCCTCTCACACCAAGTCTCTAAAAATGTATTTGGAAGGAACCACGTCCCATATCATGACAATGTCCTCTCCCAACAAGTCCTTGAATATACTTTTGGGAGGAGACAGGGTCCATATCATGACAATTTCCTTTCACATCAAGTCCCTCAAAATGTATTGTGGAAGTTGTCATGGCCCATATCATGAAAATTTCCTCTCACGGTATGTCCTTGAAAATGAACTTTTGAATAGTTAGGGCCCATGTCATGACGGTTTCCTCTCACGGGAAGATCCTAAAAATGCATTTTGGAGGAGCCACATCATATATAATGAGAATGCCCTCTCCCAACATGTCATTGTAATTGCATTTGGGAGGATATGTGACCACTATCATGATAGTGTGCTCGCACAGTAAGTCCCTCAAAGTAAATTTCTGAAGAGCCAGGGCCCATATCATGATGGTTTCATCTCACAACATGTCATTGAATATGTTTTTGGGAGGAACCAGGGCCCATATCATTATGGCATCCTCTAACATCAAGTCTTTGAAAATGCATTTGAGAGGAGCCACCTCCAGTATCATGAGAATGTCCTCTCCCAACATGTCATTGTAACTGCATTTGGGAGGATATGTGACCACTATCATGATAATGTGCTCTCACGGTAAGTCCCTGAATATAAATTTCTAAGGAGCCAGGGCCCATATCATGATGGTGTCCTCTCACAACATGTCACTTAATATGTTTTTGGGAGGAACCAGGGGCCAAATCGTTATGGTATCCCTGCACATAAAGTCTTTGAAAATGCATTTGAGAGGAGCCACATCACATATCATGACAATGTCCTCTCCCAACATGTCATTTATATTGCATTTGGGAGGATATGTGACAACTATCATGATAGTCCATAGAAATATATTTTGGAGGATCCATGACTCATATCATGATAATGTCCTCTCACAACATGTTCCTCAAAACAATTTTGTGAGGATCCATGGCCCTCATCATGATGATGTCCTTTCACAAGAAGTCCTTCAAAACACATTTAGGGGGAGCAATATCCCATCATGATAATATCCTCTCACAACAAGTCACTGGAAATACATTTGGGAGGAGCCACAACTAATGGCATGACATTGTCTTCTCACAAAAAGTCCCTAAAAATAAATTTGTGAGGAACCAAGGCCTATATCATGATGATGTGCTCTCACAACAAGTCCCTGAATATACTTTGGGGAGGAGAGAGGGCCCATATCATGACAATATCCTCTCACAACAAGTCCCTCAAAATATATTGGGAGGTTACAAGGCCCATAACATGACAAATATCATCCATAGAAAGTGCATAGAAGTATATTTGAGAGGATTCACGACCCATATCATGATAGTGTCCTCTCAAAACAAGTCCCTGGAAATGTATTACAGAGGATCCATGGCCCATATCTTGATAATGTCCTCACATAGAAAGTCCCTAAAAATGTATTTGGATGGAGTTGGGGCCTATATCATGACCTCTCATAAAAAGCATATAAAAGTTCTTTTAGGAACCAAGGCCCATAACATGGCAATGTCCACTCACATCAAGTCTCCAAAAATGCATTTGGTACGTGTCAAGTCTCATATTATGACTTTGTCCTCTCATAACAAGTCCCTAAAAATGCTTTGATCAGAGACATGTATGTATGCATTGTCCACATAGTTGTTCATAAATGAGATGTGTATGATTTTGGGGACGATTGAAGACCGGTCAGTTGGGTGCTTGCGGAAGCCACCATCCATTTGTATCAATTGGTGTTGGGGGTGGTGGTCTACACAATATGTTACCAAGGATGTTAGCCTTATAATGACCACAAAAGAGACTTGTATGAGTCTGGTGACAATTGCCATGTCAATATCCCCTCATGAATTATAATGAATCAACAATAATTCGATTGACACATGTCCTTTTTAAATAGAAGATATAAAACTCTTCATATAATTTCTCAAAAATTACATAAAAGCTCTCACAGAAGCATGATCAACAAACTGGGTTGCCAATTCTTTTTGGATGGCAAAACCAAGGACCCAAAAATAAAATCATTACATGTAGATGAAGGCATCATAATATTCCTATTTATTATATGTTGAAGGCATCGAAGAAGAGAAACTGCATCTTCGGCAAGCACCCAAAGGTGTCAAAGGTGAAAGGTAGAAAATGATGTTGATTGGCCTCAATGCTGTTCCATGTTTATGAACTTTTTGTATTGCTGCCTCGGACGCTACCTGCCCTACTTTAAAGTTTCTTGAAAGGATACCTGTCAAGGGAGAAACTCCTATTAGGTCAATACAGGCATGTTTTCCATTCATCCAGTGAAATAAAAGAATGTCTGCAGGTCACAACGAATGAACAATTTCAGATTGAGTGCTAAGGAAGACCAAAGGAGCTTCTTTCAAACCTTTAACCCAGATTGAGTGCCAAAATCATGACGAAACTTATAACCCGGTCGTGAGCGGTAGTGCACTGCATGATCACCAAAGGCATCAAGATCTGTGATGTTGCAAATTGGACATCGTTCATCACCTGTATACAAGGGAATCATAAGCTGATACTGAAGGATAGCTCGATACTCAATGAGTAACATAGACAGACCAAGGCCATCAATAGGAACAAACCTCAAGAGATTTTGTGCATGATCGGCTTGTAAAGAAGTGAGAATAGCATGTTGTCGTAAGGATAGGTCTCTTTCCATGATTTTCTAGATGACCATTTTGTAGTAAGCGTCTACCAAAATAAACTAGGTCATTGGGGTGGCAGAAGGCGTACTTGTCAACATAGACCAACAAAAAGATGGCAAGATATTGCATATGCAAGCATGTTCTTGGACAAAGGGGAGCCCTGCAGGCATGCATGTGACCTCACGCAACATATGGTCTTGGAGATCTTTAGTGTGTATCTGAGAGGCAACAAAAGAAAATTTACTGACATCATGAGAGGACTTGATCCCCAATCCCCCTAGATGCATAGGAAGTGTAGCCAAACACCATTGTAAATCACTAAAACATGGGTCGTCACCAACCACAATACGCTCCAGACAACGACGAAGACCGTGATAAAAAATATCCAACATAGGTGTGATATAAGAAAGAGGTGTTGTATGAAGACCAAACAACAGTTTGGGCATCCCAACATAAGACGTAAGAAGAAGAAGCTCACATTGTGGGTCCTGGAGTGAGTACATGTGATCCATCATATCAATGGTTTGGGCATCCCACCTAGAATCTTCACTCCACGCTCTAGACGAGAGATGTCAGTAGGAAACAAGCCCACATTCGAGCCTCGTCTAGGGTCATCAGATGACCAAAAAATCTTTGTCTTCTTAGTATTACAATGAAGTCCATACAGCTGGCCTCGCTCCTGAATGAGGGATAGAGCCTTCGAAACAACCTCTGTGTCCCCAATGAGGGTACCATCATCAAGGTAGAAAGAAAGGAGGTCAAGTTGACATGCATCCTTTACCTGTAAAATAAGAGGGTGGAGTCCCAGGGAAAAAGCAGGGGGCCTGATGGGTCACCTTGTTGTACCCCGACAAAAGAAAAAAGAGGCTCACCATGATCCATATAGAGAGGAGATGGAGAGTTGTACAAAAACTCAACCCATCATGCAATAGAAGGGCAATGAAGACAAACCTCTCAGAATATGGTAGATCTATCAACCATGTTGAAGGCATTGTTGAAGTCAACAAGAGCCATGGTGACTGTAGTATGGTGTTGTTGTTCATAGACAAGTCAAGTGATAGCATGTAGAAGGGCCTCAACACCACCAGAAATACCAACACCATACTGATGATCCTTAAAATAAGGGACGACATCAGAACTTACACCATTTTTCGCAACTTTAGATACAAGGCACTGCCAAATAGTACCCATAGAAATAGGCTGAATGCCATTGTCTGGTTTGAGAAGAGGAGTCAATGGAGCACTGGAAATGTAGAGAGCTAGGGAATCTGGACAATGACCAGTGAGCCAAAGATTCACCATAGTTGAAACTGCATGCAAAAAATCATCTTTCATTGCAGTGGCAGCCCCACGCATATAATCAATAAGATGATGTGATTGTAGGCCATCATGTGCACAAGCAGTCATTTTCTTGAATGATAAAATGATTTCTTCAACCATAGAGCAAGAAGAAACAAATGGAGAGCTAGAAATTTCAGACTGAGGTTGTACCAATGGCAGTGGAGGTTGAGGGTGTTTAGCTTCAAGATATGAACGATTAGTAGTTTTTATGGGGGTAACACCACTAGAACATGAATGGCAGTAGAAAATTGGCTATCTTTGATCTTAGACTTGGCACGTGAAATACAAGCTTCAGAAGAATGTTCTCGGCCGGTAGGACAATAATGAGCCAAAATCTGAGCCAGAAGTTGTTGAATGTCATCAGGTACTAAATTCCAAGTCTCCAAAGCCTTAAGGATCATAAGTTGTTGTAGAGAGATGCATTTTTGAGAAGACTATTCTTGAGCAGCCTTATGGGAAAAATGATACTGAACACATGTTGGAAGCAACAAAAGACGAATCCATGTATCAATAGAGTGTGGGCAAGAAGCCACCTGGAGTAAGCAAGCACGAAGAGTGTCAACAAAGGGCAAACGACCAAGAAGAGGGATGCTCTTTATGGTAGGGACACCCGTACGGAAGACAGAATCTAGAAGATCTATGTCGAGGTGTAGTTGGTCAACAGGCAGATGCGGTGGCTGAATACGTTGATGATCTGACATGGTGCAAGGAACAGAATCTGGAAAGCCAGAATTGATGGGAGTAGGAAAACCAACTATCACATCGAGTGATGCCTCACCCGACTGTCGAGGTACAATGGTAGTAACATCAGAGCCATCAGAAGCTTGATGAGGACATGCTTTAGACCATGGCAGGATGCCAAGGCATACACCATACATCCAATGCTTGGAAGAACAAAGAGAAAACACCAAGCCCTCCCAAACATCAGCATACTCCAACGTCTTATGGATTCCATCAACATGACTCAGTGAAGATAAATGAACAACTTGAAGATGATTAACAAAATTGTTAGCTGCTAACGATTTGCCATGACATGTATGGAGGCTCCTAAAAGGACATGAAACTTGTGCAGCAGGTCCAACCATGCAGGATGTAGGCCCCGTGCGGTAAGGGACCACAACAACAACCTCACAACTTTTCACTTGTGACGCAGTAAGACGATCATAATGTGTCGTTGTCGGCGTGGGAGAACTGAATTTTGCCATTAAAGATAGCAAAACCGAGACATGGAGGGAACCCTCTCGTGTATGGCGGCCAGTAGGGCAGTCCTTCCTGCTAAGTTGACCAGCCCCAAGCCTGCTTAACACATGACTGTAGGGAACCGTGTATGGGTTGCTGCCTCCAGGGATCGATGTCAGACTCTATCGTATTGATCCTCGACGTACTGAGACCTGGACGGCTAGGTACCAGGGATGCTCTGAGCATGATTCTGCCCTAATCCCTTGCTTCTATGGGCGTGGTTGCCAAAAAAATGATAGCCACCGTCGGTCTGGCCAAGTCCAACAAAAGTCGATAAGTTGAACCAGACTTGAGGTTACCGCCGGACCATTTTGGCCGCCTTCCGTCCGCGTTCGGGAGACACTATGGAAGTCAGATCTAGATACTATGGTGTGGGGGAACAAGACGAGCAGAGAACCCTCGCCATCGGTGACACCGAGGTAGGTGTAATAATTAATCAGAGGTAGGTGGGAGCCAAACAGAATCGTCATCGGTGCCCACGTCACGTGTAGCGGCTTGGCACCCTCGCATCGCATCATCGTCCAACGTGCGGTGACCAAATAAGTGTTGATATATTCCAACAAAAATATACTCTGGAGGATCCATGACACATTTCTTCTCACAAAAAGTCTCTTTCAATGCATTTCTTAGGAACTGGGGGCCATATAGTGACAATGTCCACTCACAACAATTCTCTAAAAATGCATATGTGAGGGTTGGAGCCCATATCACGAGAATTTCCTCTAATAGAAAGTCCCCCATAATGCATTTACGAGAATTCAAGGCTCATATCAAGACAGTGTCCTCTCATAGTAATTCTGTAAAAATTCTAAGGTTAGGTGACATGAATTTATGTCATCTATAGCTTTGGTGACACACATACATGTCACCTAAATATTGTGTCTCCTTGTATATTACACTTGACTCATATACATGTGTAAACCCCCATTAGAGCATAGGTGATTCAAATGTATGTCACCTATAGTGTGTCACCCTTTCAAGTATGATAAAATGTCTGTCACCTATGTTGCACATACTACAGGTGACATATATGCATGTCACCTAAAGTATGTCACCCTTTCAAATATAAAAAAATGTATGTCATCTATTTTACGTAGGCCTACACAGATTATAAGTCATGTACAAACACGTCATCCAAAGTGCGTAACTTTTTATATGACTGTCATCTATACTGTGTTTTTTGGTAGTGTTTCTATTTTATGACACACGTTTTTTAAAGTTTTGTTCCTATGCTCTTATTTTATTGCATCAATTGATGATTAGCTACCCTCTTCTGACATTTGATACGAATATTGTTTGAGAAAATAGTTTCGACTAGATCTAGAGTATAGGATAGTAACAACACACGAGAGTGAGGAGTCACTATGAAAAAAAGTCATATTGTGTTTTCTTGATCTTTTGGTCATTGCCTCGAGAGACATAATCCCGTTAGATAGAAATCTGTCTGGATCTCGAGAGAAGGAAAGAATAGATAATTGCTTATGGTTGTTTGCAAAACGAGTAGAGTACATATATAAAATAGGAGTGAAGGTTTGACATGGTTGTTGTTGGCTTGATTGGTGAAACCCAATCCAAGTCTCGTTTTATCATAGTTTCTTAAATCATCTTTATTTCTTCTTTTAGTTTTCTCTAAATTTAGATTTTACTGCTCAAATTAGATTAACTCGTTCCTTGACATGAACACCATCAAATTCACTTATTCGATTCGACTAAACTAAGCCAAGATCTCATGTTCTTATTCCATTATTCTCCTTATAATTGTGTTTGACCCCACACTACTACAAAGACTCTGTATTGAGTTGCGGATGTCTCTTTTAGTCGGCTATAAATTTAAAGTATGATACCTTTGACTGGATGATTTTGTTTACACTTTTAACCTAAAAAAAGAGCAATTGACTTTTGGCGTCGTTTTCGGGGATAAGGCTACAAACAACCGTTAAGAATTTAGAGTCTACTTAGATCTAGTTAGTGTCATTAAGTTTAGCAATAGAGTTGATTCTACAATTTTCTTTCTTTATTTGATAAAAAAATTGACAAAAAATCTCATTTTTTTTCTCTCATTAGAATTGTTATTTATTTATCTTCAAAAAAAATCATATCGAGATCCATTGGGTAGTGTACTCCTCTTTCTGTGAGTTTCCATTCTAGCAGTACTGTTTTCCTTAGTATATTTTTCTAACATTTGCAACAACAAAAAAAAATCTCTCTCGTTTCTATGTTTTGCTTGCAGTCATGGATCTTGCCACTGCAAGGCAGACCATCTTGTCCACTTGCACCCCTGACTTCTTCCACACTCCAGACTATTGGCAGATCATAGAAAAATGTGCACTTCAGTTGGTATCTTTGCATCAACTACTTCAGTTGGCATCCTTGCACCAACCCCCACCAACATCCATTGCTTCGCCTTTTTCCACTCTTGACTCTATTGCATCAACTTTTTCTGTTGAGTTTTCAACTCAAAATATTATGAGAACAACTGTTAAGGAAAGTGATGATAGTATGGGGGTGTAGTTTTGATAGATTTCCCAGACAGTTACAACTCATGAAGGCATCCTACCCCCCTTGCTCTTTGACAAGCTTGGGGTGAAGTATTCACAACTTGATTCACCAAAGATTGAATCATGTACATAAGACGATTGGATGTCCCAAATTCAACTTGGGATTACAATAGACAATCCAATCTCATATTTTGAGAAGGAGGGTTAAGAACATAATTATTTTCTAGACTCAAAACCTCTTACCTCCATCATTTCATGTGTTAACGTCCAAGGGACCGACTATGAAGATCCTTACTTTGAAGGATATCTTGAGGATGTTATGCTCAAAAATTCATTTCTTGATCACTACGAAGATGAAGTCACCAATTCCTTAAATGTTGTTCTCCTATTTCATACTTGGAAAGATCCACCACTCTTTAAATTTTACTCATACATGGAAGATCCAATTTGCAAGCCACAAGTGACCTTGCTCCCAAAACTTAGGATCTAGGATCCAAGTTTCGCTATCATTGGGAGACCCCCTTTCCTTTGGGGGACAAATGATCGGGTGATTGCAAAGCACGTCATCCCTACTATCCTAAGTTTAGATTTGCTCGAGGATGAGAAAATCTTTAAGCTGGGGGTGGTAAGGCAGTATGCTCTCCTATCTCTTCTATCTTTATTTTTTAGTTGATTTCTCTGTGTTTGCTTTCTTACATTTTTAGGACTTTGATGGTAACTTTAAATTTCTGAAATTGTGGCTATGTTGGTATGAATGACAGGTTTAATACTCATCTTGTGTTAAACCACCCCATCATCATTAGATTTGCTTGACCTTCAGCTTCACTCATTTCATTGATTCCTTTTTACAATTTTAAAACTAAATTCTAGGATTACGCGTTGCTACTCACAATTTAAAATTACTTGTTCACCTATTTCATGTTATATATGATGAACCTAAGTTTGTTCCCGATTGTTGGAGCTAGTGTAAGATTAAACTCCTTGCAGTGTTTTCACCAATTTGACATTATTCTAAGGATTTTCTTTTGTACCATATAAAAATCTTCATAAGTTTTGAGCAGACGATAATGAGTTTTGAGTTTAATCAAGATGGAGTGTTTACTATGATGGTCATCATGCTTTCCCGCATTAGATTGAGTCAAAAACAAAAATGAGCAAAAGAGACTTGACCACCCAAAAATCTCAAAAACAATTTCTTTCTATAAAAGAAGAAAATTCTAAAAATATCTAGCACCTATGACCAACTAATTAGAATATGGTGTTAAAAGCCTGAGAATGAATAAAATTATGAGTGGTTTGTTTTTTCTTTATAGGAGAGTTAAGGTTGATGCCCATCGGATGTATGACTATGCTCACAAATGTGAGTATGGTGTGTCTGATAACTCACTAGAGAGTCTTTGAGGAACCCCTAGGAGACTAATGAGACTTTATCAGTAGCAGGGTTGGTTCAAACATAGTACAGGGAGATTATCTCACTGCTTTGAGTCAACTGACTTGGACTACAGGGACCATTGTTCATTACATGGACTAGCCTGACGCAGATTAGGAACCTCAAAAGTCATCAGAGTCTTTTCAATTTACTTTTTTCATTAGGAAATGAATAAATGGCAGGTGTGTTGTACTTGATTTGTGATGAAGTGGATTTTGGCTTAATTTCGAGTACGAAATATCTTTTAAGTTGTGTAGGATGTGATGGAGTGGAATTTTGGGTCCCGATGCTCATGCCTTTTTGAGATATTTTTATTCTATGATCAAACAATAAAATTTTGACACAAAATTTGTGTACAAGGTAGTTTGCGTTGTGAGAAAACTGTGGTTAAAATTTGGTGGTAATTGGAGGTTCCTAGAGGGAGTTATATAGGTTTGATATGTGTGAAATAATGTATATTTTGATGATTTATAGACCTAAGTTGTGGCTTGAAATTAGTGTCACACGCCCCTTTAGTTTGGGCAAGCTGCATGGTCAGATCAAGGCCATTCTTTTCCAATCCAATGGCCATGGCACTTGACTTAAGTGAGCCACGGACCCAAGCAGGTGGACGCTTCATCTCAGATGCACATGAGGAACCTACGGCCAGGATTGCGGCATCTTCCTTACGGTTACAGCCAGACTCCAATGGCAATCATGGGTGCCATGATGCTCACTGATCGTGGCTTCTGAGTGGTTTTCGTGCGAGAGAAGTTGCAGCCCTCCGAGAAACGTTCCAATATACCCCTCATTCGAGGTATATGGAAGAGTGAAGAGAGGGAGTGAGTTGCCCCGTTCCATGGTCTCTCCATCCTTTTTCGTAGTAGATGGTCATAGGTAGGAGATGGGGATAGAAGGCAGTTTGGAGGAAGTTAATTTGGAGAAAGCGAATTAGGGATCAGAGGAGCTGATCCCACATGCTTATTGGTCATTCCGATGTGGGTACCTTACTGCCGACCTTGGGTTAGCCGAAGAATGAAGGCAGAGCTCGGGGTCTTTGAATAGGTGACTTCCGTTGTGTTTGAATGATAGGGAGGAGTTCTTGGATGCTTCTAGCTCTTCTTCACGCCTTTAATCCTTCATTAGGAGGATCTGAGACCATTTCCCCCTTTTTGTACCACCATGGCGGCGGCGACCTCCTCGAGCTCACGAGGAGGAGCTCTAGGAAGAAGGGCGAGTGGTCAACGGCGTCGAGGGAGATAGTCCAAAGCTCGGGGGGAGTGTAATTATTCTGTGAGGAGCGTTGAAGGGCGACTAGTTGCTCATCGGAATAGAGGCCCAGCGGCGACGCTCTGTTCCAGGTCCACGCGCTCACGTTGTGCGAGAACGGGGTGAGAGCGGACAGCCTCGACCCGGGTTACCATATCCACAGGTCTGACCAAAGACTCGAATCAAGTGGGCTCCAATGAGAAACGAAGAGCCGCACCAGCCATGTGTCGCCTTCCGTTTGGCCAAAAGAGATAATAATCCTTGTATATGATCATATCTTCAATAATTCACATTAATTATCTCGAGCATCAGAAAAATACAAACAAGGTATCATTTTTCTTAGAAAATGTGTAGAATAACCTGAAATCATAATATTAGGCTTTTTATGCACGTATAATGGTGATATCATTTAAGATGTGAAATGCTCATTTGATGGATAATAAATATCAAATGATGGCCTAAAATCATGATAAAATGTTAGTAAATCCATAATCATGTTTATAATGCATATGATGTCAGATATGGTCATGTTGATGCACGAAAGCATATAACTTGATTAATATGGCTAATTAGGGAAAATAACACTAAAGATAATGCAATTAATGCATACATGCTCAATAAATGTTGAAATATTCAGTATAAGTTCATATCAATAAGTAAAAGATAATATGTAATTCTGAGATCACGATGATACCCATAATCCATGTTATATGATGATGTTTGGTCTTAATGAGATATGAAACCCTAATTTAGGTTAATGATGTAACCTAGGGTTAGTGTGTGCCATAATGTTAATATGTTCACCTAATGATGGAAAACATGAATATCAGTTAATGAACAATAATTTGGAATATAAGATTAGTAAAATAATCCCAAGACAAGAATACAAGTAACAATGAGAATATCCTAATGAGATAAGCAAACCCTAATGAAAACGATTAGGGTTAACATGAGATGTAAGATGATGTGAACCTGATGATGGTACATGATCTTGTCTTAATTAGGGTTGACCAAGGATGTAGTTGACCCTTCAATATATGTGATTAGGTTTGTCTCTCTTGATCAAGGTACGCTATTGCCTCTTACTTGGCTTATTATACAATATGCTTGTGTTATATGTGTAGTAAAATACTTGGCATATGATATTGGTTGAAATGACTATTCTTGTATGATATGTTGCTTGATTTTTTTCCATAAATATGGCTATGAACACATGAAACATAAAATATCGAATCCATAATATGATAGCACTAAACTCGTTGGTAGTACAGTGCATTGAAGTGATCACAAACTCCTTAGGGGTAGATCGCATGTTTAATGATCACAAACTCCTCGGGGGTAGATCATAAGGCCTAAAAACATCAAAGCCCTTGGGGGTAGATGTACGAGATATATGATGGAAATGTGCTTAAAATATGTGTTCTCTTTTGTTAATGAACATCTTTGTGCAAGTATATGATTTTCTTATATTTCTTTGTAGCTGCCAAGTATTAGTTTTATATTATTGCCAAGATATGATGAGAGGTATATAAAAGACACATACGCGTACTCAGTACAATATTCTTCAATATTGTGCTGATGTGTACCACATGTAATCTTTTGTTTAGGTTGTGGCTTATGATCTTGAAGATCCAAGATAGTTGAGAGTTGTGTGGCGAGCTGATGTACAGGTGGACATGTTGTCTTAAGATCATGTTGTTTAGATGTAGTACGTGTATATTTATAAGTTTTTTGTTCACTATGTAATATCAAATGTTGTAATAATTTATGTTGTAATTATATGTTGAACAGTGAACATGTGTTGTATGGTTTTATTATTGTTCATGTGCATGTGCTACTGGTCGTTTCCTTCTGACTTCCTCTGATTTTCTTCTTCTTGGCCTAGTGTGCGGTGTTTAAATTGGGATTCTCACTGAGGTGAGGCTTTCAATTTGGATGTCATACATCAGATTAAGTTTTAGAAAATCTATGGACGTCACAAGTGGTATCAGAGCATGAACAATAGCAAAGCCTGACATTTTCTCATTATGCAACTCAAACTAAAGAAAACCTTAAACTTAATAATCTTTTAGGGTTATATTAGTTGTCCTTTAGAGACTAGATCTGATCTAGCTTCTAGGTTAGCACCTAGATGTCTGAGAACTAGGTCTAGACTGGTGCTTGTTGTATAGCAAGTCCTTAGATGTCGTTCTTTCCTTATAGTACAGTGGTATGGGACATTGCATTATTTGGAAATGATGTATATCACAGGAAGAGAAACCTTTGGCATATGATGCATCTATTATTTGGGTATCTACACCAGTCTACACCCTATTCTCATCCTTTTCACTAGTTTTTATGACACTATACTCTCTACTATGTGTGGGACACTCGTTTTGTGGTTTTGGTTTTTGATTCCAATCGAATCGAACCTCAATAGTTTTCTTTGACGTTTTTTTTATCGGAGAAAAACTATATAATATTTTTATTATATATATGTATTACAAAAATGTGTTTCCACACATGTACGAGTAGAAGGTGGTCATGCAACCTAAGTGAAAGTGAATGGCATCAGTCTAGAAGAGAGAGTAGTTCTAGATTAGATGTCTAGAGCCTTGTTTGGAATATGTGATGGATAGAATAGATGAAATACATTTTGATGATATGATGTAAGTCTTGTATAGATGATATAAGATGGTTTATGACAATCAATGATGTCTTTAAGGATTAAGGTTCAGTTTTGAGGATTTGAGATAGGCTGTGATGATGAAAGTATGTATGGTTTTGTAAGATAAGATAAGATAGGGTATGACAAGGATGTGAGTCAACATGAGCCTCAAGCTCTTTTACAAAGGAGGACCTCTAGTGTTAGGACCCGTTTTAAGGTTAACTCCAGAGAGAGTGAGACCCATTGGGATAAGGTCAGAGAACCTAAACTCCAAGATATGAGATGATGAGAAATATGTGATATGATATGTCATAAACTAGAATACTCCTGAGTGATTGAGATGAGTTGCTTTATGCATGAACCCTATAGTTTCTTGACCCTAGATGTCCTTGGGAGGACCAAACCCTAGAGATAAATAGAGGCTCATTATATATGTGCATGTGAATATGAATATGAGTTCCTACCATTCGGGTGAGGGAGAGAGCCCGAGACCCTGGAGGAGGTAGTTGTGTTGGTTTCTATGAAGCCTCATGCTCGGGTTGGTGGTTCCCATGTAGGACTCTAGAGGTGTTTATGAAAGAGAGTTGGGAAATAGTGTGTCTCGTGGGTAGAGATATATGATGAGAATGTCATAGCATGTTTTAGTTTGTGCTTGTGTGGCTAGAGCTTGTAAAGCTATCACCAGTGCCTATGAGGTAGACCTGGTAACCCTAGACCAAAGAGGGAAAATGAAGTTTGTGCATATGAGATACTCATTGAGTTGAGTTAGCTCAAAGAGTTTGAGCATGACACTACCCTCAGGATAAGGGTTGGGAGAATCTCATTTGGGCTAGATAAAGTTTTGATATATGTTTAATAAGTCACTCACATAAGTTTGTTTAGCACAACCATGACATAATATATGTAAGGATGTGATCTAATCTTAAGATTTGACATATGGATATGATATGATGGAAACCTAGATATGGTTTAATAGATATCATGTATAAATGGCTAACCATATATATGAATAATGATGATAATGTGATATCGCTGGTTGATCTTGTTATGAAATCACAGGTATATGTTGCAATTTACTGTGAAATGAAATAAGATCATATGAATGAAATATGTTACATGAGATGTTAATCTTAGTGCTTAATAAAGATGAAAATATAGTTTGACAGTTAGTGCAACATAATGTTTATGACACCATGACGTGATCTAGATGGATGATGTGGCATCCAACTCACAAAACAAAATTTACTTAAGCGGAAGCAAATCATTTGTAGCGGATTACTGAAAATCACTGAAAATTTAAAACGTTTTACAAAGAGATCCACACATAGGAAATCTTTTCCATCAAGAACCATTGTATAACATTTACATTCTGGTTCAAACGTACATAACCTGTACCATCTCTTTTCAGAGACTACAACATCAACTGACTCATAAACATTACATACAGACAATATACAATCTCGAGGCATCAAGCCAAAACCTCAGATCGATTTATCAAAAACACTGGCTAAAAACTCCGAGGACCTGAGAGTACAGAGATGACACATAGGACTTTCTAACTACATATCTTACAGGCAGTATCTCCACCTGAGATATTACTGTTGTCCTTGTTGTCACTGTTGTTGTCTATTCCTGCAATGAGATTCTGCTTCTTTGTCTGCGCCCACCTAAAAAGTTGGATCCCACGGGGTGAGACAATTGTAAATTGTCCCAGCGGGAGATATAACTCTCCGCCAAAACATTGTTATAGCAGTTTATTAACTGAATTGAGCAGGAGGATTTATATATTAAATCAACAGCAGGTAAGTCACTTATATGATCAAAGTGAAGAAATCTCCTTTTTCAAGGATAACATTACATCTACTCTTGGTAGACTCATAGTTCATCCATCTACTTGTAATGAATACAATAGATATGAACAACATTAATGAACTACATATATATAATAGAAATGTAACATCAACCAATGAATTTCCGTATTCAATCCTTAAGAAAACATGTTATACGGTTGATTTCATTTTACAAACACACTTATGCCATGAGGAGATGAGGTATACTGCTCATACTCCAACCGACCACTACGAAGTTGAATCGATACCATACATAGGTCAATGGAAGAGCCGGATTCCCATGACCTCACACATCCTGGTCAGTGCAGGACAACAAGAAGGACTGTGTTAACTTCTCAAGATAGCTTTCCAGGGTATACTGGAACTTCGCTATACAGTTACAGCGTCAACTGCACTCTCATCGTCCATCGAGAGATTTAATGTTTATCTCCTCGACCCGACATAAGTATTATGGGGAGATGTGTACGACATCTGTCCCATTCATCGGGATATTAGTGATACATCCATCCCGACACATGAAGGGTTGAGAGGTTTGTTGTTTACCTTCCCTCAAATCACTTCACCGGACGTAAGGATATATTTTGCCCATTTACCCCCACATATTCAAAATATGCGATCCGAGTTTTGCCGCGGAGAACCCGTTTCACCATCACCTATTCCTGACGATGATGGATCTATGGTCAAGGCTCTACATGAATAGATTTCACTTGGTTAATTAAGTACATTTTCATATTCTTTTAGCTTCATCCAAGTTCTCAAACAAGACTTATTACAACAATGCTATAAAGAGACATGTACTACTTTCATCAGATACTTATCAATCTTTCAAAGACCTTGGGAACTCAGTCCCTCATTTCAATACTGGGAATTCTCATCCCTTCACATTCTCATCACCGTATTCATATGGTTCTGGGTATTCAAACCCTTAACTCATCATTGAGCATCATTACCATTTATTAGGTAACTATCACCTTCAGGTCATCTGACCAAGGCATTCATGATACTTGTTACACAAGCATCACACCTGGCTCACAAGGCCATGAAATATCTTGTCACCTCTTTCTAGGCAACAACTTGCTCATATGACTCATAGAATCCTTACACATTGTTACTTTTACTAAACAACAACAACATTAAGGCTCATAATGCCAATCAACATTTATAATATAAATGTCACAGCTCAAATCCAGCTATGTTCATTATCTCATCATACCTGCATGGTTATTAGGCATGATAATAGTCATACAAGATATTCATCACATCATGTGATACAATAGTAACACCATTATTCCTTTTCCAGGAATTAGGGTTTACTATCAAACAAGGCTTATCATTCCCTTTACCCAAGTCAGGGTTAGGGTTCCCTTTTTTTCATTAATTAGGGTTTCATGATTATATAATCTATCCAACCCTTAATTCATAAATCCATACCTCTGGGGCATTCAAAGGTATCCTATTTGATTATTCCAGAGCATTACTTTCATCATATAGCATTAATGATCATCAACTGAAGATATGAGTTCATTTCTCATCCTCATCATGTTATGATTATATCATACACATCATTTGGGCTTAACCCCATTCTCAAGGTACATTAATTAACACTCATCAAGTGCAACAACTCATTACATTTCATTGTAATAGTTGCATAACACACTTCATATGTTTCTTATCCAATTATATTGGATTTGGAGTACATCAAGGTATATAAACCCTGAAGTGCTGAATGTGATAACTATCATATTTTGATGTATCACTTTCTCATCACTTCAGACTTTCCTAAATTAGCCATCTTATCTTGTATTAAGGTATTTCCCTTCTTAATACATTCCATCACTAATCATGCACCTATAGCATATAATGCATAGGCCACACATTAGAATTGTCCAACTATCTTTAATGATATGGACTTGTCTAATGATAAAGAAATTGTTTACAATAAGGTTGCTTATAATCAACCACATGAAATGTTTCACCTTTATAAGGCCATTCCTTCTATCTCATCATCAGGATTTCTTTATACCCTTACTTAAGATTAGAATTATGATTCATTGTCATATTGTCCAAGATTAGGGCTTTATGTATTATGACTCCTCATTAGGGTCTCACATCACTACAAAAAAAATAGTCTTTAACTACAAAAAAAATTGTAGAAAAAACCCCAAATTTTGTAGCTAAAAGCTTTAGCTACAATTATCCTTACATTTAGAATGTGAAGCTAATACCCGTGTAGCTAATTGTTCTTGCTACATTTTCAAAATTGTAGTTATATATTCATCTAGCTACAAATTCATATTTAACCATAATTGTAGGTAAAACTTGTCCTTACACATAAAATTGTAGTTGCAATTGTAGTTAAATAGAGGACTACAATTGTATTTGTAGCTATGATATGTAGGAGAAAGTGTCATTAGTTACAATTGTATATGTAGTTTGTGTGTAGCAAAAAATGATACTAACTACATTTGTAAATGTAGTAAGTGTGTAGTGAAAGACATCACGTACTACACATTCATACATATGTAGTTTGATTATGTATCCAATCCATAACTTGCCAATAAAGTGGTAACTTTCAGAAAGAGGAAGAAATCAATATTGATCAAGATCAACTTGTGCTCATAATCATACTTGTATTTATGTTGCAACAATGAGTATACATAGGGAGGACATTAAACCTTGCCCCTATTATACAAAATGTGTTGAAAATCAAATACATGTGTACAATGATGCCCCCCATGAGAATATAAGTATACATGTCAAAGTTCCACCCCAGACCATGGTCAAAGTTAACAAAACCATAATATAGTCACCATTACTTGTAAATATCTTGTCTTGTACTTGTAACCATGAACATGGAAGCATCTCGTGCATGTTCTTCAACCTCTCTACACCTTATTATCATATATATGTTGCGTTGATATTCTCTTTTGACTGCCTTTGTTTGTTGTAGGTGATGTTCCAATTTGTTCCTTCCAAAAGAATGATCATTGAGAACTACATGATTATGAATTAAACTCATGTAAGAAGAAATACAAAACTGAGAAAGGTTTAGAAACTATGCAGGTAAATAGTTATAAGACTAATCATGCACGCATAGAACTGTTCATGAATTAGTCATTCTTGTGGACTTAAATACTTGTGAAAGCTTCTACTTTTTCACCATCTACTGGACATATGATAACATCCTATATTATTAAAGACATTAGTTCCTAGTAGCAAGTCATTAAGATTATGGAATGGACAATTTATGAGGTGTTTCATACCTTCTGAGAGTGACAATATGAATTTTGTGGATGCTAATTCACTGTTACACATTTCATTCAATCAGATAATTGTCTTTTGAGAAACGCACAAAGGATGAAGGGGCTTCTTTAGTGACTACATGAGAATATATATCCACCTAACTAAATTCAGACTGGTCCACATCTCAATACAGCTTTCAATATATGTTCTTTTAGTTTTAGAGACCCACAATTAAAGATGCATACATATGTCTGAATCATAAGTAGCTAGCTCTTCCCCTGCATTTGCATTCATAAAATAAATTAACTTGTATATTAAGAAATGCAAATAATCTTTGAAATTGACAAGGCAAAGTTACTTTCAACTTGCCATATGGTTTTCTTCTTGTCCAGTATGTTTGAGTAAAGGATTCCTTATTTCTCAGTTTTGTACACATGCTCAAGTTGGTATAGTAATTGATGTAATATCTTGGTGTGGCCGTCAGTGGACATAAAGTAGCAAGTGGATTGAAAACGTGATGAATGTCATTAGGTACAACAAAGGTTATCTATGAGAGGAAGCATTATCCGTATCCGAGCCATGTCCTAAACAAATGTTGAGTCTAGGCAATTAGATCATAGAAGGCTTCTCTAAAAACATAATACTAGATCACATAGTTAAAAGCCTATAACATAAAACATACAATAAGCACTTAGCAGTAAACATCAGAACCACTTATAAGCAAACATCAGTAGGTATCAATATGCATGAAAGCTGATTGACAAAGGTTGTAAGAATTTTTCAACAGAACCACATATTCTTTTGTACACAAGTTACCTTTATTTCTTGAGAATGAAATTCAACCTAGAAAGAGAAAGAGCCTCTAGTTCATCCATGTGTAAGTTCTTTTGTAAGGTTTCCATAATCTAATATGCAAAATCAACATAGTTCTAAGACACTTAAATACCATATACTACTTATGAGAAATAAATAGGACATATAACATATTTTTTAAATAAGGATATAAGTGTTTGAATGTACCTGCAAGATATAAGAATTACATGTATGCCACTAATTTGAGTTGCATGACCAATATTTTGTGGGTCGAAGAGCTCTATTATGTGATTCACCTAGTGCATGGATCAATTCTCTCAGTTCCCAGGATTTCTTTCAGTAGTTTTTCTAGCAAATAGACCAATAGTATTAGCACAATAAGTTTCAAATCAAATGCATTAGCATGGAGAAATCAACATATGATGACATGGACTTTTCATGGGAAGAGCGCACACTATATTCTAATTGTTTGAAGTCAGAGTATATCTAATTTTGTAGATAAATCTACAAACATGTACTACTATATATCATGGAGTTTGACGCTAAGAAAACACAAATAGGGATTGAAAATAAATCTATTGCAGCTTTAAGGATTTCTACACATGAACTTACAACAACTTTATATCAGCATATAGGGCTTGAAATCTCTTTCTTGAGGAAAGAAAATCTCTCGTGAACTTGAGAAGAAACTTATTGCATCTTAAAGGATTGTTAATCGTAAACTTGCAACAACTCTATATCAGCACATGCGACCTAAAATCTCTTACTTAATTTTAAAATATCACATAGTTTGAATCAACAACTTAGTGTAAGAAGTGAAATGGTGCTTTGTACTCTAAAAAAGAAATTCTCTTCAAATATAGAAGAGGATAATGAGAATAAGGAGATGATCATCTCTATGAGAAAATAATCACACAGTCATAGAAGTTAGAGAGCTTCTTAAAGAATAAAAATGTAACTAATATCCCATTTAATACTTAAGGAATAAGCACACTCAAATAAAATTTGAGCAAAATATTCATAAGCCTCTTTACACATCTAAAAAATAAAATAAGTGGTTATACCCTCATTTTGTAATTATAGGTGTGAATGAAAGCCTATCATATTATTACGCATGTTGATCATGTTGCTAGAACACAATATGAAAGAAAATTTTAATCTTTTTCCTTCTCTTCCATTTAGAAAAAAGACTCATGAGATAAGATGAGGACTGGGGAAGTGGGTTAATTCATGTTGATAACATTGAGCAAGATTTTTCTTTGAATATGAAAGATTTATAAAGATGAGCATAATGGGAGAGACATAATCAATAAAAAAGATGGGGCAAAGAGAAGATGAAGGAAGGGGGGTCAACTAGGTGGCATGTCTCTTTAAAGCTTATTTGAACATAGAACTCTAAACAAATTAATGATGAACTTGTTAAAACTATCAACTCATTATAAATACTTGCACCAACCTCCTAACTTACTCATAAGTTTATTATGTGTGATATGTACATGAATGTCAATAATAAACAACATGGATGTAGGTGATAACAAAATTATGCAACACCAACTACAAAAACAACAGACCAAGTTCAATAATTGCAACTATAAAGTTAAACTATCAATAGATGACTATGTTTGGTACATGGGTGAAGACAATGTACCTTCAATTAGTTGTAAATTCCTTCTCATGGGAAATATATGTGGTTAGTTACTGGTATCCAACGAAACAAATCTTATCACATTTGATAGAGAGATATGTTTATCTAAAAATAAGCTTTATTAAAGAAACATGTAGTTGGTTGTCAAAAAGTTCAATCATCGTTTGGTAGCCTGAGCTCATTGAAAAGAAAAGTGAGGTAAATATATATTTGTGCCATAAAAGTAGGCTTAAGAGCCAATGTAGGATGTCACAAAAGTTGTTTTAATCACCAAAGCAAGACTTCAAAAATATCAAACACGGATCAATACATAAGCCTGACTTCTACAACCAAGCTTAGATTGTACTAAACTTTTGGTTGTTCCCCCTTCATGAGTAGGACCATCAACAAGTAGGATATGGACATGGTAGAGGCTGAGTCATAGATTCAGCATTACCCACCTCATGTAAGAGTAGGGGTGATTTTCCTTCTCTCCATTCCCCACATCTGACCCATACCTTTATCCTTTTACCCAATGGGTATATGGAGAGTTTAAGTATAAAGGGGTAATCTATTGATATTCAATAGAATTTGGGGCAAATTTACTTTCTTTTACACACAATAACCTCCTTAATGATGTAGAAATATATGTTGCAGATAAGTGGTAGTTATAGTATTAAACTCAAAACAAATATAATGATTTCTAGTATGATTAATACATAGTGTAAGTCTTGTAGTAAGATGTTTATATATTATCAATCATGACAAAAAGACCGAGGTCAACATAAATTGTAGATATCACACATCAAATTATATTTCATTAGTTTTCATGTCAATATGAAAGCTGGTACATCAAGTATATATTTTTTTATTTTAGAGTTTGAGTCAAATCCCATAACTCATAGATGCTATACAAACTCATGGCATGAAGTTTCCATGTTACAAGAACTGTTACCGTTGTTATCCACACACACAAAAAACATGCTCCAAGCAAATAGAGATAGCTGAAAGTGTTGTAATTTGCAGCAGCCAAGAACTGCATTCACTTGGCTATGCTTAAAAATTTCAAGTCAAAGGCTCCTCACTCGCTTCCTCTAACTCTATTTATGATTTTAAAATATTAGATTCATGATTTAGGCTGGAAAATGAATATAACACATATTGTATGGAATGATATATATTACGTAAATCTATATTACGTTTTATGGCATAAGTGTAAGTATGCTAGAATATTACTTAGTCTAGATATTACTACTCTACAGCAAACAAATGATATATAAAGGAATCAAAAAGTGGATCAGGTCTACGGCAAGAAAATAATATAAAGGATCCAAAAAGTAGAACACGCTATTCTATTACTATTATTCTATTACTATAACAGATGCTACGATGCAAGATGCTAATTAGTAGAAGATAAAGTGACGAACCGATCAAAATATGTGATGCATTGACGATCCACACATTGAGGTATGAATCTGCAGATCAGAGTAGCTGAGATAATAAGAACTGCGGGGATCTACAGATCTGAATTCGAATCAGCAACGACCCGACTGGAGGCATCTACAGATCTGAAATGCAAATCTGGATCAAAAGACATCTACGGCATGAAGAACAATGATGTAATGATTTGTCTACAGGTGGCCCTACGTTTCCTCCCTAGAGGTCCTGGAGATGGAAAAGAAGATTGGGACTAAAACCCCCAACTTGGGGGCTCTTCGTATATGAGGCGACACGCCATATGCTTGCTCAATCGGCTCCCGGTGATTGTTTGTGACCTGTGCTGATCCACAATAGCAGAGGTGGAAAAAGCTAGCTAGGGAGACGGTGCGAACTGTTCTTTGCAGTCTTTCGGGTGTTGTTTGGCGGCCAACGAAGAAGACACTTCTTGTGGTAGCGACCTCGGCAGCGTTCCAGCGATGACACGGTTGGTTGGGATTCAGAGTTGATTGACTATTTTGAACCAAAAAGATCTATTTAGACTGTAGGATAGTTAAGCGGGAACTAAAAATTGCTAATATTTGAGATGACAAGCGAAGGAAGTGGCGGGCAATTTGGGCGCAAAGCCAAAAAAAAAGTAAAACGGTAGGTTCGAAGAATGGGTATATGCATAGCAATCACTTAAATTCATTTTTAACTACAATTTATTAAACTACACTTTCATTATATGTAAATAAAAGTAATTATTAGCTACAAATGAAGTAAATGTAATTAAACAAAATGTAGTTATTTCCCATTTTTCTAGTAGTGCATGCCTTCACCCTTCTTAGGGCCTCTCATCACAACATAACATTAGTACATCATGTGGTGTTAATACTTAGTCAGGGTTTCTCATGGAATCACCCTCAACTAGGGTTTCACATGGAATCACCCTTAACTAGGGTTTCACATGGAATCACCCTCAACTAGGGTTTCACATGGAATCACCCTCAACTAGGGTTTCTCATGGAATCACCCTCAACTAGGGTTTCTCAATATTAATTCCTTTAATCATTGAATTTATGGAACCAATCATCAATTGGACATATCCTCATACTTCAATTGAGTTAAATAGGTCAACCTTCAACTTATTTTACTCTCAATTGACCCTCAATTGACCCTCAATTAGGGTTTGAATCAATTGAATTAGGGTTTGGAATAGATGATCCTTCAACACTAATCAATGCAAGATTAGTCACTTTGAAACCATTGAACCATCATCCAAAATGAACATGACCTGACCCCAAACGGTCTTGAGGTCGTTTTTATGACCACAAAACGGTCTTGAGACCGTTTTCCCATCACATCATCAAAATCCAAGTCAACCAATTAGGGTTTGGATCATTGGATTGATCACCAAATCAGCAATTGATTACACTTTAACTCAGTATCATTGGATCATCAATTGCTTAACCATACTCACCCCTAGACCTCCAAACGGTCTTGGGTGACTTACAAATGGTCTTGAGACAGTTTGGATGAGCTCCAAATGGTCTTGAGACCATTTGGCTCATCCAACCCTTGGATTCTAGTGAAAAATCATTAGGGTTTGAGCTATTGAGTTGATCATCAAATCAGCACTTAATTGCAAAGTGATTTGGTACCTTTAGACCTTCAATTGGTCAACTATACTTAACCCCAGACCTCCACACGGTCTTGGGTGATCCCCAAATGGTCTTGAAACCGTTTGGGTGATTCCCAAATGGTTTTGAAACCGTTTGGGATAATCAACCCAAAATCTCAAATCAACTCATTGGTATTTCAGCACTAATTTCAATTAGGGTTTTCCCAATTGATTAGCCTTCAACTCATGATTCCTTTGGAACTAATCCATAAAATTTGGTGAGTTATTAATAAACATCATTAGGAACAGGAATCGCAAACGATAAACCCTTGGTCAACCCTCTCAAATGGTTTTGAAACCGTTTTCCCAAAAAGACAAATTAATCAAGTTGAAAATCAGCACTTAATCCAATTAGGCTTGCCTAATTGATTAACCTTCAACTCATGATTCCTTTGGAATTAATTAACCCAATTTGGTGGGTTATTAACCAACATAATTAGGAACAAGATTATCAAACGTTCAACCCTTGGTAAACCCTCTCAAATGGTTCTGAAACCGTTTGGTGAAACCGTTTTCTTTGAAACGGTTTGAAACTGTTTGCTCCCAAACGGTTTGGGAAATTGTTTGAGCAACTCAATGAAACTGTTTGGCTTTGATATTTGGTGAGGTGTTTGCTTATGATGATTTCATCATCATAAATCTCTAAACCCACGAAACCTGCTGTGATTTCCATGGAGATTGCATCAATCAACCGAATCAATTATTGTAAATGTAGAAATGATCATTATTTGATATGGAATTGAATGCAATAGCAAAGTTAGGATTTCAAGTTATAAAACCAGCCTCCAATTGAGCTCCAAAGCTCCATGTCCACAGAAACAATGGTGGATGCAACTCCTTTCACCATTCCAAGGCTCGTCCTCAAGGTTTGAGTGAAAAGGAATGGTTAGAATTGAAAAGGAGATCGAAATAGGAAGAAATCCATAATTTATTTTTGATTTCCACCATGGAATCATGAAGAACGAGGATCAAAGGCTTAACAACAGTTTGGGGACGTGCTACCTGCTGTCCTTAGCCTTCTTGGTCGGTTTTGCAATCAAGGGGAAGAAAGGAAATCCGAAAAAGTCCTTAGGTGGGTTGGAAAAGGCTCTTTTATAAGGAAATTGATGAAAGAGAAAATGTTTAATTAAAATTCAATTAATTCCAAAAATGGTACCACCTCTTCCTACTTGGTTTTCTTGAATTCAAAGACAACTAAAAGTCACCGAAATCCCTTCCATTATCCATGGATTAAGGGAAAAGAAAATAAGCACCTTAATCCATTATAATATCAATATATCTTTTTGAGTGGAAATTCTTTTCCTTATAATAAGGTGAGTGGAATTTCACCTACTTAAGATATTTTCGATCCTTGCAAGCTCAAGGACGGTCACTCATTCATATGAATCCAAAAATTTTAGTTTTGGTTGAAGGCCCTTTAATTAATACATTTATTTTTTCCCTAAATCAAATTAGGGTTTCAATTAGGATTAAATCTTGATTATTTTAATATCAAGATTCTCTCTCCTCCAACTTAATTCAAATGAGGCGCCCCTCTCATTTTATTTGCTCTACATGATGCCAAGAAACATTAGGGACCTTATTGAAGTGGTAATTTGCATATTTCACCCTAAGTTTTGGGTAATTTGCACATTACACCAAAACTAGGTTTCCATGCACATACATTGCTTTATCAGCTCTTCCTTGGTATTCAGGCTTCCATAAGCCATACCTCAGCATAATTTTCACTCTCATGATGCTTCAACACATGAGGAACATATTATCATGCGCAAATTACACTTAAACCCCTCAACTTGGGTAATTTTCACTTTAGTCCAAAACCAACAAAACATTGATTTCAACAATGTTCAAAAAGGACTAGAATTGCAACATAAGTTCCTCTTGAGGCCTAATTACTTTTCACAAGATGAGATTAAAAATTTAATCATCTTTCTTAATCAAAACACCTAGGGTTAAAGTATAACCTAGGTCAGGGATGTTACAGATGAAGTGGGTTAATTATAGTTAACTCATTCCTAAAATGTTTATATAAACATTGAACATATCCTAACAAATAGCTCAATAAAATGTTGATGACACCTTAATATAATGGGTTAACTTTAGGTAACTCCTTTAAAACATGGTAATATGATGTGGGAACCCTAATGCATGGGTAAAGATAAGGATACAACCGTAACATATGAGATATGTAATGACTAAACATGAGTTTCCAAAACCTTATGAAGGGGTGATTCGCCCTAGATGTTTAAAACCTCCTAATAGTAGTGTGATATGATTATGGAGCTCTTGTTTGTGGTTAGCTTGCGCCTAGAGTGGTTACCAACATATGGATTAGGTTCCTTGAAGTAAGAGTATGCCTTAATTTTGAGGATGAAATTTCTTTTAAGATATATATGTTGTGATGAAGTGGATTTTGGCTTAATTTTGAGGATGAAATATCTTTTAAGGTGTGTAGGATTTGATGGAGTGGACTTTTGGGTCCCTATGTTCATGCCTTTTTGAGGTACTTTTATTCTGTGATCAAACAATAAAACTTTGACACTAAATTCATGTACAAGGTAGCTTGAGTTGTGAGGAAGCTATGGTTAAATTTTGGTGGCAATTGGAGGTTCCTAGAGGGAGTTATATAGGTTTTGATATGTGTGAAATAATGTCCATTTTGATGATTTATATACCTAAGTTGTGGCTTGAAACCAGTGTCACGCACCCCTTTAGTTTGGGAAAGTTGCATGGTCAGATCAAGGCCATTCTTTTCCAATCCAATGGACATGGCACTTGACTTAAGTGAGCCACAGATCCAAGCAGGTGGACGCTTCATCTCAGCCGCACATGAGGAACCTACGGCCAGGATTGCGGCATCTTCCTTGCAGTTATAGCCAGACTCCTATAGCAATCATGGGTGCCATGATGCTCGCTGGTCATGGCTTCTGAGTGGTTTTTGTGCAAGAGAAGTTGTAGCCCTCCGAGAGACGTTCCAATAGACCCCTCATTCGAGGTATATGGAGGAGTGAAGAGAGGGAGCGAGTTGCCCCGTTCCATGGTCTCTCCATCCTTTTTCATAGTAGATGGTCGTAGGTAGGAGATGGGGATAGAAGGCAGTTCAGAGGAAGTTAAGTTGGAGAAAGAGAATTAGGGATCAAGGGAGTCGATGCTGCACGCTTACTGGTCATTCCGACGTGGGTACCTTGTTTCTGACATTGGGTTAGCCAAAGAATGAAGGCAGAGCTCGGGTCTTTGAATAGGTGACTTCTATTGTGTTTGAATGATAGGGAGGAGTTCATGGATGCTTCTAGCTTTTCTTCATGCCTTTAATCCTTTACAAGGAGGATCTAAGACCGTTTCCCCCTTTCTGTACCACCATGGCGGTGGTGACCTCCTCGAGCTCACGAGGAGGAGCTCTAGGAAGAAGGGCGAGTGGCCGACGACGTCGAGGGAGACAGTCTGAAGCTTGGGGGGAGTGTATTTATTATGTTAGGAGTGTTGAAGGGTGACTGGTTGCGCGCCGGAACAGAGGCTCAGCGGTGGCGCTCTGTTCCAGGTCGACACGCTCACGTTGAGCGAGAACGGGGGAGAGCGGTCAGCCCCGACCCGGGTTATCAGATCCTTAGATCCACGGGTCTGACCAAAGACCAGGATCAAGCAGGCTCCAGCAAGAAAAGAAGAGTTGTACCAGCCACGTGTCACCTTCTGTTTGGCCGTAAGAGGTAATAATCCTTGTATATGATCATATCTTCAATATTTCACAGTAATTAGCTCGAGCATCATAAAAATACAAACAAGGTACCATTTTTCTCAGAAAAATGTGTAGAATAACCTGAAATCATAATATTAGGCTTTTTATGCATGTATAATAGTGATATCATGTAAGATGTGAAATGCTCATTTGATGGATAATAAATATCAAATGATGGCCTAAAATCATGATAAAATGTTAGTAAATCCATAATCATGTTTATAATGCATATGATGTCAGATATGGTCATGTTGATGCACAAAAGCATATAACTTAATTCATATGGCTAATTAGGGCTAATAACACTAAAGATAATGCAATTAATGCATACATGCTCAATAAATGTTGAAATATTCAGTATAAGCTCATATCAATAAGTAAAAGATAATATGTAATTCTGAGATCACGATGATACAAATAATCCATGTTATATGATGATGTTTGCTCTTAATGAGATATGCAACTGTAATTTAGGTTAATGATGTAACCTAGGGTTAGTGTGTGCCATAATGTTAATATGTTCACCTAATGATGGAAAACATGAATATCAGTTAATGAACAATAATCTGGAATATAAGATCACTAAAATAATCCCAAGACAAGAATACAAGTAATAATGAGAATATCCCAATGAGATAAGCAAACCCTAATGAACACGATTAGGGTTAAGATGAGATGTAAGATGATGTGAACCTGATGATGGTACATGATCTTGTCTTAATCAGGGTTGACCAAGGATGTAGTTGACTCTTGGATACATGTGATTAGGTTTGTCTCTCTTGATCAAGGTACGCCATTGCCTCTTACTTGGCTTATTATACAATATGCTTGTGTTATATGTGTAGTAAAATACTTGGCATATGATATTGGTTGAAATGACTATTCTTGTATGATATGTTGCTTGATTTTTTCCATAAATATGGCTATGAACACATGAAACATAAAATATGTAATCCATAATATGATAGCACTAAACTCATTGGTAGTACAGTGCATTGAAGTGGTCACAAACTCCTTGGGGGTAGATCGCATGTTTAATGATCACAAACTCCTCGGGGGTAGATCATAAGGCCTAAAAATATCAAAGCCCTTGGGGAAGATATACGAGATATATGATGGAAATGTGCTTAAAATATGTGTTCTCTTTTGTTAATGAACATATTTGTGCAAGTATATCATTTTCTTATATTTCTTTGTAGTTGCAAAGTATTAGTTTTATCTTATTGTCAAGATATGATGAGAGGTATATAAAAGACATGTAAACGTACTCAGTACAATATTCTTGAATATTGTGCTGACGTGTACCACATGTAAGCTTTTGTTTAGGTTGTGGCTTATGATCTTGAAGATCCAGGATATTTGAGAGTTGTGTGGCGAGCTGATGTACAGGTGGACATGTTGTCTTAAGATCCTATTGTTTAGATGTAGTACATGTATATGTATAAGTTTGTTGTTTACTATGTAATATCAAATGTTGTAATAATTCATGTTGTAATTATATGTCGAATAGTGAACACGTGTTGTATGGTTTTGTTATTGTTCATGTGCATGTGCTACTTGTAAGGACCTTGACCTCCATTTAGGGTTTACCCTATTTGCTTTTCTTAACCATGATGCTTAGTTTCTTGCTAATCACCTTTAGTGGTGATTAGGGTTTGGTTGTGCTTTGTTGAGAGTTGGAGGTGCTACTTGCAATTAACCCAAGTCTAGGGTTTGTGAGCAAGTTTGTCACCTTGTGAGGTGTTCCTACCACTCCTTGCTTCCTCTAGAGTAGACAAGAAGGTTTGGGCGCGTTGCTTGAGTTCCTTTGGGCCTGGTTGAGCATGTTGGGCCTTGTGGTGCCTTGTCTTTGCTTGGTTGAACCTTGTGTCGGGCAAGTGGGTGCTTGTATCGCCCAGGTTGTGTCGCCCATGGTGGTGGTGGTGGTGTATCGTCCAGGTGTGTCTCCCATGGACCTTTGACCATCTTTGACCTCGTTTGTGTCACCACTAGTGGACACTTGGTGCTTGATGCTTGCATGTGGCAATGGCCTTGGACATGTGTTTAAGACATGCTAGAGTGGTGGTTTTTGCACATGGACAAGTGTCCCTAGGTGGGCGACACCTTGCTTTGCTTTTCTTTGGTTTCTCCTCCATACCCTTTTATATATGCATTTCCTTTCCCTTGCTAAGGATCCCTTTAGTTCCTTAGTCTCCCTCTCCCTTGGTGCACGACACACTCTCTTCTCTTGCTAGCTTGGTGGCCGATCCTTCCTTGGAGTCTCCTTCTTCCTTGGTGGTGCTTGGAGCTTGGAGCTTGGAGCTTGCTTAAGGTGGGTTACATAACTCCTAACCCTAACTATACTACCTTCCTTTGTGTTCTTGTATGTGCTTATGATCATATCGGCTATGCTTGATGTTAGTTTAGTTTCTTGTTTAGTTGCACCTTGTTGGCCGATCCTATGCTCTAGGGTTTCTTAGTGAGCAACACTCCCTTCTCTCCTAGGTCTTGAGGAGTGAGTTTGAGTTCTAGTATCATGGGAAACACTCCTCTCTTGTTTAAGTTGAGAGGTGAGCTTGTGTTCTAGTAGCTTGAGCAACACCCTCCTCTCACCATAGACTTGAAGGGTGAGCTTGGTGATAGTTATGGACCTTGTTAGGGTTGTTCCTAGTGTTTCCCGATTGGTGGCAAGAGATGTGCAAGACCCCTCTCTCTTGATAGTTGAGAGGTGAGCCATCTTCTTGACTCATTAGGGTTTGGTGCCCATGTGCTTAAGGATGGTGACGACCTTGTGGAGTTGCTTCTTGACCGCTATGAGCTTGAGGGAGGTGTTTCTCGATATCCCTATTGACCTAGAGCCTTGGACGACACCCCCTGTGGCTGTGACGGGCGTCACCTTTGGTTCCTATTTTGTGTGTGTGAAGGGCATCACACTTGGATGAGCAACCTGCCCGATACACTTAACCTAGGTGATAGTTTGGTATCATCATGCCTTGTTGTCGTGGAGCATTGCTATGTAGTGGGCGTCATCCTTTCGCCTTAGCCCTGTGTGTGTCAGCCAACAGCACAACACCTGACGGGCGTTGCACGATATCTCAAGTACCTGATACATGGGGTTGCCCGATATGCTTGGCCGCACGATACAAGACACACCGTTGCACAATGCGTCATCGCCAGACTTGCTCCTTTAGCTGAGCTACGTGCATGGATGTCTGTTACCAGCAGTGCACACACCGAGTCGCACCTGATACCTTGTGTTACACAACATTGTGTTGCCCGACATGCTCCTGAAGCCTAGCAACATGATATGATGTTACCTTGGATGCCCGACACTCTAGGTTTTGGCCGACATGCGCTGGTTTGTTTGATGTTATGCGTTTAGAGTTGGGCGATAGGGTGGGTACCCTGCCTGATACTACCTTTGGTGAGGGTAGTGAGCGCTATAGTGAGGTTCTTGTTCTTCGTTTGAACCCGATATGTTGGATATTATGATGTTTGGTTTATGATGGTAACCCTAGGTGTACATGATATAGTAGACCACATCTATGCTTCTTAATACAACATCTCATATGTATGTGATCATCTTGATATTATGTATAATACTAAGGAAATGGTAAACATACAAGATGCTTTGCATGATGATATGACCTATGTCCATGATCACAGGTTGAGGCATGTGTGATAAAGTTTATAATCATCAGTACTACCCTATGTTTGATATTATGATCTCTCTGTACTAACCATGCAGGTGATGAATATATATGTGATGAGGGATTGAGATCCCATGGTAATGTGATGATCCTTGAGATGGATCTAGATGATTTGTAAGAGGCCAAGTGATAACATGTAATGATGGATCCTTGTGATGAATCAGGATGATGGTGATTACAATAAAAGTATAATACTGAGCTTCATGTTGTTTGTTACCGTTATAGTTTGCATGTTATACAACTTGGTTGAATCTTGCAATCCACATAAAAGATATTATTAATCACAGTGGAATATATCATGTAGTTGCCCTGGCCATAGATCCATCATCGTCAGGAGTTGGTGATGGTGAAACGGGTTCTCCTGCGGGTTAACCTGGAGCGCATATTGTTGAATATGTGAGGTTTCTCCTAGCCTAAAATAGAGAGGGAATCGAGTGCAGCTATGTCTGCAAACTCGGGATATGTATATGAGCATGGTGAACAGGCCCATGGCTCAGTATGATAGAGCATGAATGCGTTCATGGCTCAGAGCACGGTGAACTGGCCCGTGGCTCAGATATACTAGCGTTGTGACATGTACCGAGGCAGGCTAGAGGATGGGTAGCCTATGGAGCTGACCCTGTGGCTGAGGCCACTTAAGCACGCGATTGCGGTCCTACTTTGGTTCTCGTGCACTGACCACGAGGTGGGAGGTCATGGAGTCCAACTCTTCCATTGACCTTGTATGGCACCGGCTCTGGGTTTCACAGCTGTCGGTTGGATTTGAGCGGTACGGCTCACTTCCTCAGGGCATAAGAATATGTAATCCAGCCGAATAGTATTTACTGCTTAAGGCAAAACACGGAACATTGGTTGAGGCCTTGCTTGTAGTTAATCTTGTTACATCTCGCAATTACTTGTATGTTCCTCAGGTTATGTGGTAAGACCTTATAGATCTTATCTTGTTAATCATGTTCCATAAAGAAATACATGGGTATATGCCTTCCATACATTTCTAGTAAGCTTGATGGTATGAATATCCTTGCTTTATAGACTGCTCTTGTTATACCTTTATCAGTTATCTACTGCTTTTGCTTTATCTTTCTGAGGTTCTGTAGTTTCGACGGGGAGTTATGTTTCTCACTGGGACTGTGTGTCTCACCCCACTAGTTTACACCCTTTTTAGGTGTTCGAGTTAGACGTGGTGGTGGTCGCGGAGTTGCGGCCGAGCAGTAAGACGAGCAGTAGAAGGCAAGAGATGGATATGTTGTTGTTTTGGATGTTTCGTAGTAGAGTCTTAGAGTCATCCCTGTACTCTCAGGTCCTTGGTGGTGTTTTGATGTTGTTTCACGATGCATAGTCATTGATGTTTTGTATATCCTGCTGCTGGCCGGATGTGGGCCTTTATGTACATATAAACAGGTGATGAACTCATGTGATGGAACAGCTGATCCTCTAAGCCGTGGACACGTATCAAGACTTGTATATGTTTATATAACATGTTTGCTTGCAGAATGAGGATTTAAATGTAATAGTTTCTCAGTTTATCAGTTTTACGCAGTCGGTTTTAATTAACCCGTGTTTTTGATAATATGTGGTTATGGTGATTTTCGCATGTTTTCGCATAACACCTCGTTGTCTGTATGATAGCGGGATGTGTTGCCACAAATTTTGGTATCATATCTCTAGGTTTGCTGAGTCTACATGGATTTAGGACTAGGTTGTGTCTATTCTTGTGTTTCTAGATTTTCATACAATCATCTTCTGCCCTCAGCGGAAGAAAAGCCAAGATATCCAGAAACCATGAAGAACATGCTCCCGAGCATAGCGATGATGCATCAGTTGATGGAGCTATAGGACAGGCACATGAAGATCGGGTGCCTGAGGTCCCCCAACCTGACCCAACAATTCTTGAACACCCTGCCTATCAACAGCTTATGGGGAAGATGATGGCTATGATGAATCTCATGGTTGAAAGATTTCCAGTGCCTCCGCCGAGAGCACAGGCTCCCCATGGTGAAACATCAGGTATTGGGAAGACCTTCGAGCGGCTTCGCTGAGTCGGAGCTTCGGATTATGCTATAATGGCTGATCCAGCGGATGCAGATCTGTGGCTGACAAGTCTTGAGAAGGCTTTCTGGATCCTCAACATCCCCAAAGCAGACAAAGTAAAGCACGCTGTCTACCTTCTGAAAGGTAGTGTTGGTCACTGGTGGACCATCGAGGAAGAGAAGCGACCTGGTGAGGTGATCGATTGGGAAGTTTTCTGGTGCGAGTTCGTCAGCAGATACTTTCTGAAGACGTATCTGGATGAGAAGATCAGCCAGTTTGAGTGCCTGCGGCAAGGAACGATGAACGTCACTGAGTATGAAGCCAAGTTCATGGATCTGTTGAGGTTTTGTCCTCACATGGCAGTAGCAGATGAAGAGCAAATCAGACGCTTTGAGAAAGGTCTGAGTGCTGAGTTGACAACACCTTCTTCTGCGCTGGAGAATTGAGAATGGTTTGCTACGTTTGTGGAATCTGTCTGAAGGATCGAACAGTCAGTAAGGGAGAAAAGAGAATCTATGTTTCACAAAAGGACTGCTCAGTTCTAGGGACAGAGGTTTGGTGGCTACAAGAAGCCAAGGTTTGCAGCACCGTCAGTGATGAGAGGTTCTAGTGCACCGTCACAGTGGTCCCCGAGTAAGGGAAGAGGTTGTATTTCTTCACCGTCAAAGGCACATAGTACAACTTCAGTGGCAGTGACAAGGCCATTTAGGCCACAGTTCGACGATAGGGTATGCCATCTATGTGGTCAGATCGGGCATTTCAAGTTAAACTGCCCGAGTAGGGATGTTGAAGTGACGCAGCAGCTGAGGAAGAATCCTCTAAGATCAGATAGACAGCAGCCCAGTGGTAGCAGAGGACGAGGACGCGGTCAAGCGTCACAAGCAGGATCATCTACTCAAGGAAGCAGAGGACGTGGACCGCAAGCAACGGCTCGATTCTATGCTATCAGTCAGTCGGAGGCGATAGTCAACCCGCGAGTAGTGACAAGTCAGATGGAGTTATTTCATTCTGATATGTCTTCTTCTTGCTTTGTATCTGTTATGGTTGACCTGGGTGCTACACACTCTTTTATCGCCTATAGTATGCTTGAAAACTGTCGTTTACCTGTTAGCTGTAAGAAGGATAGCTTGTTGTTAGAAACCCCTCTTGATGGTTCCTCGATGCTTCGAGAAGAGTGTCCATCATGTGTCTTGTCTTTTTCGGGACGCAGTATACAAGTGGATCTTATACCACTTGATATGCATGGTTTTGACGTTATCATTGGGATGGATATGCTAGAGAAGTATAAGGTTGTTTTGGACTGTGTTTCCAAGCAAGCTGTGTTTGACGATGGCAGTAAGAAGTGGATATTCCAAGGAGATAAGAAGATTCTTCCGACATGTCTAGTATCAGCTATAGTGGCAGAAAAGTTGCTACGACAAGGATGTGAGGCGTTCTTAGCTCACATTGTGGATACCGTTGTTGATACCAAGGTGAAGGGGGCTAGCCTTGAAGAGGTGTCAGTTGTCTGAGAGTTTGTCAATGTGTTTCTTGATGAGTTCCCTAGTGTTCCTCCTACCCGAGAGATTGATTTTGAGATCAATCTGGTACTAGGAACGTAGCCAGTTGCACAAACACCATATAGGATGGCTCCAGTAGAGATGGCAGAGCTTAAGAAGTAGTTGCAAGAGTTGTTGGAGAAGGGTTTCATCCAAACGAGTACGTCGCCTTGGGGTGCTCCAGTGTTGTTTGTCAAGAAGAAGGATGGATCGATGCGGCTATGTATATACTACCGACAGATGAACAAGGTCATGATCAAGAACAAGTACCTGTTACCAAGGATAGATGATCTGTTCGATCAATTGCGTGGTGCTACAGTGTTTTCAAAGATCGATCTACGGTCTGAATATCATCAGTTGAGGATTAAGGTGGATGACATACCCAAGTCAACTTTTAGGATGAGGTATGGTCACTTCGAGTTCGTGGTTATGTCGTTTGGGCTAACCAATGCACCTGCTGCTTTCATGGATTTGATGAACAGAGTGTTTTTTTCATTCTTGGATCAGTTTGTTGTAGTCTTTATAGATGACATCTTGATCTATAGTCGGGATAAGAAAGAGCATGAGCGACATCTTCGACTAGCGTTGACTCTTCTTCACCAACATCAATTGTATGCCAAGTTCAGTAAGTGTGAGTTCTGGTTGGAAGAAGTGACTTTCTTGGGTCATGTGATATATGTTGAAGGAGTCAAAGTGGACCTGAAGAAAGTGGAGTCAGTTGCGGAATGGGAACGGCCGAATACGCTGACAGAAGTTCATAGTTTCTTAGGTTTGGCAGGATACTATCGAATGTTTACCAAGGACTTTAGTGCGATTGTGTTTCCAATGACGATGTTGACTAGAAAGGATGTACCTTTTGTCTGGGATGATTGATGTCAGCAAGCTTTCTAGGGTTTGAAGGAGAAGCTGACTAATGCACCAGTACTAGTGCTGCCAGAGCCTGGGAAGGGCTATGTTGTTTTCTGCGATGCTTCCAGGAAAGGTTTAGGTTGTGTGCTGATGCAGGAAGATCATGTGGTTTCTTTTGCTTCGTGATAGCTTAAGAAACACGAGGAGAACTATCTGACTCATGATTTGGAGTTGGAAGTAGTGGTTCATGCTTTAAAGATTTGGAGACACTATCTGTATGGGGAAATGTGTCAGATCTTTACAGATCATAAGAATCTAAAGTACATCTTTTCGCAGCATGATTTAAACATGCAACGGCATCGATGGATGGAGTTAATCAATGATTACGACTGCACCATCGAGTATCATCCTGGTAAAGCGAATGTGGTAGTTGATGTGCTTATCCGAAAGTCTTCTTCTTTTCCTTCAAAGAAGGCACAGTTGAGTTCCCTGGTATGCCATAGACGGGATATGTTTGTTTCCTTGTGGCAGATGAATGTGCAGATAGAAGTTTCCTTGTAAGCTGGACTTTTAGCATAGATGCAAATCAAGCCTACACTGAGACAACAGATCAAAGATGCACAGCAAACAGATGATGCAGTACAGTTGATCAGATCAGAGTTCGGCAGCAAAAAGCATGATGGGTTCCATGAGTCTGAAGATGGGTTGGTTTGCTATCGTGATAGGATGGTGGTCCCCAATGCTGATGATATGAGGAAGTTAGTGCTCAAGGAAGCGCACATGTCGATGTATGCTATGCATCCAGGTGTCACCAAGATGTATCATAGTCTGAAGGACTTGTATCGATGGCCCGGTTTGAAGAAATATGTAGCTGAGTTTGTGGCTAGATGTGAGGTATGTCAGCAAGTCAAGGCTGAACATCAGAAGCTGGCAGGTACGTTGCAACCCTTGTCGATACCACAGTGGAAATGGGATCATATAATCATAGATTTCATAGTTGATCTACCCAAGACAACTAGGAATCATGATTCCATTTGGGTGATAGTGGACAGATTGATGAAGTCTGCCCATTTCATACTAGTAAAGACAAGGTATACAGCCGAGAAGCTCGCTCGAGTATATGTGGATGAGATAGTACATTTGCACGGTGTGCCAGCGATGATAGTTTCTGACAGAGGTCCTCAGTTCACGAGTCATTTCTGGGAACAATTGCACAAAGTGTTGGGAACGCAGTTGAGGTTTAGTACCGCCTTCCACCCACAGATCGATGCACAGTCTGAGAGGACTATTCAGAATTTAGAAGATCTCCTTCGAGCTTGCATCTTGTAGTTCCTAGGCAGTTGGGATATGCATCTCAGTCTGATAGAGTTTGCCTACAACAATAGTTATCAGCGGAGCATTGACATGGCTCCTTATGAGGCCTTGTATGGGGGGAAGTGCAGATCTCCTTTGTGTTGGTATGAGTCTAGTGAATATCAGCTTTTAGGTCCTGAGTTAGTACAGTAGATGACAGAAAAGATCAAGGTGATACAACAACAATTGAAAGTGGCACAGGATAGGCAGAAGTCTTATGCAGACAATCGCCGACGACCTTTGGAGTTCTAGGTAGGAGACAAAGTGTATCTTAAAGTCTCACCATGGAAAGGTGTGCTAAGGTTTGGCCGGAAGGGTAAGCTAGCACCTAGATATATGGGGCCTTACCCAGTCATAGCACGTATGGGCAAGGTAGCTTACAAGTTACAGTTGCCGCCAGAGTTGTACAGGTTACATCCAGTGTTCCATGTTAGTATGTTGAAGAAAAGTCATCCAGATTCAGGAACAGTGATACAGCCAGTTGAAGTTGAGCTTGATGAAGAGGTGACCTATGAGGAAGGTCCTGTGGCGATCCTTGATAGAAGGGTTAAGAAGTTGAAGAGGAAGGACATGGCTCTTGTGAAGGTTCTTTGGCATCATCGTGGCATTGAAGAAGCCACGTGGGAGCTTGAGGAAGAGATGAGGAGGAAGTATCCCTCGATTTTCTCTTTGGATTTTGGGGACAAAATCCCTTTGTAGGGGGTTAGCTTGTAAGGACCCTGACCTCTGTTTAGGGTTTACCCTGTTTGCTTTTCTTAACCCTGATGCTTAGTTGCTTACTAATCACCTTTAGTGGTGATTAGGGTTTGGTTGTGCTTTGTTGAGAGTTGGAGGTGCTACTTGCAATTAACCCAAGTCTAGGGTTTGTGAGCAAGTTTGTCACCTTATGAGTTCTTCCTCCCTCTCCTTTCTTCCTCTAGAATAGATAGGAAGGTTTGGGCTCGTTGCTTGAGTTCCTTTGGGCCTGGTTGAGCTTGTTGGGCCTTGTGGTGCCTTGTCTTTGCTTGGTTGAACCTTGTGTCAGGCAAGTGGGTGCTTATATCGCCCACGTTGTGTCTCCCAGGGTTGTGTCGCCCATGGTGGTGGTGGTGGTGTATCGTCTAGGTGTTTTGCCCATGGACCTTTGACCATCTTTGACCTCGTTTGTGTCGCCACTAGTGGACACTTGGTGCTTGATGCTTGCATGTGGCAATGGCCTTAGACATGTGTTTAAGACATGCTAGAGTGGTGGTTTTTGCACATGGACAAGTGTCCCTAGGTGGGCGACACCTTGCTTTGCTTTGCTTTGGTTTCTCCTCCATCCCCTTCTATACATGTGTTTAATTTCCCTTGCTAAGGATCCCTTTAGTTCCTTAGTCTCCCTCTCCCTTGGTGCATGACACACTCTCTTCTCTTGCTAGCTTGGTGGTCAATCCTTCCTTGGAGTCTCCTTCTTCCTTGGTGGTGCTTGGAGCTTGGAGCTTGGAGCTTGCTTAAGGTGGGTTACATAACTCCTAACCCTAACTATACTACCTTCCTTTGTGTTCTTGTATGTGCTTATGATCATATCGGCTATGCTTGATGTTAGTTTAGTTTCTTGTTTAGTTACACCTTGTTGGCCGATCCTATGCTCTAGGGTTTCTTGGTGAGAAACACTCCCTTCTCTCCTAGGTCTTGATGAGTGAGTTTGAGTTCTAGTATCATGGGCAACACTCCTCTCTCATTTAAGTTGAGAGGTGAGCTTGTGTTCTAGTAGCTTGACCAACACCCTCCTCTCACCATGGAGTTGAAGGGTGAGCTTGGTGATAGTTATGGACCTTGTTAGGGTTGTTCCTTGTGTTGCCCGATTGGTGGAAAGAGATGTGCAAGACCCCTTCTCTCTTGATAGTTGAGAGGTGAGCCATCTTCTTGACCCATTAGGGTTTGGTGCCCTTGTGCTTAAGGATGGTGACGACCTTGTGGAGTTGCTTCTTGACCGTTATGAGCTTGAGGGAGGTGTTGCTCAATATCCCTCTTGACCTAGAGCCTTGGAAGACACCCCATGTGGCTGTGATGGGCGTCACCTTTGGTTCCTATTTTGTGTGTGTGACAGGCATCACACTTGGATGAGCAACCTGCCCGATACACTTAACCTAGGTGATAGTTTGGTATCATCATGCCTTGTTGTGGTGGAGCGTTGCTATGTGGTGGGCATCACCCTTTAGCCTTAGCCCTGTGTATGTCGGCCAACAGCACAACACCTGACGGGCGTTGCACGATATCTCAAGTACCCGACACATGGGGTTGCCCGATATGCTTGGGCGCACGATACAAGACGCACTGTTGCACGACACGTCGTCACCAGACTTGCTTTTTTGGCTGAGCTACGCGCCTAGATGTCCATTACCAGCAGTGCACACACTGCTTCGCACCTAATACCTTGTGTTTCACAACGTTGTGTTGCCCGACATGCTCCTGAAGCCTAGCTGCACGATATGATGTTACCTTGGATGCCCGAAACTCTAGGTTTCGGCCGACATGCGCTGGTCTATTTGATGTTATGCATTTAGAGTTGGGCGATAGGGTGGGTACCCTACCCGATACTACCTTTGGTGAGGGTGGTGAACGCTATAGTGAGGGTCTTGTTCTTCGTTTGAACCCGATATGTTGGATATTATCATGTTTGGTTTATGATGATAACCCTATGTGTGCACGATATAGTAGACCACATCTATGCTTCTTAATACAACATCTCATATGTATGTGATCATCTTGATATTATGTATAATACTAAGGAAATGGTAAACATATATGATGATTTGCATGATGATATGACCTATGTCCATGATCACAGGTTGAGGCATGTGTGATAAAGTTTATAATCACCAGTACTGCCCTATGTTTGATATTATGATCTCTCTATACTAACCATGCAGGTGATGAATAGCCAGGCAAAGGGCTATCATGTACATATACATATATATATATATATATATATATATATATATATATATATGTTGAGTAACATTGCTTTGATGGTTACTCTTGATAATGAGATAACATGTATGATGTGTTTATCTAAAATACCTGGGATTGTTATCCCATGATGATGATGTAAGCCTTGAGAGGCAGTGGCACTATGTGATGAGGGATTGAGATCCCATGGTAATATTATGATACTTGAGATGGATCTAGATGATTTGTAAGAGGCCAAGTGATAACATGTAATGATGGATCCTTGTGATGAATCAGGATGCTGGTGATTACAATAAAAATATAATACTGAGTTTCATGTTGTTTGTTCCCGTTATAGTTTGCATGTTATACAACTTGGTTGAATCTTGCAATCCACATAAAAGATATTAATTAATCACAGTGGAATATATCATGTAGTTGCCCTGGCCATAGATCCATCATCGTCAGGAGCTGGTGATGGTGAAATGAGTTCTCCTGTGGGTTAACCTGGAACGCATATTGTTTAATATGCGAGGTTTCTCCTAGCCTAAAATAGAGAGGGAATCGAGTGCAGCTACGTCTGCAGACTCAGGATATGTATATGAGCATGGTGAACAGGCCCATGGCTCAGTATGATAGAGCATGAATGCGTTCATGGCTCAGAGCACAGTGAACTGGCTCGTGGCTCAGATATACTAGCGCCATGACCTGTACCGAGGCGGGCTAGAGGATGGGTAGCCTATGGAGCTGACCCTGTGGTTGAGGCCACTTAAGAATGAGACTGCGGTCCTGCTTTGGTTCTCGTGCACTGACCACGAGGTTGGAGGTCGTGGAGTCTGGCTCTTCCATTGACCTTGTATGGCATCGGCTCTGGGTTTTGCAGCCATCGGTTGGATTTGAGCGGTACGGATCACTTCCTTAGGGCATAAGAATATGTAATCCAGCCGAATAGTATTTACTGCTTAAGGCAAAACACGGAACATTGGTTGAGGCCTTGCTTGTAGTTAATCTTGTTACATCTCACAGTTACTTGTATATTCCTCAAGTTATGTGGTAAGACCTTATAGATCTTATCTTGTTAATCATGTTCCATAAAGAAATACATGGGTATATGCCTTCCATACATTTCTGGTAAGCTTGATGGTATGAATAGCCTTGCTTTATAGACTACTCTTGTTATACCTTTATCAGTTATCTACTGCTTTTGCTTTATCTTTATGAGGTTTTGTAGTTTCGGCGGGGAGTTATGTTTCTCGTTGGGACTGTGTGTCTCACCCCGCTGGTTTACACCCTTTTTTAAGGTGTTCGAGCTAGATGTGGTGGTGGTCGCGAAGTTGTGGCCGAGCAGCAAGACGAGCAGTTGAAGGCAAGAGATGGATATGTTGTTGTTTTGGATGTTTCGTAGTAGAGTCTTAGAGTCATCCTTGTACTCTCAGGTCCTTGGAGGTGTTTTGAAGTTGTTTCATGATGCATAGCCATTGATGTTTTGTATATCCTGCTGCTAGCCGGATGTGGGCCTTTATGTACATATAAATAGGTGATGAACTCATGTGATGGAACAGTTGATCCTCTAAGCTGTGGACATGTATCAAGACTTGTATATGTTTATATAACATGTTTTCTTGCAGAATGAGGATTTGAATGTAATAGTTTCTCAGTTTATCAGTTTTCCACAATCAGTTTTAATTAACCCGTGTTTTTTATAATCTATGGTTATGGTCATTTCTGCACATTTTCGCATAACACCTCGTTGTCTGTGTGATATCGGAATGTGTTGCCACACTATTAGTCATTTCCTTCTGACTTCCTCTGATTTTCTTCTTCTTAGCCTAGTTTGGGGTGTTTAAATTGGGATTCTCACTGAGGTGAGGCTTTCAATTTGGACGTCACACATCAGATTAAGATTTAGAAAATCTGGGGACGTCACAAGTGGTATCAGAGCATGAACAATAACAAAGCCTGACATTTGCTCATTATGCAACTCAAACTAAAGAAAACCTTAAACTTAATAATCTTTTAGGGTTAAATTAATCATCCTTTACAGACTAGATCTGACCTAGCCTCTAGGTTAGCACCTAGATGTCTGAGAACTAGGTTTAGACTGGTGCTTGTTGTATAGCAAGTCCTTAGATGTCGTTCTTTCCTTATAGTACAGCGGTATGGCACGTTGCATTATTTGGAAATGATGTACATCACGGGAAGAGAAACCTTTGGCATATGATGCATCTATGTTTTGGGTAGCTACACCAGTTTACACCATGTTCTCATCCTTTTCACTAGATTTTATGACACTGTACTCTCTACTATGTGTGGGACACTCGTTTTGTGGTTTTGGTTTTTGATTCCTATCAAATCGAACCTCGATAGTGTTCTCTAACGTTTGTTTTATCGAAGAAAAATTATATAATATTTTTATTATATATGTGTATTACAAAAATGTGTCCCCACACATGTATGAGTAGGAGGTGGTCATGCAACCTAAGTGAAAGTGAATGACATCAATCTAGAAGAGAGAGTAGTTCTAGATTAGATGTCTAGAGCCTTGTTTGGAATATGTGATAGATAGAATATATGAAATTAGTTTTGATGATGTGATGTAAGTCTTGTATAGATGATATAAGATGGTTTATGATGATCAATGTTGTCTTTAAGGATTAAGGTTCAGTTTTGAGGATTTGAGATAGGCTTTGATGATGAAAGTATGTATGGTTTTGTAAGATAAGATAAGATAGGTTATGACAAGGATGTGAGTCAGCATGAGCCTCAAGCTCTTTTATAAAGGAGGACCTCTAGTGTAAGGACCAGTTTTATGGTTAACTCCAGAGAGAGTGAGACCCATTGGGATAAGGTCAGAGAACCTAAACTCCAAGATATGAGATGATGAGAAATATGTGATATGATATGTCCTAAACTAGAATACTCCTGAGTGAGTGAGATGAGTTTCTTTATGCATGACTCCTATAGTTTCTTGACCCTAGATGTCCTTGGGATGACCAAACTCTAGAGATAAATAGAGGCTCATTATATATGTGCATGTGAATATGAATATGAGTGTCTACCATCTGGGTGATGGAGAGAGCCCAAGACCCTGGAGGAGGTAGTTGTGTTGGTTTCTATGAAGCCTCATGCTAGGGTTGGTGGTTCTCATGTAGGACTCTAGAGGTATTTATGAAAGAGAGTTGGGAAATAGTGTGTATCGTGGGTAGATATCTATGATGAGAATGTCATAGCATGTTTTAGTTTGTGCTTGTGTGGCTAGAGATTGTAAAACTATCACCAGTGCCTATGAGGTAGACTCGGTAACCCTAGACCAAAGAGGGAAAATGAAGTTTGTGCATATGAGATACTCATTGAGTTGAGTTAGCTCAAAGAGTTTGAGCATGATACTACCCTCAAGATAACAGTTGGGAGAACCTCATTTGGGCTAGATAAAGTTTTGATATATGTTTAATAAGTCACTCACATAAGTTTGTTTAGCACAACCATGACATAATATATGTAAGGATGTGATCTAATCTTGAGATTTGACATATGGATATGATACGATGGAAACCTAGATATGGTTTAATAGATATCATGTATAAATGGTTAACCATATATATGAATAATGATGATAATGTGGTATTGCTGGTTGATCTTGTGATGAAATCACAAGTATATGTTGCAATTTACTGTGAGTAATGAAATAAGATCATATGAATGAAATATGTTACATGATATGTTAATATTTGTGCTTAATAAAGATGAAAATATAGTTTGACAGTTAGCACAACATAATGTTTATGACACCTTGATGTGATCTAGATGGATGAAGTGGGTTAATTAGAGTTAACTCCTTCCTAAAATGTTTATATAAACGTTGAACATATCCTAACAAATAGCTCAATAAAATGTTGATGACACCTTAATATAATGGGTTAACTTTAGTTAACTCCTTTAAAACATGGTAATATGATATGGGAACCCTAATGCATGGGTAAAGATAAGGATATAACCCTAACATATGATATATGTAATGACTGAACATGAGTTTCCAAAACCTTATGAAGGGGTGATTCTCCCTTGATGTTTAAAACCTCCTAATAGTAGTGTGATATGATTATGGAGCTCTTGTTTGTGGTTAGCTTGCACCTAAAGTGGTGACCAACATATGGATTAGGTTCCTTGAAGTAAGAGTATGGCTTAATTTTGAGGATGAAATTTCTTTTAAGATGTATATGTTGTGATGAAGTAGATTTTGGCTTAATTGCAAGGACGAAATATCTTTTAAGGTGTGTTGGATGTGATGGAGTGGACTTTTGGGTCCCTATGTTCATGCCTTTTTGAGGTATTTTTATTCTGTGATCAAACAATAAAATTTTGACACAAAATTCGTGTACAAGGTAGCTTGAGTTGTGAGGAAGTTGTGGTTAAAATTTGGTGGCAATTGGAGGTTCCTAGAAGGAGTTATATAGGTTTGATATGTGTGAAATAATGTACATTTTGATGATTTATAGACCTAAGTTGTGGCTTGAAACCAGTGTCACACACCCCTTTAGTTTTGGCAAGCTGCATGGTCAGATCAAGGCCATTCTTTTCCAATCCATTGTACATGGCACTTGACTTAAGTGAGCCACGGATCCAAGCAGGTGGATGCTTCATCTCATCCGCACATGAGGAACCTATGGCCAGGTTTGCGGCATCTTCCTTACGGTTACAGCCAGACTCCTATGGCAATCATGGGCACCATGATGCTCATTGGTCGTGGCTTCTGAGTGCTTTTCATGCGAGAGAAGTTGTAGCTCTTTGAGAGACATTCTAATAGACCACTCATTCGAGGTATATGGAGGAGTGAAGAGAGGAAGCGAGTTGCCCCATTCCATGGTCTCTCCATCCTTTTTCGCAGTAGATGGTCATAGGTAGGAGATGGGGATAGAAGGCAGTTCAGAGGAAGTTAAGTTGGAGAAAGCAAATTAGGGATTAGAAGAGCTGATCCCATACGCTTGCTGGTCATTCTGACGTGGGTACCTTGCTGCCGACCTTGGGTTATCCGGAGAATGAAGGCAGAGCTCGGGGTCTTTGAATAGGTGAATTCTGTTGTGTTTGAATGATAGGGAGGAGTTCCTGGATGCTTCTAGCTTTTCTTCACGCCTTTAATCCTTCACAAGGAGGATCTGAGACCGTTTCCCCCTTTTTGTACCACCATGGCGGCGGTGACCTCCTCGAGCTCACAAGGAGGAGCTCTAGAAAGAAGGGTGAGAAGCTGGAAGTGTCAAGGGAGACAATCCAAAGCTCGAGGGACTGTAATTATTCTGTTAGGAGCACTGAAGGCCACGTAACTGGTTGCTCGCCAGAACAGAGGCCCAGCGGTGGCGCTCTGTTCCAGGTCCACACACTCGCGTTGTGCAAGAATAGGGGAGAGTGGACATCCCCGCCCCGAGTTACCAGATCCTTGGATCCACAGGTTTGGCCAAAGACTCGGATCAAGTGGGCTCCAGTGAGAAAAGAAGAGTCGCGCCAGCCACGTGTCGCCTTCCGTTTGGCCGTAAGAGATAATAATCCTTGTATATGATCATATCTTCAATAATTCACATTACTTAGCTCGGGCATCAGAATAATACAAACAAGGTGCCATTTTTCTCAGAAAAATGTGTACAATAACTTGAAACCATAATACAGGCTTTTATTCACGTATAATAGTGATATCATGTAAGATGTGAAATGTTCATTTGATCGATAATAAATATCAAATGATGGCCTAAAATCATGATAAAATGTTAGTAAATCCATAATCATGTTTATAATGCATATGATGTCAAATATGGTCATGTTGATGCACAAAAGCATATAACTTGATTAATATGGCTAATTAGGGCTAATAACACTAAAGATAATGCAATTAATGCATACATGCTCAATAAATGTTGAAATATTCAGTATAAGCTCATATCAATAAGTAAAAGATAATATGTAATTCTGAGATCATGATGATACCCATAATCCATGTTATATGATGATGTTTGGTCTTAATGAGATATGAAACCCTATATTAGGTTAATGATGTAACCTAGGGTTAGTGTGTGCCATAAAGTTAATATGTTCACCTAATGATGGAAAACATGAATATCAGTTAATGAACAATAATCTAGAATATAAGATCAGTAAAATAATCCCAAGACAAGAATACAAGTAACAATGAGAATGTCCCAATGAGATAAGCAAACCCTAATGAACATGATTAGGGTTAAGATGAGATGTAAGATGATGTGAACCTAATGATGGTACATGATCTTGTCTTAATTAGGGTTGACCAAGGATGTAGTTGACTCTTGGATATATGTGATTAGGTTTGTCTCTCTTGATCAAGGTACGTCATTGCCTCTTACTTGGATTATTATACAATATGCTTGTGTTATATGTGTATTAAAATACTTGGCATATGATATTGGTTGAAATGACTATTCTTGTATGATATGTTGCTAGATTTTTTCCATAAATATGGCTATGAACACATGAAACATAAAATATCTAATCCATAATATGATAGCACTAAACTCGTTGGTAGTTCAGTGCATTGAAGTGGTCACAAACTCCTTGGGAGTAGATCGCATGTTTAATGATCACAAACTCCTCGAGGGTAGATCATAAGGCCTAAATACATCAAAGCCCTTGGGGGCAGATGTACGAGATATATGATGGAAATATGCTTAAAATATGTGTTCTCTTTTGTTAATGAGCATCTTTGTGCAAGTATATGATTTTCTTATATTTCTTTGTAGCTGCCAAGTATTAGTTTTATCTTATTGCCAAAATATGATGAGAGGTATATAAAAGACATGTACGCGTACTCAGTACAATATTCTTGAATATTGTGCTGATGTGTACCACATGTAATCTATTGTTTAGGTTGTGGCTTATGATCTTGAAGATCCAGGATATTTGAGAGTTGTGTGGCGAGCTGATGTACAAGTGGACATGTTGTCTTAAGATCTTGTTGTTTAGATGTAGTACGTGTATATTATAAGTTTGTTGTTCACTATGTAATATCAAATGTTGTAATAATTCATGTTTTAATTATATGTTGAATAGTGAACATGTGTTGTATGGTTTTATTATTGCTCATGTGCATGTGCTACTGGTCGTTTCCTTCTAACTTCCTCTGATTTTCTTCTTCTTAGCCTAGTGTGGGGTGTTTAAATTGGGATTCTCACTGAGGTGAGGCTTTCAATTTGGATGTCACACATCATATTAAGTTTTAGAAAATCCAGGGACGTCACAAGTGGTATCAGAGCATGAACAATAGCAAAGCCTGACATTTGCTCATTATGCAACTCAAACTAAAGAAAACCTTAAACTTAATAATCTTTTAGGGTTAGATTAGTCGTCCTTTAGAGACTAGATCTGACCTAGCCTCTAGGTTAGCACCTAGATGTCTGAGAACTAGGTCTAGACTAGTGATTGTTGTATAGCAAGTCCTTAGATGTCATTCTTTCCTTATAGTACAACGGTATGGGACGTTGCATTATTTGGAAATGATGTACATCACGGGAAGAGAAACCTTTGGCATATGATGCATCTATGTTTTGGGTAGCTACACCAGTCTACACCCTGTTCTCATCCTTTTCACTAGATTTTATGACACTGTGCTCTCTACTATGTGTGGGAAACTCATTTTGTAGTTTTAGTTTTTGATTCCAATCGAATCGAACCTTGATAGTATTCTCTGACGTTTGTTTTATTGGAGAAAAATTATATAATAGTTTTATTATATATATGTATTACAAAAATGTGTCCCCACACATGTATGAGTAGGAGGTGGTCATGCAACCTAAGTGAAAGTGAATGACATCAGTCTAGAAGAGAGAGTAGTTCTAGATTAGATTTCTAGAGCCTTGTTTGGAATATGTGATAGATAGAATATATGAAATAAGTTTTGATGATGTGATGTAAGTCTTGTATAGATGATATAAGATGGCTTATGATGATCAATGTTGTCTTTAAGGATTAAGGTTCAGTTTTGAGGATTTGAGATAGGCTTTAATGATGAAAGTATGTATGGTTTTGTAAGATAAGATAAGATAGGTTATGACAAGGATGTGAGTCAGCATGAGCCTCAAGCTCTTTTATAAAGGAGGACCTCTAGTGTTAGGACCAGTTTTATGGTTAACTCCAGAGAGAGTGAGACCCATTGGGACAAGGTCAGAGAACCTAAACTCCAAGATATGAGATGATGAGAAATATGTGATATGATATGTCCTAAACTAGAATACTCCTGAGTGATTGAGATGAGTTGCTTTATGCATGACTCCTATAGTTTCTTAACCCTAGATGTCCTTGGGAGGACCAAACCCTAGAGATAAATAGAGGCTCATTATATATGTGCATGTGAATATGAATATGAGTGCCTACCATCTGGGTGAGGGAGAGAGTCCAAGACCCTGGAGGAGGTTGTTGTGTTGGTTTCTATGAAGCCTCATGCTAGGGTTCGTGGTTCCCATGTAGGACTCTAGAGGTGTTTATGAAAGAGAGTTGGGAAATAGTGTGTCTTGTGGCTAGAGATCTATGATGAGAATGTCATAGAATGTTTTAGTTTGTGCTTGTGTGGCTAGAGCTTGTAAAACTATCACCAGTGCCTATGAGGTAGACCTGGTAACCCTAGACCAAAGAGAGAAAATGAAGTTTGTGCATATGAGATACTCATTGAGTTGAGTTAGCTCAAAGAGTTTGAGCATGATACTACCCTCAGGATAACAGTTGGGAGAACCTCATTTGGGCTAGATAAAGTTTTTATATATGTTTAATAAGTCACTCACATAAGTTTGTTTAGCACAACCATGACATAATATATGTAAGGATGTGATCTAATCTTGATATTTGACATATGGATATGATATGATGGATACCTAGATATGGTTTAATAGATATCATGTATAAATGGTTAACCATATATATGAATAATGATGATAATGTGGTATCGTTGGTTGATCTTGTGATGAAATCATAGGTATATGTTGCAATTTACTGTGAGTAATGAAATAAGATCATATGAATGAAATATGTTACATGAGATGTTAATCTTAGTGCTTAATAAAGATGAAAATATAGTTTGACAGTTAGCACAACATAATGTTTATGACACCTTGATGTGATCTAGATGGATGAAGTGGGTTAATTATAGTTAACTCCTTCCTAAAAAAATTATATAAATGTTGAACATATCCTAACAAATAGCTCAATAAAATGTTGATGACACCTTAATATAATGGGTTAACTTTAGTTAACTCCTTTAAAACATGGTAATATGATGTGGGAACCCTAATGCATGGGTAAAGATAAGGATACAACTCTAACATATGAGATATGTAATGACTGAACATGAGTTTCCAAAACCTTATGAAGGGGTGATTCGCCCTAGATGTTTAAAACCTCCTAATAGTAGTGTGATATGATTATGGAGCTCGTGTTTGTGGTTAGCTTGCACCTAGAGTGGTGACCAACATATGGATTAGGTTCCTTGAAGTAAGAGTATGGCTTAATTTCGAGGATGAAATTTCTTTTAAGATGTATATGTTGTGATGAAGTTGATTTTTGGCTTAATTTCAAGGACGAAATATCTTTTAAGGTGAGTAGGATGTGATGGAGTGGACTTTTGGGTCCCTATGTTCATGCCTTTTTGATGTATTTTTATTCTGTGATCAAATAATAAAAGTTTGACACCAAATTCATATACAAGGTAGCTTGAGTTGTGAGGAAGTTTTGGTTAAAATTTGGTGGCAATTGGAGGTTCCTAGAGGGAGTTATATAGGTTTGATATGTGTGAAATAATGGCGGCATCTTCCTTGTGGTTACAGCCAAACTCCTATGGCAATTATGGGCACCATGATGCTCGCTGGTCGTGGCTTCTGAGTGGTTTTCATGCGAGATAAGTTGTAGCCCTCCGAGAGACATTCCAATAGACCCCTCATTCGAGGTATAGGGAGGAGTGAAGAGAGGGAGCGAGTTGTCCCATTCCATGCTCTCTCCATCCTTTTTTGCAGTAGATGGTCGTAGGTAGGAGATGGGGATAGAAGGCAGTTCAAAGGAAGTTAAGTTGGAGAAAGCGAATTAGGGATCAGAGGATCCGATCCCGCACGCTTACTGGTCATTCTGACGTGGGTACCTTGCTGTTGACCTTGGGTTATCTGGAGAATGAAGGCAGAGCTTGGGGTCTTTGAATAGGTGACTTCCATTGCGTTTGAATGATAGGGAGGAGTTCTTGGATGCTTCTAGCTTTTCTTCACGCCTTTAATCCTTCACAAGGAGGATCTGAGACCGTTTCCCCCTTTCTGTACCACCATGGCGGCGGTGACCTCCTCGAGCTCACGAGGAGGAGCTCTAGGAAGAAGGGCGAGTGGCCGGCGGTGTCAAGGGAGACAGTCCAAATCTTGAGGGAGTGTAATTATTGTGTTAGGAGCACTAAAGGTCGGGTAACTAGTTGCTCGCCGGAATAGAGGCCCAGCGGCAACGCTCTGTTCCAGGTCCACACACTCGCGTTGTGCGAGAATAGGGAGAGAGGACATCCCCAACCCAGGTTATCAGATCCTCAGATCCCCGGGTCTGACCAAAGGCCTAGATCAAGTGGGCTCCAATGAGAAAAGAAGAGCCGCGCCAGCCACGTGTCGCCTTTCGTTTGGCCGTAAGAGGCAATAATCCTTGTATATGATCATATCTTCAATAATTCACATTAATTAGCTCGAGCATCAAAAAAATACAAACAAGGTACCATTTTTCTCAGAAAAATGTGTAGAATAACTTGAAACCATAATATAGGATTTTTATGCACGTATAATAGCGATATCATGTAAAATGTGAAATGCTCATTTGATCGATAATAAATATCAAATGATGGCCTAAAATCATGATAAAATGTTAGTAAATCCGTAATCATGTTTATAATGCATATGATGTCAGATATGGTCATGTTGATGCACGAAAGCATATAACTTGATTAATATGGCTAATTAGGGCTAATAACACTATAGATAATGCAATTAATGCATACATGCTCAATAAATGTTGAAATATTCAGTATAAGCTCATATCAGTAAGTAAAAGATAATATGTAATTCTGAGATCATGATGATACCCATAATCCATGTTATATGATGATGTTTGGTCTTAATGAGATATGAAACCCTAATTTAGGTTAATGATGTAACCTAGGGTTAGTGTGTGCCATAATGTTAATATGTTCACCTAATGATGGAAACCACGAATATTAGTTAATGAACAATAATCTGGAATATAAGATCAGTAAAATAATCCCAAGATAAGAATACAAGTAACAATGAGAATATCCCAATGAGGTAAGCAAACCCTAATGAACACGATTAGGGTTAAGATGAGATGTAAGATGATGTGAACATGATGAGTGTACATGATCTTATCTTAATCAGGGTTGATCAAGGATGTAGTTGACTCTTGGATATATGTGATTAGGTTTGTCTCTCTTGATCAAGGTACGCCATTGCATCTTACTTGGCTTATTAAACAATATGCTTGTGTTATATGTGTAGTAAAATAATTGGCATATGATATTGGATGAAATGATTGTTCTTTTATGATATGTTGTTTGGTTTTTTTCCATAACTATGGCTATGAACACATGAAATATAAAATATCTAATCCATCATATGATAGCACTAAACTCTTTGGTAGTATAGTGCATTGAAATGGTCATAAACTCCTTGGGGGTAGATCACATATTTAATGATCACAAACTCCTCGGGGGTAGATCATAAGGCCTAAAAACATCAAAGCCCTTGGGGGAAGATGTACGAGATATATGATGGAAATGTGCTTAAATTCTGTGTTCTCTTTTGTTAATGAACATCTTTGTGCAAGTATATGATTTTCTTATATTTCTTTTTAGCTGCCAAGTATTAGTTTTATCTTATTGCTAAGATATGATGAGAGGTATATAAAAGACACGTAGGAGTACTCAATACAATATTCTTGAATATTGTGCTGACGTGTACCACATGTAATCTTTTATTTAGGTTGTGCCTTATGATTTTGAAGATCCGGGATAGTTGAGAGTTGTATGACGAGCTGATGTACATGTGGACATGTTGTTTTAAGATCCTGTTATTTAGGTGTAGTACATGTATATGTATAAGTTTGTTGTTCACTATGTAATATCAAATGTTGTAATAATTTATGTTGTAAATATAAATTGAATAGTGAACATGTGTTGTATGGTTTTATTATTGTTCATGTGCATGTGCTACTGGTTGTTTCCTTCTGACTTCCTCTTATTTTCTTCTTCTTAACCTAGTGTGGGGTGTTTAAATTTGGATTCTCACTGAGGTGAGGCTTTCAATTTGGACGTCACACATCAAATTAAGTTTTAGAAAATATGTGGACGTCACATGATTGGTTTACATGAATTTTTAAAGATAACTCATTACTCGCATTTGTCATTTTCTTGATTTCCTAAGTGATTGTGCTTTAATTCATATATGATTTACATCCCTATGAATCTTGTTGAAATGTAATGAAAATGCTTAAACATGCCTGAGAGTTTCCTAATCTTACATTAGCAGGTTTGTTTGTATTGTGGAGGTTTATTTTGAAATAACATGTCATAAACAACTTGTAAATTAAAAATATTTTCCTAATCTTAGTTTTTATTGTCATAATGATTTAGATGTTATTTTAGGATCTTTGATCTTAAGTCTTGTTTGAGGACAAGCATATTGTAAGCTTGGGCTAGTTGATAACACACAAATTTGTGCTATATTACTATGCATTTTACCTTATATTTTATACATATATTAGCCATAATATACCTTTAATTATTTAGTTTTTAGTCTTTTTTATCTTTTTCCTTTTTATAATTTAGTTTCTAAATTAGTGTAGTTTGGGCTTGCAGACAAAGGAAATAAGTGAATAATTTTACATTGTTCGAAAGTGCCATAAAGAATGGAAGATGAATGGATCACATAGAAAGATCCAGTTATATTGTGACTATAAAGCTATCAAAGTGCAACCGCAAAACTATTTAAATATCTAATTAGGTCTGACGTGGCTGTTTCATTAGCATGAAAATGTCTCATCGGGATAAATCTTGCGAACCATGCGATTGTGCATTTAATTGAGGCATTAAATAAAAGCTAACGGCCATGCATAGAAAACAAAAACGACCATCCAATTTGGCCCACTTTGACTATCAGGACATATTGGTAACGGTTGACCTGCCTTCCGCAAAGCATTGGCTCCACAACCATCTATGTCTCGAGTCTCTTTCTACGCGATCGACAGGCGCTCCCACACCTTATGATCGATCGCAGCCGCAATGCCTTGACAGCCTGATCGCGGCCGACACCAGTGCACGGCCTCATGACTAATGACCTCCCAAGTCAGGCAGGTGTTGACCTACAACTGTTGACTTCAGGTCGACACCATAGCCGCTCGACAAGGACAAGCACTCAAAGAAAGCAGTTGCTCAACAGGGACGAGCACTCAAAGCAAGCAGCTGCTCGACAGCTTAATTCCATGCATGTATCGGCCAACACCTTGACAACCACCGACCAAACAGCCGAGATCGACATCCAGCAAGTAAACCGTCGACCATGCACCTATGCAAGGGTTGTCGAGTTGTCATATACAAAGGCATCGACCTGCTGCACTTCACGCTCGATACCCCACCGGTCCACAGCCACCCGTCAACGTTTCCGGTCATTTTCTATAAATACCAAGAAGCCGCCACCCGAAAAAAGGATCCCCGAAGTTTAGAGACAAAGGGTCGAAAAGTTGTAGCTAATATCAAAGTCTAAGTCTACATCATAGACCTCTAGACTTGGCAACCATTGACTCTTTTTTTCGTTTCTTTTCTTACCATGTTTGATCCAAGTTGTAATCTGTTTTCTTCTTGTACCATGAGAGCCTAGATCCATAACTTGGGTTGGGAGTAGCCGGCGGACCCTCCAAACTATGTAACTGTTCATCTTTCTATTTTATGGGATATGTTCTTTAAAGTTTTGTTCATATGCTCTTATTTTACTACGTCGACTGTTGATTAGCTATCCTCTTCCGAAGTTTGATACGAATATTGTTCGAGAGAATAGTTTCGACTAGATCTAGAGTATAGGATAGTAATGATACAAGAGAGTGAGGAGTTACTATAACAAAAGTCATCGATTTTTTCTTGATCTTTTGGTCATTATCGCGAGAGATATAACCCCATTAGATAGAAATTTATCCAGATCTCGAGAGAAGAAAGGAAAAAATAATTGCTTATGGTTGTTTGCAAAATGAGTAGAGAACATATATAAAATAGGAATGAAGGTTTTACATGGTTGTGGTTGGCTTGATGGTGAAACTCAATCAAATTCTCTTTTTATCATAGTTTTTAAATCATCTTTATTTCTTCTTTTAGTTTTCTCTAAATTTAGATTTTACTGCTTAAATTAGCTTAATTCGTTCCTTGACCGGAACACCATCAAATTCACTTATTTGGTTCGACTAAACTAAGACAAGATCTCCTGTTCTTATTCCATTGTTCTCCTTGTCCCTGTGTTCGACCCTGCACTACTATAAAGACTCTATATTGAGTTGCGGACGTCTCTTTTAGTCGGGTATAAATTTAAAGTTCGATACATTTGACTGGACAATTGTGTTTACTTTTGACCCACAAAAAAGAGTGATCAGAGATTCATTTAGCATCAAACTAATATGGTTCCAAACATCATATTTAATTTTTTACGAATTATCTTAATTTTTTTAATGTAATTATAATCATTTCTTTTCATTTCTTTATGTATCATCCATTGACATGTATGTTAGTCATTTATCATTTCAATGAACATCAAAATTAAATGTGAGTTAATATTGATCAAATTAATTAAATTTAAAGTAAAATATTAACATTGGAAATTGAGAATACAACCATATATTTATTGTCTATATTTATGGCCCATTGATATGCATATTAAACATTTATCACATTAAATAGGAGATAGTTAGCCAAATTTATAATCATAAGTCACATTAATAATTAAAAAATCCAATATTAATTAGAGTAACATTTTAGTCATTCAATATTTTTTCCTTTATTTCTCTTTAGTTAAAAATCATTCTTTCCTTTTTCTATATTCATTACCCAGTAAATGTAAATCAATAAATTATTATTTTAAATTAGATATAACCATTAGCATTCACTAGGTTTGTTAATTCACTTAATTTTGAAATTAGTAAATTCACCCAACATATATTCATATAATATATTTTCTCAATTAATTATCAAAATCATGTACACTTGTCACATCTGTGCATTTAAATGAAACATATGGTCAAACTCTGGGTGAACTATTCATTCATATGTTACATGAACATCATTGTTTCTATTGTTCCATTTAACTCAACTGTGCCTAGTTATTAATATGATATTGTGTGGACAGAACAAGTCAGAATAGAAGCATGGGTGAAGAGTATGACATGTTAACCGGCCTAAATCACACATCCAAAATGGAGTGGATCTAGAGTACTTGGACTCTTCGACTTATCCCGAGACTCGGGGCCCTACAACTATTATACGGGGTCCGTTGTAGTAGATCGGGGTCGAACCACAGGGACAAGATTGGTAAGTGTTAGGAATGTAAAACTTTATACTCAAATACACCAAACAAAGGGGTAGATTAAGATGGTGTTCCTTACGAAATGATGTTACTCCAAAAAAAAGCAATAAAATCAAATCTAAGAAAACAAAACAAGAGAATAAGGTCAAATAAGGGAGATGCAACCAAATTATGGATGGGAACTTGGATTGGGTTTCACCTTCTTAGATATCTCACCAACATACAATACTCACACCATTTTGTATACCCTTAGAAAGATTACTAACAATCATATATGTTTATTCCCTCCTCTCTAAAGCTTAAGATAGATCTAGATTATAAAGTTGTCTCTCTCTCTCAATATGGCAAACAAACAATCACAAAGCAAACCATATGATCATTAGCTTTAGCATTCCAACATTTTCATGCATTCATAAAACTGCATAACACTTAGATAAGATTAATACTATTCTTTCGAGGTATTAACAATCACACATCACAATATGGTAGATAATGGTGCAAGTTAAGAATTTAAGAACAAGGGTATGGAGATAACCCTTGCTAAAAATATAAATATTTAAAAGGATGTAAGTATATACATGTTGAGAGAGCCTTAGTGGCTACTTCCAACCCAAACATGATATTTATCCACTCATGTTAACGGGCAGCATAATGAAGCTACAAAAGTGTAGATACATCAAGATAAACGAAGAGGGTGAAGGTACAACGTGAGGGAGTTGATAGATCTAAAGAAGGAAGGAGGTGATAAACCAACGTTACTTCTTCATATCTAAATATGGTGCAGATGTGGAAGATGACAACTCCTTCTCTTGAAGAAGAGGATGACAGATCTTCTCTCTCCTCCAACTTTTGTCTTTGGAGATCTAAGACCAATAGAGATGAACAAGGATGGCTCTGGAGTTGGGTAGCATTTTGCCCCTCTTGAAGATCTGACCTCCTTGTATGTGTGAGGTCGGGGCCTGTTTATAGGCATTGTCCACTGAGTTAACTCTTTGTCGCGGTCACAACTCATGTCTCGACTTAGACCATTGTCACAGTCATGACCATCATTAGTGGTCGTAACGTCTATCTGGGTTAAGGCAAGGAGGTATTGTTACGACCTAGACCTTAATAGTGATCGAGACTGATACACCCATTGGCTATAGGATATGTCTCGGTCGAGACCATTGGTTGTGGTCACGACTGTTGTTGCAATTAGCAAGCACTGAGACTCCTGATGTACAGCTACGGTCATGATTATGGGTCGCTGATCATTGGGTCTGTCTCGGGTGAGACACCCATGGACCATTACGGTTGAGATGATGTCATGGTTGTGACTTATGATGAGTCTTCATGGAGTGAGAAAGGGTATTAAGTCAAATCTAGATTTTTTTCAAAGATATTAAAATATATAGGAAGATCCATAAAAGGGATGTCAATATAGAAATAAAATAGGTGCAAAAAGTTCACAAATATCATGTTATCAACTCCCAAAAACTTAAGAGTCTAGTCTCTCCTCATATAATAGTTAGAACTAAATCATCGAGTGATGAGCTAAAGATGTTTTTCCTTTTTTTTAATAAACACACCATTATAAAATTATTCCATCCTTATAGAAAAACCTCCATGACATGCTTGGTTCACTTCTTGAAATTCTATCTCCCCCTTTATTTCCAAAGTTGAGTGACTTTGTACCTTTTCCATTGCCTTTTGTAGTAAAGGAATCTCCCTCGCAATTACCTTTTTGCCCTTGGTTTCAAGCTATACTTGTAAACGGTTCCTATAAGGGGTAGCTTTCGCATCGTACATTTATTTTGGTTGTGCCTAAGCTATTTTGCTCGGGTAGGTTAGGCTTTCAGTGTTTTCCTGCATTCCTCGGTCTCCCCCAACCATGATGTTGTCATAAAGACATTGTTTCCTGGTTGAGCCTTGATGTAGGGTCAGGTGATTTTACAAGGTATGCTTTGGAATGTAGGTGGGTAAAAACTTGGCTTCCAGGCTCCACTTTCGGGCACGGCATATTCACATTCTTGAATGCAGCAATGCACCGACCGTGTAGAGTCCTTCGGTATCTTTTCAGGCACAACTCCATGGAGTGTGTGATATCTTCCATGCTACAGACTTCAACTTTCATCTCCCTTAAGGATAAGGCTTCCATCCAATCTAGGCAATAGAAATTGCAATCATTAGATAGAGTTATATGTTGTGGACTTCTGTGAAAAAACTATGTTTTCTTGAAGTCTTTCATCTTTGAAATTTTGTACCCCTGTTAAGGTCGCACACTCTAGGGTTAGCGTTGCCTGTGTGACGGCCGAGCGATTTGAGGAGTTACCTCCCTTCCCCTCGGAGGGGGGTGTTCCTCCCTTCTCTCCGGCACCATGGTTGTAGAGGACCCGTCTAGTGATGCCCCCTCTACTTCTACTAAGCTCCCCATCCCTAGGCAAGCTTGGAACCAGGTCCTAGTAGGTGGTGACCTTGCTACAAAAAAGCACTCGTTTAGCCCTCCTGAGAAGATTGATGGTAAATGCTTTGTTACCATTGATGAACCCACTTATGATGCTATGCAGAAGTACTGGGAACACACTGTGATCTTGTACGTGATGGGCAAACGTCCATACTATTTCCATCTTCTTGCATGGATACGTCGTGTTTGGAAACCCAAGGGCGGCTTTGACTTATTTTCTAAACCGGATAAGTTCTTTCTTCTCCGTTTCAACTCGGTTGAGGACAAGAAGAGCATCATCAATAGCGGCCCTCGTTGGTTTGATAATCATTTGGTAGTCGTCAAAGATTATAAGACCGGGGATGATTTGAAGAAAGATTTCTTCAGTTTCTGGATTAGTATCCCTAGTATGGGTTGCAATTGGTCCCCTAGGGTTGTTGGTATTATGGCTAGTAGTGTTGTGCGTCTCCTCAGGATCGATTACAAGTCGTTAGGCCAGGAATCCCTGGGTGAGGTGCGTGCTCTGGTGGAAATTGACGATGACAAAGAGCCCCCTCAGGAGGTTTGGGTCAATATGCCTAGACGTGACCCTATGTCGGTGAAGATCCAATATGAATGCATCTCGTTGAGATGCACTGAGTGCAAGGTTTTTGGCCACGATGGCTCTGATTGCCCAATCAATCTGATCGTCAATGAGGAGGTCCCTGCTCCAAAGACTAAACAAACATGGATGGTTGTGGGTAGGAAGGGTAAAGCTATTGTTGCTAACGCTGATGGTGCTTGCTCGGGTGGAGGCGTTGCTGACGCTGGTGTTGGCATTGGTTGTGATGATGGTGTTACCGATGATGGGTCATCTTCTCATGGTGCAACTGATGAGAGGGTCGACGCCCCTGTTGTGTCATGGGCAGACGGAGCTCCTTCCTCAGGTGGCGGCGCTATTTCGAAGGCTGACTTTGTTGATAGATTAACGATGTGTTGCGGCGCTACGTCAGGGGCTGGCATTGCTAATGTGGTGTCGAGGGAAGGTGTTGCTAATGCAGTGTCGGGAGGAGGTGTTTCTAACACTGAGTTGGGTGGAGGCGTTGTTAACGTTGCGTCGGGTGGAGGCGTTGTTAACGCTGCGTCGGATGTTAGGCCACGGGCTGGGTCAGATGCTGACACCTCGTTGTTGGGTGCTAACGGTGGGGCAGATGCTGATATCTTGTAGGATGGTGCTAATGTCGTCAAGACCTTTGGCTCAGTAGCTAAACGATCCTCGAGTGCCTCGACTTCTTCATCTTCCAAAGTGTCAAAGACGTCCAAGGGTGATGGGTCACGTAAGACTCGTTCTATATCTAGAGGTCATTAATGACCTTCCTCATGACAAATGTTTGTGGCTCCGGGAAGCCACATAAAAAGAAAGAAGTGAGGAGAACTATCCTTGAGAACAAAGCTACCATGGTGATTCTTGATGAATCTAAAATCAAGTCCCATATGTCTCACACATCTATTCCTATGTTTCCTAATGATTGGCTATGGGTTTCTAATCACTTGCATGATCCTAATGGTTGTATCTATATTGGATGGAATCCAAATTGTTGGGTTACTACTGTGACTGAGATGGATGATCAACAGGTTACTATTACATGCAATAACAAAGGTGTCTCACTATCTATGTTACATCTATCTACGCTAGGAATTCTTTGGCTGACTGTTCTGTCCTGTGGAATACCTTGGAGAGGATTGTTGCTAGTATAGATGATGCTTGGCTTATCACTGGCAATTTCAACAACATTAGGAAATAAGAGGAGAAGGCGGGGGGTCGCGGGTTCCCTCTACTACACTTATCTCTTTTAATGTTGCACTTGATAATGTTGGTCTTACTGAATTACCTGTCATCGGTAAAGAGGTTTACACTTGGCATAGCAAACAAGGTGTTGCTAAAAGGGTTGCTTGCAAGCTTGATAGAGCCTTTGTTAATGATGTTTGGCTATCTAAATTTCCGGGTTCCAAAACAAAGTTCATTACTTGCAATTATTCTGATCATTGTGCTCTTAACATTAATATGAAGCCTATATCTTTCAAGAAGAAACCTTTCAGATTTCTCAATTACTGGATGGACTGAGAGGGTTGTCATGACATTATTAAAGACACCTGGGATACTGATATTAAAGGCAACCCACTCTTTCAGTTCTGCCATAAACTCAAGGTTATCAAGGATAAATTGAAAACTTGGTCCAAACAATACTGCAATCTCAAGAATCTTATTTCTAGAGAAAGGATGGAGCTTGATGACATCTCAGCTGTGATCTGTAGATGCCCACTTGATTTTGATCTCATTCATGCTGAAAAACAAACCCTTGAGAGGTTGGACATGCTTCTTAAGGCTGAGGAGGTCTATTTCTGGTAGCGCAGTAGGATGGAGTAGCTTTCCAAGGGTGATAGGAACACTAGTGTCTATCATACCATTGTGAAGAGAAGGGATGCTATTAATTCTATAACTGAACCTTTTGACTCTTATGGAGATCTTTTGCAGGACAATAATACTATTTTGGATGACACTATTTAGTTCTTTGAGCAACTTTATAATCAATCTCATGTTGCAACAAGTTCTTGCTTTCCAGATTGGTCTCCTCTTGTCTCTGTGAATGACAATGCAATGTTGTGTTCTATTCTAAATTTGAAGGAAGTTCAAGATGTTGTTTGGAGCATAGGGCCTCACAAAATCCCGGGTCTGGATGGTTTCAATGGCTATTTCTATAGGGAAAATTGGAATGTCATCTGTGATGATCTTTTTAAGGCTGTCCAATGGATTTTTGAAGGTGGTAACATGGTTAGACAAGTTAATCATGTTTTCCTTGCTCTTATTCCTAAGAAGGACATTATTTCGTCTCATGTTGATTTTAGGCCCATTTCCTGCTACTCAATGCTCTATAAAATCATTTCCAAAGTCATTTCACAGAGGTTATCCACTCTTCTGCCGAATATTATTTCTCCTTATCAAGGTGATTTTGTTAAAGGTAGGAGTATTGAGGATTGCTTTCTTCTTGCGGCTGAGTTTACTCTCAAATTCAACTGGAAATCTAGCCCTCCTACAGCTTGCATCAAGTTGGACATCACCAAGGCTTTTGACTCTGTTCGTTGGCCTTATTTATGGGATTGTCTTATGAGCCTCGACTTCAATGACAAGTTTATCTCCCTACTTAAACAATGTGTGGAGACCCCATCATTTTCTCTCTTGCTAAATGGCTCTTCGGTTGGTTTCTTCAAAAGTTCTAATGGTCTTCAACAAGGTGATCCCTTATTTCCCCTATTATTTGTTCTTGCTATAGAAGGTTTCAACAGATGTCTGGAGGAAGCGTATGAGAACAAACTCATTAGAAGCTTCCCTATCAACAGGACCAAGGCTCTTAGTCACCTTCTTTTCACGAATGATGTTCTTATTTTCTCCGAGGGGCGCTTACATAGTCTTATCAAGCTTAAACAGGTTTTTCTTGATTTTGGTTCTATTCTATCTCTGGAATGAAATGCAATCCTAACAAGACTCATATTTTTCTATCTTCATCTTGTTGCAACAAAGATGCCTTGATTGGTTGCTTAGGTATTCAGCATGGCTCTTGGCCCACGAAGTATCTCAGATTTCCTATGGCGGGTGGCAATCTCAAGAGGCGCCACTTCTATGAATGCCTGGACAAACTTAGAGACATGATCCAGAGATGGTCGGGTTCTAAAATTTCTATGGTTGGTCATCTTGTTCTTATCAAGCACTATGCTATGGGCTTGATTGGCTATAGGCTACGTATGGGTGACATTCCTCCAGCTGTTCTATGTAGAATGGAGTTGTTACTTTCATATTTCTTATGGGGCAGTTTGATATATCCTTTTTGTTGGGCCTGCCTTGCCTACCCACTTTGTGAAGGGGGACTTGGTTTAAAGAGACTTAACGAGCTTGCTGATTTCTATACTTTACGCCGTATTAAAAGGTTCACTCAAGTTCAATGAATATGGAGCTCATGGCTTTCTTGTAGGTATGGAAATTCCTTGACTAGTATCTCCAAGAATAGCTCTACTTGTCATAGGCGTATGACTTCTCTTTGGCCTTCCTTCTCTATGCGGGAGGGCAAGGATCTTTGGGATAACACCAGGAAAAAACGTCCTATTGATAAAGCTTATGGTAATCTTTGGTTATCTAAGAACTATCCTACATGGAGTCTCACTACATTCAGAGCTCTCATTAATGCCCTTCCTACTTTAGAAAAGAGCAGCTCCTGGTCTGGGGCTCCCGTCTCTACATGCTTGTTGTGTGGCCAACACAATGACTCGATTGCTCATCTTTTCGGGAGCTGCAAATATTGGAAGTATATATGGGGCTAATCTCAGCTTAAGCTCAACATTAGATCCTCTTATTCTCTTTATGGCTGCCTCACAGATCTTGGTAATAGGTCAAAACACTCCAGAATCATAGAGCTTTGGGCCATCACTGGCGTTGTCCACTTCATTTGGAAGGAATGTAGCAAAAGGCTGCATAATGGTGGCACTTCTGACTTTGTTGGCATCTTCAACCATCTTTCTTTAGAGATCAAGAGAATGTATTCCGCATTTAAAACTTGTCTTGTTATCTCTCCTATGATAGATAGGAATTGGGATCTGCTGTAACCAATTCCTAGGAGTTTGTAGTCACATGTAAGGGTGTGTCTTGTAACTTTGTCCCCCTTTCCCGGGGGTTTTTGGAATATACTTACCAATTTTCCAAAAAAAAAAACTGTACCCCTTGCCATGGTTGTAGATCATTTCTATTATTGCCTCTGCGCATATTACTACATTCTCTTAAGAAGGTGTCTATGGTGTAGTCTTGTTGGTATACTTGTTCAATGCAAAGGTTGAATCTAAGCTATTGTAAAGAATGGAATTCTTTGTTTTGAAGTTGACTACAAGGAGAGTCCAGTGGTTATCATGCAGGTATTGGCAGGAAAATAAAATCGGGGAGTGAGTCTATCACACGCCGCTGGAGGCGGTCCTTCTCTCCTGACTCTTTGTTCTTTAGTATATCATCGACCAACAAGAAATAGGCCATATGTACATTTGGCATGTTGTCACCTAGTAGTGATTGATACACAAACATCACACTTACTTCTAGGTAACCTCATGTCTTTAGTGTATCTTGGAGGTCATCCTTGATGACAAGATGCCATCTCATTCGAAGATAACTTCTCCGTGATTACTATATTCTTTGAGTGTTTCCATGATTAGCAGCATTGAGTCCCAAGAGAGGTCTTGTAAGGCCCATCTATCGATGTTATCAAAGTAGGGCTCTATTTTTCAAGGTGGCCCATCTGGGCGCACCTCAGAAAGCTCATCTTCATTAACTTCACTTTCTTCACATCGATCATCAGATACCTCATTTTCTTTTTCTACGGAGGTTGTGGTGATCACTTTTTCAACTAGCTTGGGATCTTGTTTTTCTTTCTGAGTTGCTTCCTCAAGGTGCTTTTCGGTTGCCCACCCTTCTTTCTAGGAATATTCCCTAGCTGGTTCAATAGGGTCAATCCACAAGGTCTGAAGTTGCTCCCTCTGTGGCTTCTTTTCTGGTAAGGGGATGCATGTATACAACTTGTGTGGTATAGCATCAGGAGGCATTGCAGAGTCCTTAAAGAACCGTCAATCGTATATTACTTCCATAGCATATTTACCCCGCAAGCCATGCATATCTTCTAGAAAAAGGACTTCTAATGGCCTTTGTTGATGGCTTCCATCATTCTCAGCACTATAAATACACAATCCCTTGTTCCACTTTATTCCTGGGGACCTTTGGTGGAGATGTAGAAGTTCTTCCAATTAGACTTATTATAGTTGCATGGTCCTCATATGGCTCATTGGAGGCAGATAGGCACATTCAAGATGTCTCTTGTTTCCTTGTTCTTGAAGATTACAGGCATACTCAACAGCTTATCGACACAGTAATGCATATCATGGTGTGGTGCTCATATAGATTTGCAACAATTAGATACAAGTGCTTGACTGTCCCTACCAGCAATGTGACAAAGGGGGTCTATGACCTCTTCACATCATCTTGGAGTTCTTTGATGACTTCAAAGTTATTCTTCTCCTTGTATAGCATTTTTTCCAGATGTGTTAGCCATTAAATACCGATTGCACTTTATCGGGATGGAGGAATTCCTTTATCAAGGTAGCGTATAGCATTTTAAATAAGCTTTTATGTACCCGCGCTCTCTTTAAGAAGATCCCTCTGAGGTGTTCCTGTGTTAGTGTTTGTCTCTTGTTATTATACAGAATATTTGTGCCTGGAAGATTTTCATCTAGAACGTCAGCTAGGAAATGGACTGTGACAACCCTGATTTTCTCTCTCTATGGATATCCACTTTCTCTCTCTAGTAGTGGCCCAAATCACTCAATTGGGTCCAATTATATAGTTGGAATGAGATTATGACCCAATTTAATTAAATCACCGTTCAATCTCCCAATATGTCACTTGTATATGCCAATTGATATAAGAGCCATTCTTTAATATATAATCATATTGCAATTAATATCGAACACCCTTGCTATGATCTTTTAGGTTCCCAATGTGTATCATATTGTAGAGGATTCAATTATGAATCCAGCGGAACAAAAATCACATCGATTGAACCTTTAGAGTCCAAGTTATGACACCTTGAAATTTTGCTATTTATACCTTGTTTTAGCTCAATTCTATGCCCTTTTCTCGGTTGGGCTGTCCTACATAGGCCCAAATCAACGTTGTGGCCCAATTGCCTATTTCCCTCTCCTTCCTCTTTAGGAAACCAGTGAAGGATAGGGAGAGAGTTTCTCCGCCTCCATCCGGTCTTGGTAACTGACGAGAACTTTGATCTCCCAACCCTAAACCCTAAGTCCCTTTATAACTCCCCTTTCAGCCTTTGTTTCTTCCCTCTCGCTTTCCCCCATAGTTGCGCATAAGACTGCGCCCTAGATCTCCTTTATGCTCCTTCCCCTTTGGCTCCATCCTGGCGCCGCCGCCAGCCATGGCAGTTCAGAGCCTCGACCTGACTGCTCCTTGGGCGAGGATAACTCCATTGAGCAGTCCGGTCTAGGTCGTAGTGCCATATAACCCCGACCGCCCAGGTTCTACCACTTTCTCCCCTTTGCTTGGCCTGCAGCAGGCAGCACGAAAGGCAGACGACATCCCTTGTTCGGCCCCTATTCTGGGCACCAAAGCAGGGGAATCGCAAAAGGGGGGGGTGTGGGGCAGTCAAGTGATCAGCAGTCGTTGGATCGAGGGCACGTCACAACAACGACCCTGATATACGAGCCGTATGATATGAGGAAGGACTATGATAGTCCGAGTATCATTGGTGGATGTGTGCAGGTGGCTTGCATCACTCTGGAGATGGGGCGTGAGATCATGGCCTTTGGGCAGCACATCAACGGTCAGCGTCGACATGTACATTAATCATGGTAACATCTAAATCTCTTGGATATAGTTTCAATGTGAACTTTTAAAAAATGATATCTCCCTCCTCCTTTGGCCAAATAGGGCAAAATTATATATCAAATCGATCAACGCGACGAGACCTACACATTGGGCTTGGTTCCAGGTCCTAAATCTAATGTTTACACCCCTGATTTCTTGAAAATGATAACTTTGTCCATGTTGAGTTCATTCAATGCACCTAAGTGATAAAACTTGAACCTTTAATGATCATCTATCTGCCTAATCATGAAATCAAAACCTTTAGTACATCTTTGATCTGTAGGAGGGTCCTTATCACCCTTATTGCTTAAGCGTTGCTTCCTTTTGCACTATGTGACTTGTCCTTGGACTTTAATGTATGATCTTGATCAAAGTTGCTATATTTCTCGAATACAATTCATGTATCTATATCTTGCTGAGCTAATCTTGCATCTTGTCTGAATCTCATGTCTTGATGATCTGAGACCTTAGTTTCCCTATTGTGAGTCTTTTGACCCTAGAATGCATGTAAATGCCTTAAACATAGAGATGATCATAGAAAGTGCATAGAACGTCATAATGACATGAAACTTGAACCACACCATCATGATGACCTCTAGATCAGTATAATATCATATAATGAACCAATAAGCAACTTGGAACCCACCTTGTCCAAAACCCTAAAATGCATCTAAATAGGATTAATGATGAGAATATAATGTATATATGTAATCCTGTTGTTAATCAGGTTGGCTTATGATCTAGATGGTAATGGACGTGTTAAGTTAAGAATCTTTGAATCAGGTATGGGCCTTATCTAGTTATATGACTACCGCTTTCTTGCTTGAAAAGACATATAATATATGCTTGTTTGTCTATTTTCTCAAATATTGCCATGTAGTATTGCTATGTCATACTCGATGTTTGCTTCGTCTGTTTTATAACTTGAACATATATATATATATATATATATATATATATATATATATATATATATATATATATATATATATATATATATATATATATATATATATATATATATATATATATATATGGAACTCCATTATAATATTGTTGATAAAGGGCTCTTAGTTACAACCTTGAGGTCCCTCTCGTATAAAAGGGTTAGCTAAGCTTGAGCACCCTTACAGACCCTTCCGATGGGAAGATGGTCAAAGGCCTTAAACATGTTTGATATTGTTGGTATAATGGAGTGAAATGATATAAAATATGGTTTCGCATTTGTTAAACAATTAACATGTTTATTCTTGTTCATTTAGTCTTGAAATCTTTTTCAAAATTATGCAAAGCTTATATATATGTGTATCTTTCAGTCCCATACTCAACACCTCATGTGTTGACCCTTTTCTCGTATGTTGTTTTTAGGTTCAGAGATGGCTAGAAGGTTGATGGGCTTGGTGAGCTATGCTAGGTGTACTTGTTGTAAGATCCAGATATAGTATACATGAGCAGACTTGTACAAAGTGACTCTTGAACATGTAATTCAAATCATGTAATATAATGATGTTTCTTAATATATCTTGTTGATTGTTGAGTTTATGTTGGTGCATTTATCTTGTTATCTGTTCATGTGTGTTAAGCTTTATGCTTCCGCATTTCGCCTTTGGTATATGTTTGGTTCATGGGACTGGGTTTCCAGTTCCGTGACAGATGGTATCAGAGCATGAACAATAACTACACCAAACATTGCTCACATGAAACACAAACTAAACTCACCTTACATCTCAACCCTAGAAACTTAATAATATGTCCTTTGTGGACTAGGTTGACTTAGCCTCTAGGTTAGAACCTAGATGTTCTAGAACTAGGTGTAGACTTATGTAAGTTACCTCCCTAGACATGATTCGCGACATGTTCTTAGGATGTCTACACAAGTGTGCACCATGTTCTTGCTAGTTCTCTAGTGTCATGATACTAGACTGCCTAATGAGTGTGGTAACTCATTTTGGTTTTGGTTTTATTCGGATGGAGTGTGGTGGTTTCCATCGCCTGTTTAAACGTTGGAGAAAACATATTTCAAGTATTATTATATGTACATATGAAAAATGTTACCACACTCAGAAAGGCAGTGAGTTTCCATGCAACCTAGAAGAAAGAGGTGTAACATCAAGTCTAGATGAGAGAGTTTAGATGATAGTGATAGTCTCTAGAGTTGTCTAGATCCATGATATAGGTTAGGCAAGTGAACAACCTAGAAACCTAAGATGATGATTATGATATTGATGATGATGTTGATGTTTTATAGGACCCAAGATGTTTGAGGAAGGTTAAGTATGTTTGATGATATGAGATGAGTTTGACCATGCAGCCCTAGCTAGACCTAGCACCTTGTATGATACATACTACTTGGTTGATGTGCTAAACATAGCTAGTGGGTGGGCATGCTTGCGTGTACCTAGTCTTGTATGTGTGGAGATATGATATATGGTTCGAGACCAACACGGACCTCAATCTCTTTACAAAGGAAGACCTCTAGCATGGGACATATGAATAGGGTGACATGTTGATATGTGTAAGGACCCTGACCTGCGTTTAGGGTTTACCCTGTTTGTTTTGCTTAATCTTGGTGCTTTGGTGCTTGCTAATCACCTTTGGTGGTGATTAGGGTTTTGTTGTGATTTGTTGAGGGTTGGAGGGGCTACTTGCAAATAACCCAAGTTTAAGGTTTTGTGTGCAAGTATGCCATCTTGTGATATGTTTTCCCCTCTTTGCTTCCTCTAGGGTTGAGAGGAAGGCTTGGGCTTGTTGTTTGAGTTTCTTGGGCCTTGCTTGAGCTTGTTTTGGCCTTGGGATGCTTTGTTTGGGCTTGCTTGAGCCTTGTGTCGGCCAAGACTAGCTTGTGTCGCCCAAGGAGGAGTGTGTGTCGGCCTAGGATGGTGGTGTGTCGCCCAGGTGCCTTGGTGTGTCGACCAGTGGAATTTCTGCTTGTGTCGACCATGAGGCTTGGTCTTGCTTGGTGGACACTTGGTGCACATCTTTGACAAGTGTCTTATGGCTTGCTAGAGTGTTGGCTTGAACCCTAGGACAAGTGTCCCGTGGGTAGATGACACTTAGCATGGATCTACCTTGTTTTCTCCTCCCTTCCCTTCTATATAGGTGGCTCTTTCTCTTGCCTTAGCTTCCTTTGATCCTTTGGTCTCTCCTCCACCTTGAGTGCACGACACTCCTTCCCTCTCTTGCTTGTGTCGGCCGATACACTCTCCTGGAGTTGCAGTGGTGGCCGATACCCTCTCTTGGATCAGCTTTGGTGGACGATATCCCTTGGACCTTGGAGTGCTTCTTCTTCCTTGGAGCTTAGAGCTTAAGGCAGGTTGCATAGTTTCTAACCCTAACTCCTTTACCTCTTGTTATAATCTTGTTCTTATGCTAGTATCTTAGATTAGTTCCATGCTTTTGTACCTTTGGTGACCGAATCCCCCTTAGGGTTTAGGGTTTCCATGTGTACCTTGCTTTCAAGGGTTTGAGTTTCCTTGTGCTGGAGGTTGAAGGTGACCCTTGTGTTGGACGATACCCTTCCTTATTTTGGTGTGTTGGACGACATGAAGGGTGTTCTTGGTGTTGGGCGACACGAGTGCCTTGTGATGGACGACATGAAGGGTGTTCTTGGTGTTGGGCGATATCCTTTCCCTTATGTTGGGCAATAGGTTGAGCTAGTGTGAGTGTTGGTCGATATGACCATGTTGGACGATATGGTCCTTGTGATGAGCAACACCTTTGTTCTTGTGATGGACGATAGACCTGAGTACCATGGTGATCCTTGTGGTAGTCCTTGTGGTGGATGATAGGGCCATGTATGGCATGGTGTTTGGGTTGGATGATAGGCTAGAGTGAGGTGCTGGCCGATAGCTATGGTGGCCGATAGTTATGTTGGCCGATAGCCATGGTGGGCGATAGCCTTGGTTTGGTGTGTGTCGGCCGATAGGCCTTGATGGGTTTTAGTGAGGGTTGTGAAGAGTTATAGTGAGGGATAGGTGATCCTATAGTGACAGTCTCGTGTGTTATGGGAGTGAATGCTTATGCTCAAACGATAATGATGCCTTGCAAACAATAACAATGCTAATGATAGTAACGAGGATGCTAATGGTAGTAGTAATGATAATGAGGAAGGTAGTGGTAATAACATGCATATAGTAATCCTTATGCTTAATTGTTAATGATAATGAGAATGGTGGTAGTTATACTAGTAGCTTGCATAATGATAATAATGATGACTTCTTACATAAAATGAACACCTTGATTACTTGTATAATCTTGAGAAAATGATAAGCATGGATATAGTTTGTTAATGATGTGCTTTATACACTTGATCATCAAATAGTGATAGGTATAGTATCTTGAATATCATCTTGTTACAGCAAGTATGGTCCTTATGTTGAAACTATGATTATTGTGTATTCTAACCATACATGTGATGCTTAGCCATGAAAAGGCTATGAGACATATGTTATGAGTAACATCACTTTGATAACTATCCTATGAGGTTATATAAATGGTGTGTCTGTCCCATGATGTTGATATGAGCCTTGAAGAGGCAGTGATAGTACATTATGAGGGATTGAGATCCCATGATACGTGATGATCCTTGAGGTGGATCTGGATGGTTGGCAAGAGGCCAAGTAGTAACATATGATGTGGATCCTTGAGATGGATCAGGTTGATGTGTTTCCATAATAATATAATGTTATTTACTTTCGGTTATATCTTGCATGTTATACAACTTGATTGAATCTTGCAATCCATCTAAAAGATATTAATTAATTACAAGTGAAATATATCATGTAGTTTGCCCTGGCCATAGATTCATCATCATCAGGACTTGGTGATGGTGAAACGGGTTCTCCTACGGGTTAACCTGGAAGCGCATATTGTTGAATATGTGTAGGTTGCTCCTAGCCTGAAAATGAGGAGGTAAGAGTGTAAATTCGGTTGCAGACTCAGATACGTATATAGAGCATGGTGAACAGGCCCATGGCTCAGGATATGTGATGTGAGGAGCATGAATGCGTTCATGGCTCAGAGCACGGTGAACAGGCCCGTGGCTCAATTTTACTAGCGTCGAGACCTGTACCAAGGCGGGCTAGAGTGAGGGTAGCCTATGGAGCTGACCCTGTGGCTTAGACCACTTCAGCATGTGACTACGGTCATGCTTATGTTGTACTCGTGTACTGACCATGAGGTGGGAGGTCGTGGAGTCCGGCTCTTCCATTGACCTTGTATGGCACCGGCTTGGGTTTCGTAACCGAAGGTTGGATTTGAACGGTACGGTTCAAATCCTCAGGGCATAATAATACGTAATACAGCCGTTTAGTATTTTTTTCTTAAGATAAACACGAAACATTGGTTGAGGCCTTGTTTGTGTAATATCTCTGTTATATCTTGCAGGTTTTGTGGCAATGTCTTACCTTGATAATCAGGTTATGTGACATTATATCATGCTCTGATAATCATGTTACATAGTGATACATCTTATCTTGTTAATCATGTTCCATTGAGAGATAACTAGTTACATGCTTTTGTACAACTGGTAAGCTTGTCAGTAAGAATAGCTTTGCTTTATATAAGACTGCTCTTGCTATACCTATTATTAGTTATCTACTGATATAGTTTATCTTGTTGAGGTTCTGTAGTTGCGGTGGGGAGTTATGTTTCCCGCTGGGACAATCGTTCAATTGTCTCACCCCGCTGGTTTGCACCCTTTTTAGGTAGTCGAGCTAGACGTGGTCGTGGTCGTGGTGTTGCGGACGAGTAGCTTGACGAGCAGTAGAAGGCAAGTGATGGATATGCTATTGTTTTGGATGTTTTGTAGTAGAGTCTAGCGTCATCCCTGTACTCTCAGGTCCTTGGCAGTGTTTTGACGATGTTTCACGATGAACGATCGATGATGTTTGTATATCCTGCTGATGGTCAGATGTGGGCCTTTATGTATGTGAACAGGTGGTGAACTCATGTGATGGATGAACAACTGTTTCCGTAAGCTGTAGACACGTATCAGATCTCGTGTATGTATATATACGACATGTTTCTCTGCATGATGAGGACTGGAAAGTAATAGTTTCATAGTTTATCAGTTTTCCGCAATCGGTTTTAATTAACCCATGTTTTCATAATCTGTGGTTATGGTGATTTCCGCACGTTTTCGCGTAACACCTCATTATCTGTGTGATAATGGGATGTGTTGCCACAATATGAGTTGACCCGTATCGGGAAAAGGTTAGAGTACCTAAACTCCAAAATATTTGAAATGTTGAATAATATGAATGATGAAATACTTGATGATGAGTCCCTATCTAGAATACTTCTAAGTATATGGGTTGAGTGACCTAGTGGATGGTTTCCTTGAATGTGTTGAACCCTAGATTTCCTATGAAAATATATAACCCTAGAGAAAGAGGAAATTGAAAATTTGATGCTTGATATATATATATAGGTGAGGGAGATGTCCCAAGACCTAAGATGATGTGTGATATCCATGGTGAGCCTCATACTCGGGTTAGTAGTTGCATATAAAGGAATCTAGTGGTTACCCTTAAGATGGGTAGATATTTGTGTTATAGGTAGAATTTTGTGGTTAACATGTTTTGTGGACACATATATGTCTTAGCTTGAGTTGCTTGAAGCTCTTTATAGATACAAGTGAGAAAGTTTCAAAACCTTGACGTTGATGATGCTCGATACGTGAAAGAATCTCACTTAAGTTAAAATGATTGGTAAATGTGAAATAATCACTCTCATAAGCTAGACCTAGTATGAAATCATACTATACATAAAATATGTAGTTTTGAAATCATAAACTTGATATGATAATGCCTAGAGATCTCAGCTTGAATAAACATGATGATAAATTATCTAATTTTAGATCCAAAAATGAGAAATAATGAACATGATTGGGTAAAGTTGGTAGAATTTTGGGGGAAAAGCAAAAACATGCATGCAGTCTAGAGTAAAGATGATATACACACTTGATGATAGTCTTGTATGAAGCCATGGCCATGAACAGAATCTTTTTGAGAATTGATAACACAGATTTTGATGATACCCTTTGGTCTCATATAAAGATATGGACAAAAACCCTAATGTGTGGACACTAAAGGATGTCAAAACCCTAATGTGATGACGATGTCATAATTGATATGAGTACACCCTTAATAATGATGACTAGGTGTGCATACCATTGTAGGTAGTTCTATGATAACTATGGTAAGATGCCTTAACTTAATGGTCTCCTGACTCTTATCTATGATCTTGGTTGAATTTCGAGGACGAAATTTCTTTTAAGGAGGGAAGGATGTGACAACCCTGATTTTCTCTCTCTATGGATATCCACTTTCTCTCTCTAGTAGTGTCCCAAATAACTCAATTGGGTCCAATTATATAGTTGGAATGATATTATGACCCAATTTAATTAAATCGTCGTTCAATCTCCCAATATGTGACTTGTATATGCCAATTGATATAAGAGTCATTCTTTAATATATAATCATATTACAATTAATATCGAACACCCTTGCTATGATATTTTAGGTTCCCAATGTGTATCATATTGTATAGGATTCAATTATGAATCCAGCGGAACAAAAATCACATCGATTGGACCTTCGGAGTCCAAGTTATGACACCTTGAAATTTTGCTATTTATACCTTGTTTTAGCTCAATTCTATGCCCTTTTCTCTGTTGGGCTGTCCTACATAGGCCCAAATCAACGTTGTGGCCCAATTGCCTATTTCCCTCTCCTTCCTCTTCAGGAAACCAGCGAAGGATAGGGAGAGAGTTTCTCCGCCTCCATCCGGTCTTGGTAACTGACGAGAACTTTGATCTCCCAACCCTAAACCCTAAGTCCCTTTATAACTCCCCTTTCAGCCTTTGTTTCTTCCCTCTTGCTTTCCCCCATAGTTGCGCATAAGACTGCGCCCTAGATCTCCTTTCTGCTCCTACCCCTTTGGCTCCAGCCTGGCGCCGCCGCCGGCCATGGCAGTTCAGAGCCTCGACCTGATTGCTCCTTGGGCGAGGATAACTCCACCGAGCAGTCCAGTCTAGGCCGTCGTGCCATATAACCCCGACCGCCCAGGTTCTACCTCTTTTTCCCCTTTGCTCGGCCTAAAACAGGCAGCACGAAAGTTAGACGACATCCCCTGTTCGGCCCCTGTTCTGGGCACCAAAGAAGGGGAATTGCGAAAGGGGGAGCGCGGGGCAGTCAAGTGATCAGCAGCCGTTGGATCGAGGGCACGTCACAACAACGACCCTGATATACGAGCCAGATGATCTGAGGAAGGACTATGATAGTCTAAGTATCATTGGTGTATGTGTGCAGGTGGCTTGCATCACTCTGGATCTGGGGCGTGAGATCGTGGCCTTTGGGCGGCACATCAACGGTCAGCGTCGACATGTACATTAATCATGGTAACATCTAAATCTCTTGGATATAGTTTCAATGTGAACTTTTAAAAAATGATATCTCCCTCCTCCTTTGGCCAAATAGGGCAAAATTATATATCAAATCGATCAACTCGACGAGACCTACACATTGGACATGGTTACAGGTCCTAAATATATGTTTACACCCCTGATTTCTTGAAAATGATAACTTTGTCCATGTTGAGTTCATTCAATGCACCTAAGTGATAAAACTTGAACCTTTAATGATCATCTATCTACCTAATCATGAAATCAAAACCTTTAGTACATCTTTGATCTATAGGAGGGTCCTTATCACCCTTATTGCTTAAGAGTTGCTTCCTTTTGCACTATGTGACTTGTCCTTGGACTTTAATGTATGATCTTGATCAAAGTTGCTATATTTCTCGAATACGATTCATGTATCTATATCTTGCTGAGCTAATCTTGCATCTTGTCTGGATCTCATGTATTGATGATCTGAGACCTTAGTTTCCCTATTGTGAGTCTTTTGACCCTAGAATGCATGTAAATGCCTTAAACATTGAGATGATCATAGAAAGTGCATAGAACGTCATAATGACATGAAACTTGAACCACACCATCATGATGACCTCTAGATCAGTATAATATCATATAATGAACCAATAAGCAACTTGGAACCCACCTTGGCCAAAACCCTAAAATGCATCTAAATAGGATTAATGATGAGAATCTAATGTATATATGTAATCTTGTTGTTAATCAAGTTGGCTTATGATCTAGATGGTAATGGACGTGTTAAGTTAAGAATCTCTGAATCAGGCATGGGCCTTATCTAGTTATATGACTACCGCTTTCTTGCTTGAAAAGACATATAATATATGCTTGTTTGTCTATTTTCTCAAATATTGCCATGTAGTATTTCTATGTCATACTCGATGTTTGCTTCGTCTGTTTTATAACTTGAACATATATATATATATATGGAACTCCATTATAATATTGTTGATAAAGGGCTCTTGGTTATGACCTTGAGGTCCCTCTCGTATAAAAGGGTTAGCTAAGCTTGAGCACCCTTACAGACCCTTCCGACGGGAAGATGGTCAAAGGCCTTAAACATGTTTGATATTGTTGGTATAATGGAGTGAAATGATATAAAATATGGTTTCGCATTTGTTAAACAATTAACATGTTTATTCTTGTTCGTTTAGTCTTGAAATCTTTTTCAAAATTATGCAAAGCTTATATATATGTGTATTTTTCGGTCCCATACTCAACACCTCGTGTGTTGACCCTTTTCTCGTATGTTGTTTTTAGGTTCAGAGATGGCTAGAAGGTTGATGGGCTTGGTGAGCTATGCTAGGTGTACTTGTTGTAAGATCTAGATATAGTATACATGAGCAGACTTGTACAAAGTGACTCTTGAACATGTAATTCAAATCATGTAATATAATGATGTTTCTTAATATATCTTGTTGATTGTTGAGTTTATGTTGGTGCATTTATCTTGTTATCTGTTCATGTGTGCTAAGATTTACGCTTCCGCATTTCTCCTTTGGTATACGTTTGGTTCATGGGACTGGGTTTCCGGTTCCGTGACATGGACATCCCCATAGGTTATTCTGGAGTGTGATGTTATGTCCATGCCTACTAACTTGCATGGAAGAGGGGGTGTTCCAGCAATATCTTCTTGTTCACTATGTGCATCATGTTTTCGTACTGGTTCATTGATGAAGAACGATGCAAGGTTGCCTTCATCATCATCTGATGTCCCTTCTCCAGTTTAATGTGCATGTATGGCTGGTGTAATAGTAGTAGGGGTATAGGTAGAAGCAGGCTCTAAGATAGTTTTCCGTAATCCTTCCTCGACTTTGGCTTCCTCATTGCTTGTGTCGGCAGCCTGGTATTTATTTTTATTCGTGGAAGAAGGTGTCTTGAGCATAGCTTGATTGAGTTCTGCTTGCGTGGCTACCATTTTACCATCGTATACGACATCGTTGAATTCATTTTGGACGGGCTCCTAAAGGCAATAGTCAACAAGATCTATATTGGCATCCATTCCCTCTAGGAATTTGGTGACTGTTGCGGTGTTGAAGGAGGATGATATTTTAGCACTTGGTTCATTCCTACTAATTTTACTTTCTGCAGGTTGCTCTATTAGATTCCCCTATCCCTTGTGGGTTGAGAATTTAAGTCAAGCCCCCACATGATGTTGTTGTTAATGCCCTGGGTGGCTCCTGGCTCCTCGAGATTTGGTTGTTCTTTATCCTAGCTTGGCAGCACCCTCTGGCTGATCTCCATGTACATTGGCACTTTCATCTTTTTGTGACGGCGATGTATTTACTGCTTCATCATTGTGGTGATCGGGGTTGGAAGGGCTCAAGGAATCTTGAGAAGGGGAGGGGTTGTTCATAGACCTTGACCTCTTTCTAGCTCGCCAATCTTCTATTTCATGGTGTTTGGTGTCCATCTTTTTCCTCTCTTCCTCCAGTTGTTCGTGTTCTTTTTGTATATCTTGCATAGTTTCTTCATAACCTTTATGCATCATCTCATTTTCAGCATGTATATTTTCCCAGGGTATCAACCCTTATAATTACAAAAGGAATACACCTCATTTAGGGATCAACCATGACCAAAGGTCATTAAGACCATCATACTATTTCCTGCAAGATCATCATTATCTTTACATGCCTTATAACAAGCCTCAACAACATCTCTTACATATAATACATCGGATCAGCACAATATTGCATTAATGAACTAGGAGATATTCATAAACAATCAGAGTAGGGTTATATTAACATTAAGAACATTCCTTTATTACATCAACATGCAAGGAATCTAGATATGATTAACCCTCATCATATTCATAATGCACATGTTTAGCATAAGAAAGTATCAACCATGTGGCTATGATAACCACCAATTAACACATTAAGGTTATGGTCATATTAAGGAGGTTATTTCACCATCATGCCATCATATAAGAAGGTTAAACATGAATACTCATATTTATCTATTTGCATTAGAGTTAGGTTCAACAAGATAAATTATATTAATGTTACTAATCAGCACTCATACCCAAACCCAAACTCACAACATCTCCATTGGATCATGGATTTATAAGGTGAAGCATAACCATCACATTCCATACTATTCTCAAGTATGAACCCACACATAAATCAAGATGTAACCATCGAGTTATATCATACTAGTGTTTCAACAACAATAAGAGAGTACTTCATGATTGTATTAGTCATTCAAGGACTATTCATACCCAATTACCATCATTTTGTTACATTGAAGCTAGGTATAACAAGCTATACCTCATTAGGGTTACCCATTAATTCATTATGGTGATTATAAATCATAATTATACGACGGAAAGGGTAAGTCTACAAGTTTAACGCATTGAAGCATAAAATTCACATCATCATAACCATAATGTTACACTACACGCTTCACCCAATATAATGGGAATATTCAGGCATCAACTTCTAACCATTAAATGTTGAAAACGTAAAGCCAGTGGTCGTTTACATAAGTAAACATCTTGAACAAAACACCTATGAATTCATTGAGTTGTGATCTAGAAAGAGTCACCATCTAACCCTAGACATCCCTTGATTAACAACATAAAAAGTTCCATTGAGAGTAGGGTAAAACCCACAAGCAATTGTTTATTTAAAATAAGTTGTCAGTAAATGAGCTTCTTAAGTTGATCTCATAAAGGAAACCATTTAGATCACTTTATTAGGACCAACATATTACATTTAGGCATCATTCCAATTTATTGGATGAAGAAACATTAGATCTTAACCATTAGGTCAAGTTCATATATTAAAACCATCAATTGGAGTATAGGTCTGACCATTGCATCAAATGACCCAAGAAACCATTGGTTTAAGGCTTGATTGATGCTACAACTACATGATTAACTCACCATAGTTGTGGAGACCTGATCCACCATCAGTAGTGACCATTAAGTTACCATAGGTTGTTATATCAGCACTATATTCATTAATCACCATTGAATATCAAACTAATATCACCATTGATTGATAGCATCATTAGGGTACTTAGTTGTTAATCACTAAGCTTCTAATTAGGCCAACACCTTATCTAAGGGGTGAACGTCAATTGACACCCTTGGTCACCACCATTAGTTGTCATGAAGACAACATTATCAGTTGTTACAATGGCACCAACATTGGTTGATAGGTGTTTAGCACCATCAGTTGTCAAACCAACCTGATCTAAGTCATATTATACCTTAGGAATAACATACAAATGATCACAGGTTCATCTAGAACTAAAATCTGAATAGAGAACATTATAAAAATCGAAATCCAAGTCAAGCATAGCATTTTAGTGCATGGATCATCATTTAAAAGCAAAAACATGAGCTATCAAGATTATAGTAAGCAATAAACGTGGAGCAAGTTATAAAACTTGCCTCTAATTAGAAGATAAAATCCCAAATAGAAGAAAACATGAGCATGTAGGTAGGAAATCCAAGCATAAGATGTGAACTCGTCCATCTAGAACCTTTCTTCATCAAATGAGAAAACCCTAAGCATAAGGAGTAAGGATAAAAAAGAAATAAATGGAGGAAAGAATGGGATTCTTACTCTTTGAGGTCAAGATCACTAGAAGGAAGCTTTTTAAACCCTAAAAGAGAGCAAAAAAAACCCTAGGAGCTTCCAACAAGCAATTCACCTTCTTCGTCTACCTTGGATAGGTCCTCCACAACTAAATAGATAGGGAATGGGGTTCTTAGCAGGATATTAGTGGTGGAAAGCAAAACTTTTGTTTGGGAGCTCAAAAATAGATATATAAAGCTCTAGGATAAGGGAGAGAAGACGCATGAGGTGTCCATGCATCCATGGCCTTAAACTATTAAGGATATACAAGAAGCCACATAAGAAACTGACCCACCATCCATGGATACATGCTTATCCCCAGTTTCTTGATTTTGCAAGCAAAGCAAATAAACCATTTGCTTGATAGCTCCTAAAGGTAGCTCATCCATAAAGGGGTAAACTCTAAAATACCCTTGAGGAAAACACCTCCAAACCAAGGTTCAACTAGGTGCCCCATGGATCAAAAATCTCAAGAATGATGAGAGAACATCCAAATAACATAATGAAAGTGATAAATTTCAAAGAAAACATCTCAATTGGGTAAATTGTAGAAAAGTCCAAAATGTGCATAAAATTGCATAACTTGCACAAATAGTGTCCAAATTGGACCAAACTTGAAACTTAAGCTCGTATTATGATTACAAAGAATATAAAAAGTCTATATTAAGGTTTTAAACATTCAATTGTGATAGTTAAGCATGTTCAATACTTTAAGCAAGGTCAGGGGTCTCTCAACCATAAACCCCTAACAGGGATTTCGCCCCCCAAATCCAAGATAAACAAATATGGATACTTCTCAAGAACCTCATCCCCAATCTTCCACATTGTTACTTTCATAACATGATGATGTCATATCATTCTCATAGAAGACCTATTATTCTAATTAAACTCTTGCATGTGTCATCTTGGTTCAACATAAGAACTGTTGTGCCACATGTATAGGTCTGGTAGTACCTTTCAACTTGGCACTCCAACTGTTGTCATGAACTATTCTATCTAATGTACCACACATCATTTATAGGTCATACATTATGGCTCTTATCAAACATGAAATATCATGTATCACGTATCATATGTAACTTTACAAGGTTTCATATCTATGCTCGTTGAATGATTGTTGTAATTAACAACTCAATCAACCAGGTAGGCATCCCCTAATTTTCAAGAACTATGAGGAATATGTTTTTATAGGATTATCCAATCATCTCAATGGTGGAATGACTGTCTATTTGGTTGAAGAATCATACACTTGTCTATAATTGTTAACAAATATAACTTCCTGATTGACATTGTTAGGGGTAGAGCAACGAAATTGTCTTCATATTATCGGGATTCACATAACATACTTAACCGAGGTATCATAACTCCAAGAGGATACTTTAGTCAACCCCCAACTCATTCTTTCTAGACTTGTCACACATAAGTATAGTTGGTTCATTATTCTTAAGGTTTAACAAAGATATTGACCATGTTACTGACCATATCTAGAATACTTTGAGATGTCATCATTCAAAGCTTGTTTCAACTTGTAAGACATGACCTGAACACCCTGTTCCTCCTATTCATAAATTCTATTGGTAAATTGGTTAGTCTAAAGGACATAACCATAAACTCATTACGGTCATGTAACTTATGTCATCCACTCTAACTCTTATGCGTTGATATTTGATCCTAGGTTTATATTCAAGGAACATGGTAGTACATGTCTACTGATCAACAAAACATCAATCATTGATAGTGGTCTTGCCCAACTATCACTGAACCATACACGACATTATAGAATCACTTTTGTTTTTCCTTCCAAATAACATTTATAGGGTCATCATCAACTCTCTCTCTCTCTCTCTCTCTCTCTACGGGAGAGGAATACTTAGAATGTTCATTTAATAAACATCTCCAACCTTCACATACTTTCATACTGTTGAAACATCTTCGATACTAGGATTCATTACCTTGGTATCCACCTCATGTGCTATAAGGACTCAAATCCTTATCTCATCTACTTTTACCAACATAAAAAATATCAAGACATATAAGAGGAGTCTTCCTAATTATTGGAAGACTCAAAAGCAAACTCATCACAAACTTTATGATCTTGAAACCATAGTCCAAGCAATAAGCTATCCACTTTCATGTTTATAACGTACCCACACATAACAAGTGGCAATAATCCACTTGAAAGTTGTGCCCTAGAAAGGAAAGATACAAAGGGAAACACACTTCCCACATTATAGCAGCATTTTTCAAGGGTCACCAGTAAAAATGTAACCAATTTAATTTTCATTATGCAGGTTACAACTTCTTATGTATCATTTTACCTTTTTCATTTCAGGTTCCTTGCCATTAGCATAGGAATCGTCATGATTAACATATCTCATTACTCCTTCATTGATGACTATTTATCACACTTGGGTATGTTCTCTTGTTTTATTATGTTTTTCAACTACTTATCAATAGGTAGATCGTCATATTCTTCATTTTCTTCATTAAACATGGATCGATTCCCTTAATTTCTTTCACATGCCATGCTGATTTTACATTAACACTTTCTTACACACACATAGGTTGGTCTGAGATTAACTCGGGTTACACCTTATTCCTTTGTCATTCTTCCCATTCATCTTCTCATTTTATACTTATGATAGGAGTTCTCTCCATCTTATGTGGATTTCATACCTTAATTCACTTTATAAGTACAGACTTATCTATCTTTTACTTTATTATCTTCTTGAATCACATCTTCAAGAACTCCTCTTTTTCTTATTTGTATTTAGATTTATATTTCATGGTGTTGTATCTTTCTCTTATAGTCACCAAACATTTAAGTTTTGATAGATAATGATGTAATTCTCATCCTCTTTAAGGTAGGATTGATATATTCACACCATAATTTTTTATTCATTATGCTCTTCAGATTGTCTCAAAATGACTACTTGATCAGAGTAATCAAAAATATAACAATCTAAGAGTTCCATACTTACCTTTTCTTCAATAATTGAATACATGGCCACAACACCCAAGTATTGATATTAGGTAGTATGCACCATATTTTTGTGTCATGTTTCTAACTTAGACATCATCCTCATCCTAATTTCAGTGTCCATATAGACTCAACGAACCTAAAGCTCTGATACCAACTTGTGAGAACTCGTTACACTAAACGAGATTACTCAATAATAAAACACAATCGCTCACTAATTAATCACATACCCAAAAATATGGGTAAATTAAAACCAATTTCAATATCAACACCCTCTCATAAATGTTTGCATAAGAGCCCAACATATTTATTGTATCCATTCTATGCCAAGAATTTGATACAAATTGTCCTATCAACTTAGCCACAATATATATACACAGGAGAACAATATTTGTATATGCCACACAAACAAGCACTAACATGCTAACAAAAGTCCTATTTGTTTGAAAAACCATATACAAACTTTTCTTGCCCGGACCTGAGAGTACAGGCATGACTGTAGGATACATTAGACATCTGATCAACTTTCTCAAAGATTCATTACTATAATTCCTCTTTACTTCCATGGTTCTATTATCGTCACTGCTGATTACCTAAAAAGATGTGGCGAACCACAAGGGTGAGACCCATGTCCCAACAAGAGATATAACCTCCAACAATGCTTATTGATTACAACATTTTAAACAATAGATAACTAAACAGTTGGAGTATTTAATAATCAATTTAATAGATTGAATAGCTTAAGTATGCTAAACAGATTAAGCAAATAATCTTAACAACAAGTATGATCATCAATGCATATATAGGTAACAAATAAATCCATTCTCTGGATAGATATCTACTCAAATATCATCAAATTGCATCTAATAACAATCACTATCATTAATCTAACTAACATCGTATTCCTTGATAACATCACAAGCAATCTAGTAGCATAAGCATCCCTGACATCATGAATATGTCTAGTAACATAACATGGCTATCAATATTGGCATCTCAAATAAAGGGGATAAATCTATATCATAAGTAGATCTAACATCATAGCACAATTAATTGTGTAGGCATGATTAGTAGTTTAAGCATTTCTAATTACATAGGCATGGCTAGTAATATTAAACATAGTTAGCAACATCATATTAACCACCAGTATCAGCATATTTGATGACATAAGCATGTTTACAACATGAGCATAGCTACAACATAAGCATATCTATTATCTCTTATTGTACTATACATGATCTTAGTGAAAAGAAAGAAAACAAGGGTTATCATCCAATATGAAGCATTGTGTATAACCCTAAACAGATATGCTACACAGCTATCTTACATCTTTTATTATGCCTTGGAGAATTTGAGGATACCACTCAAAATCCAACTGACCACTGCTAAGTTGAAATCAGTGCCATACAAGATCTAGGAAGAGACGGACTCCTAAGATTTTCTCTACCCCTGATCAGTATGGGTCTGCCACAGTGACACATAAGGTCAAGCTGCTAACATCCTAGTCTGTCCTTGGTACATGTCACGGCACTAGTGAAAGGAGGTGGGTACGCATACCCTACCATCTGAGGTACAACTGTAGTTGTTCTCCAATCTCATCACATATATAATTACCAATACACGATCGCAGTCATTCTCAAACTAAGGGCTAGGTATGACCGTATTCATCCCCCCTAAACATTGGATTCAGGTTGACAAGCACCCCACATACTCAATAGTATACGCTCTGAGTTTCCCTTAGGAATACTCGTTTCACCATCTGGCAAGTTCTGACACTCATATGGATCTATGGCACACGGAACTACATGATTAGAATTTCACTTGATTTATTATTTCCAATTGGGTGAATTAAGGATGCATCAAACAAGTGGACATAAAACCAACATCTCTTACATATAATACACTAGATCAGCACAATATTGCATTAATGAGCTAGGCGATATTCATAAACAATCATAGCAGGGTTATATTAACATTAAGAACATTCCTTTATTACATCAACATGTAAGGAATACAGATATGATTAACCCTCATCATATTCATAATGCACATGTTTAGCATAAGGAAGTATCAACCATGTGTCTATGATAACCACTAATTAACACATTAAGGTTATGATCATATTAAGGAGGTTATTTCACCATCATGCCATCATATAAGAAGGTTAAACATGAATACTCATCTTTATCTATTTGCATTAGAGTTAGTTTCAATGAGATAAATTATATTAATTTTACTAATCAGCACTCATACCCAAACCCTAACTCTCGGCATTCCCATTAGATCATGGATGCATAAGGTGAAGCATAACCATCACATTCCATACTATTCTCAAGTATGAATCCATACATAAATCAAGGTGTAACCATTAGGTTATAGCATAATAGGGTTTCAACAACAATAAGAGAGTACTCCATGATTGTATTAGTCATTCAAGGACTATTCATACCCAATTACCATCATTTAGTTAACAACATAAAACTTTCCATTAAGAATATGGTAAAACCCACAAGCGATTGTTTATTTAAAATAAGTCGTCAGTAAATGAGCTTCTTAAGTTTATCTCATAAAGGAAACCATTTAAATCACTTTATTAGGACCAACATATTAGATTTAGGCATCATTCCGATTTATTGGATGAAGAAACATTAGATCTTAACCATTAGGTCAAATTCATATATTAAACCATCAATTGGAGTATATGTCCGACCATTGCATCAAATAACCCAAGAAACCATTGGTTTAAGGCTTAATTGATGCTACAACTACATGATTAACTCACCATAGGTTGTGGATACCTGATCCACCATCAGTAGTGACCATTAAGTCACCATAGGTTGTTAGATCAGCACTATATTCATTAATCGCCATAAATAACTTGCAACAACTAACATGCTAAAAAGACATTGAACTAGACAAAAAAGGGACATTCACAAATGATATAAATTGACACTATGTAAATAACAAATTTTGTGTAACATAATTATTCATAAAAATATAATGAAGAAAATAATAACCTAGATATGATTTGTTACCTAGGAAATACACACTAAACTAAAAACTAACAAGAAGGAGAAACAAAATATTGAATGACTAGTAAACCACATGATACTAAGTAAGTTCCCCTCTACAAAAATAAAATAAGAAAACTTGAGGTGACGTATTATACGTCGTTCACTAAGGGTAAAATACAGAAGTTTAAGATAATCTTGAAACTATATAAACCCTAGGTACACATTAATGTAATAAAACTTGTAATTACTATAAAATTTATTGCAATATGAGTGAGTGGGCGTTAATCTATAGAAAGGAAATGAACTTAGGTGGAATTTCATATATTGAGAGTTTATCTATTTTTAACTAATATTAAAATTGTATGAATTGTTATATATCTGAGTAGGTTTTAATAGAGTTTTGTTGAATTGACACCTAACAAAAATTGATTAAAAAATATATGGAAACCAAATATAACTGGTGAATTTTGTGAGCTGAAGGAACAATGGAAAAAGCATATATTAGGTAAAAGTTGTATCAAATAATACTTTAGGACACTCGACTAAATATAATATTAATCATCACATCAAGTAGGCAGATAATTAGGTAAAGGGGTCGGCCTATACAAGGTATACTAGGTCCACTAATAATTAAAACACTAAGGATTAAGTAAATGTCAAGAGAGCTCATAATAAATTTAGCATTGCATGTCCTTGGGCATAAGCAATATAAAGATATATAAGTGTTAAAAGACCATAACAAGCATGCAATCATTTAGAATTTAAAAAATTGTTTACTCTTCAAACAAAGACTAGAAGTACTATCACGGAAATAAACAAGGTAGAACCATGCAATTTAAGAGCATAAAATATATGATTTATTGTTGAAACATTATGTACAAGATGTGATACCTACACTGTAATCAAGTGAATACTCAACAAGTGAAACAAAAAATATCTATTACATGAAAAGGGAGAACCATTCAAATTCATGGGGAATGAAATGTAATACTATCAATGGCTTAAGATGTGACCCCTCCATGTCTAAGTTAGTTGATTATCCACAACTTGATGCTCTTAAATGGTCTCAATTATCACCAAAATGGTGGACTAAGGATGTAAATAGTGTTGGAGTGGTGGAATAATAGTCCACAGTATGATCAATCCAATAACTACATGTGAGAAAGTCCATCAATAGTTGTCGGGAATGATGCGAACATGAGACAGTAAGGATGGATTTGGTTTTCCATAATGGAATAAATATGTCGAATGGTGTAGGCATGGAAGAGAAAACTGAAAGTAACAAAGGTGGACATTACTCTTCTTCATGAATATTGCACGCCCTCCAAATTCCAAAGTGCATTTTGTATTTGATGAAATGAGATGAAACAAAGTGAGATGGAAGGTGTTTGTGTGGCCAATGGTTCTAGATCATATGGCATGAAATGGTATTTGTGTTGGAGAAATCCATTCTTGGTTATAATACTCCAATCAAAACTCCACTATAAGTGCATCTTACTCAAGAAATGATTTTCAGTGGGTGAATGCATGTGGAGAAGGGTGATGGGAAATTTAGAATACTATATGAAAGCTCTAGGTTTATGGAGTCTCATTGACCATCTCCCACTCAGTGAAGGACATCTTGGGAAGTGATTTTCCCTATACAGGTTGTTCTTTGATTATTTATACAACCCATCACTTTTATGAATGAAGGAAAGAGGTAAGTTATTTGAAAAACGTGCCTCTTGGCTTCCAAGTTGAATGGAAGGGTTGGTGAACCCTTTTTTCATGGTCGTGCCAAGGATTTGTGTGTAATTTAACTAGAAGACAAAATATGGAGTTCCATGTATCATTCTATCCACATATAGTGTATCTCTCTTAGCCATGAGTTGTGAGAGTAGTGTGGTTATGCTTGTTGATCAATGTGACCATGATTGAGTCAGATTGTGAAAATTGTGTACTAATTTTTTTGCCATATAAACATTCGCCCTACAATTGACATGTCATAAAAAGTGGAATATATATCATTGAGCCTAGTACATATCGTGTAATGTACTTTGGTTCCTTTAAAATAGATAATGTAGCATTTTTGACTAAAAATAGAAATCTCTACAATTTCAATGAGTAATGATTTAAGAATGCTAAATTAATATAAGAAATTATGATGGGAGATTAGCCATAGGAAAACATATTCTAACATAACTTGATATATATCACAATTTTTTTCTACATGGTAAAACCTTACTTCCTTAAACATAAAACATATTAGAATTCCACAACAGTCTTGACCACAAACAACCTCATTACCCCAAAACCTTTACTATATTGTGCTTCAATTGGTCTTAACTTGATAGTCCCTATTTTAACAAAAAAAAACCACAATACAGTGAGACCCCACCCAAATCTTAACTTATTACAACCAAATTCCCATAAAACCTAGGCATATCAGACCCCATATGTGTCTTGCCATAGTAATACCTCAAAAGATAAAATGATTTAACCTCACCTGAGTCCCAAACCAATGATTCCCAAAACCTAGAGTACAGTGAGTTAATGTTCAATTCTTGACCAAATAATTCACTTAACAACAAGATATTGATACATCATAAAGTTTTGAGACTGTATTCCAAAAGTCCCAAGAAAATGCAATGAACAAGTTCCTGGGTGTATCAAGAACCTACTCATTCTTGACCCCAGAAAAATTCTATTCCTTCAAAAGACTCAAAGTTGGCTATTGTTGTTCTCATTATCTCTCTCTTATCCCTCCTCTCCTTCTTAAGAATAAGAATCCTAAAATGTGGTTTAATATCTTCACATTTTTCTCATACGAAGTGGCTATCTTCACTCAACATAACAATCATTTATTATTGCTTTGAATCAAGCTTACTATATCTAGAGGAGTTAAAACCACCCTTCTAGCCTCCATAGTGGCTAGTGTTTAGACATTCATCTTTTTAAAGGGGGAATAATGTGATCGTAAACCTACCTCATGAGAGGAACAATACAATTTCATTGTGTGTATAGGATAGAGATAGAGAGAGTCATTCTAGAACACAGTCAAATATAGTCGAGATACAATACACTCAAGTTGTTTTGTACCTTATAAACATAACTTTGAAAACCCAAGCAACTAATATTATCAAATATCATGTAATTGAACAGATTTTGACTTCATTTGGATAGTTATAAGTCATGCATCTAAATATAACAAGATGATGCACCTAAAAAAATATGTGTGTAGTGATTTTATTTTACTTGGTTGAATATCTTACAAAAATCAAAATGATGTTAGATTTTATTTATTGTCTATACTTATCATAGTAATGAAAATCAATATCTTGGAGTCTTTGAAGTAAGGATATTGATATGCAAACAACACTATAGTGTAGTGCATGATTTGTATAGTTGAGTGTATTCTAGGATGATTATCTCTATCTCTATATATATACACAGACACATGCACACACACAAATATATATATATATATGGGAGGGAGGGAGAGACCATGGAAGGGACATAACACCCTTTCATACGTCTTGATGACTAGTTCTCAAACATTTCTTATTAAAATGGGATGTCATGTCTTGAATTGTAGGAGCTCCCTTCATGGCGTTGCACCATGTGCTCTACACTCTAACTAGAAAGTAGTGACATGTCATTCTAATTGACATATCATTGTTACTCCCAATGGTATCCCATTTTCCCCCTTATTTCTCGAGAGAAAACTTCTTAGTTATGCATAATATTATCTATCAGGACATTGTTTTCTTCTCTGGGCGCACCTCAACTCTTTTCTGATTAATAGATGAATTTATTCCTCCTTTCCTCACCACTCAGGAAAATTCAGAAACCACAAACAATAAGGACTCAAGGAAGAAGAAAACAATGGCAGTATATCCACCCTAGTGGTGTCACACCAGTCACCTATCCACTATACAAAAAAAAGGAAACATGTTAATGTATCTCTCCATACTGTCCTAGTTTAAGGTATACCTCTCATAATGTTCATATGCAACACAAAAAGGGACAAAACATAACCAACTATGGGATCCTAGTACTCTATTTCCCTAGATCCCAAGATACAATTTTAGCCACCTTTTGAAATAGCCTATCATATGGTGGCCATCTCCCTCATAGGGATCTTGATTTCCCAGAAAAAAGGGAAAGATCTTCCAAACATGGGAGGAATAACCATAGATCAATGTTACAATTCTATTACCATCAATCTCTACAATCAAGATCATCACATTGCCCTCATCATAAATCTTTATGGACACCACCATCACGTGCATCCATCTCTCAATGTAATCTTCCATTTATAGCCATCTTCTAAATGCCCATTCAAAAGCTCCATCTATACCCCCAAAAATGCATGCTACCAATCTTCTAATGCTTCCCATATCATCGCTAGACCTCCCCACATAGAGGTTAAGCTTCAAGTTACAAGAGTAAAATTGCCTCCATGAAATCGGCTCAAGATGTCTAAGCATAAGTCATACTTTACGAAGGATCTTGGTTCATACATTTTACAGAAATCCTTCTGATGGATTTTGGTCTTTCAAATCTAGATTATCTCCATCCACAACCTTTTTGCACTAGAGACATGTCCCTCAAATTGTTTCTTGCACATGTTACGCCAAATCAGTTGACATACTAGGTTTGGCGCCAAACCAAAGAGCCATTCCCATCAAAATTTGAACAAAGCATTGTCCCATCAAGTCGATATCCATGAGTTCATGGTGTGTTATTGGACCCTCATATTTAAGGTTAGTATCTTGCAAATATGATGTCATAGTTCTGAGGAAACCTCATTGTTGAAGAGATAAATGATTGAAAATCTCCTCAATCGATAATGTGCAGTGGAGAAACATGAAAACAAAGGGATCTTACAGCAAAAGGAAGTTTATCATACATTGATATCACCCTATGCAACACCTTCCAAGTTAGTGCATTCATCTATGGGACTCCCTCTCTATTATACAACCATCTCGCATGGAGCAGCATATCTATCACAAAACAATTTGTTACCTAAATTTCAACTTCAGATGACTATAAAGTCAATAGTGAAGAAAATTGAGTGTTTGTCCTTAAAATGGAGCACATTCACATGCATATGCATGAATGAAACAATAAAAATAGCAACATGATAAACATAAGGTATGAAAATGTGGTTAAATGCATAAAAGAAACTAACTTACTACCAAAACATGTAGATCCTAGTCCCTTTTAGATATAAAACCATATGGAGATTGCATCGGTGCCACATTATCATCCATCAACTTATGTCATAATAGGATAGTGGAATCAATATCATAGAAAGAGTCATGGTGTACTTTTTATTCCCAAAATTGTAAAACTGTGTATAGTCAATGTAAAGGCATTGACACGATATAAGAAGATATGAGAACTTGCATCTTTAAGGAACATATTTGTTTGGCTAAACTTACATCAAGGCAAGAGACAAAACAAAGCAAACAATAACATAAAATACTTTATATTAACACAAACAAAATTTAAGTGTGTTTCTGTCATACCCACAAACATCATCATAAGGCCTTTGACTAGCTTCCTAAAGGAAGGGTCCATGAGGGACATTCGAAGTCAATGATAAGAATTAACCATGTTTCTATGTGAGTGACCTCAAGGGACACATGATGATATCTAAACCTATTCTAAGTGTTGTTCCCTTGCTTGATCAAAATCAAGTAAGTACACTACGACTTATTCCCTTACCTCGAGAACATAGGCAGGTACAGCAAGGGTTGTATGATCGACTTATATGATTATGTTTTCATGTTTGTCAGCATATTATGATCAAAAGAACACAGTAGTCATAGGGAACAAGTAGCTCAAACAAGTATATATATCTGAGTGTAGGGACTCACATATATACATGCAAGCATCAACATCATAATCAGGTTTGATAAAAGCTAAAGTGTACCTTGAAATGAGTAAACTGGAATTAAGGACAATATTAGATCTTTCAAAATAGTCCATATAATATCCTAACATATTAGGCATGGTTTTTATCAACATTAGCTAGATCTTGTCATCTTAATCATCTTCACGAGGGTTAAGTATTTCACCTAAGTCTATGTATCATTTATTCCACATTGATTCTAATATTTCACAAGTGCATGCAAGTCCATCATCATATTACATATTACATCATAGATCATCATTGATTTACAGTGAAAACCACAACTATATAAAGGATATTAAGATTAGGATTCATGGAAATTAGTGGATAAATCATAAGACTTGAATAGTATTAATGGCTTAATCATCAACAAAGTCACTTAAGTCACAGTTTCCAAGCAATATAGTCAGTACTAGAGTATGGGAGAGATTGAGTTCAATTTGTGTAACAAGTCATTGTGATTACTGGGTTTTGAGGTCACAGAGTAGTTTTGAGCATCATTAGATCAACATTTGTACAATTTTAGAGATCATGTATCACAAAGTCCATATAAATAACATTTTATGGTACATTTCATAACATCAAGTCATTAATAGAGAGTATGTAACACCCCTTTAAGCATACATGTGACAGTGGAAGAAAATCCTATGTTTTTCCATAACATGGGGGACTTTAGCTCAAAGGGATGTCACAATTATAATAAGCATTGCAAATAAAGTAAACAATCACTTTCATTAATATTAAAATTGATTCATACATTGCTTCAAAGAGAGGTACTACAGCTTGAGTTTCCTGAATACATCATCTAACATCTAAACATGATTTAGAACATGAAAGAACTCTAATCTAAATGATTGGATTACTTAGGTATATGGCACCCCATCAGGAAAAACCTTGAGCTATTCCTTCATATGTCTCTATCCTTGAAGTTTCTCTATATCTGCAAGCATCGCACCCCCAGCCATGCAATAGAAACTATGTTATAGTACGCGGCATTGAGTATTGTTATAACAATATAATAAATGGGTTGTAAGGAAAACATGATATTAATTGAGAAATAAACTTGGGTTCATGTATTACAATCTTAGTGGTTGATTATTGTGTCATCTACTCATATTCACCAGCTATGATTATAAGGCTTGTAAGTTCAACAAATGTTCCACTTGAACTCATGATTTAAACTTGATTGCCATTGGTTATGCTTCAATTGAGCTCATGATTGCACATATGTGCCCCTATGTCCAGTTTGAACTCATAAGACCTGAGGGATCAACATTAACATATAGATGAAAAAATAAGACAACCAATTACATAATTAATCATTAAATTGATAATTCTTCACTTGAAATAAATTTGATATGATCATAATGTAAATTCTTGAAACCACATTGAAAACATTATAGTAATTCAATAACTTCTTGGGAACATTAAGAAAGTAGTATTTAATATGAAGTACATAACTATGCATATAATTGGTCTTGATCATCATAATAACCATAATGCAATGAAAACCAATACTAAGTACTCAAAGTGGATGGACCTACTTACCTAACCTTAAGCCACTTCTAATACTTCTCTTTAAGGTTGATGAAACCCTCATTGTGTTGTTGGAATGGTTGAACCCTAATTACCATGTTCATGATATATACTTCTCATTAATCTCTTCTTAATAGGCAACTAAACCCTAATTTAGGTCTTTTAAGAAAGCTTGATCATAGACAATGGTTTCAGGGTTCAAAAATAATGAAATCAAATTCTACTCAAAAAATTCTTTCCAAAAAATATTTGTACTTATTTTCCTTGCCATTGGTTCAATTACTATGAAATTCCAACAATCTGACCAATCAGAAGGCAAGATAAAACCACGAGGATAGTTATCCAAAAATGTGGCAACTAGGCCCAGCTAGACCAAAGGCTTGTGGCCACATGGCCCACAGAGGCCACCGCCTATTTGTCACAGTGTTAAATAGGAGAAAGGTATTACAAGGACTAAAAAGGCCATGATGGCATGACTAAACAATTTATCAAATAGGGATAAAATTGAAAATTTTTCATTAGCATTGTTCGTCAACCTTGGGAATCCATGCTCTACTTGCCTCGACCAGAAGATGAGACTCGTGGTCAAGGGTGAATCTCAGTGAAAATCATTATATACTATTCATGCTTTAGGTTTTCCATTCTCCATCGATTTTCAAAACCCTTGGCTCAGGTTTCATAGTGACTTGAAATGGTTAACAACCCTTCCTCCATTACTAAGGGGAGGTTATGGTATCAAGATAGAGAAACACTACATCACACATCTATCCAAGGAAACCATGAGCTTCGTCACTCAAAACTGAAGTCGGGTCTAGCAAAGGGTGAGTAAAACACCATCTGAATTGTTGGAGTCACTCATGGTCTCAAAATAGAGGGAAAAAGAGGGAAGGTTGGTACCTATGCCTTGGGGCAGAATGAATCTCGAGGGAAGCTTGCAAATGCTGTGAGGAACTTATATATGTCATCAAAATAAGTTGTGATGTCCTCTTCCAATGTGGATGACCACCAAAGAGGGAGGGAGCAAGGTGAGGAAGGATAACCATGACAGAGGGTGTGAGAGGGTAGAAAAGAACTTGATTTTAGTTCTTAGATCTCCCTGGAAGGTTTTTGATTGCTTATATTTATAGCTTGAGGTCTTGAGAGGGCTTGAGGTTAGAGGGTGTAGAAATAGGGGATGCATTGGGGAAGTCTTAGTCGACCGGGGATTATATTGAATGAAACCCTAACATTTTAGGGATCTACCTCCTTAAGGAGATAAGGGGATGGAAAGGGAGATACCATCTCATACAAAGATCCATCAACAACAGATGGTAAGCCCAGGGAAGGTTACGACTTCTGTAGAGTCCTGACAGAAATAGAATGGGTGAAGGATATGATCTCGGGAGTTTTTGTTGGCTTTGGGTCCGAGTCAGACCGAGATCTGACTCCCTTAAAGAGTCGGGTGACATCCCTTAAAACCAACTATAGGTTTGATCATTTAATTGACAACATTTTTTATTAAAATCTACTAAAAACTATATAAAAGATTCCTTAAATCAATTAGGTGATCAAATAAAGTCTAATAGGTACCAAAATTGAACCAAACCATTTTTAGAGGCTTGAGAATCTTTATGTCCAATTATATTTAGTTTTGATAGTATTTTGTGTATCAAATTATATAGGTCACTGCCTTAATGTAAAAGTATTAAAAGGTGAGATAAATATAAAGAATCATGTCTTAAGTGAATTAATTGAGTTAAATTTAGAGATTGAGAGTTTTGACCTCTCCAAGTACTTACTCATTATCTTTTTGTGTATATTTGATGGCATTATCAAGAGAGAGAAATAGTTATGTCTTATTGCCTTTCATATTAAGATAATTATGACTTTTTTACTACGTAAAGCAACAAGATATACCATTTTCATAATTTAAACAAAATTTTATAATTTGTGGCTATTTCCATTAATCCCTTATTCAACTTTTATCATAGAATCCCTTTAAGAATTGTAATCATTAGTGAAAATTATGGGATGTTATAGAAAAATTGCAATCAAGTTCTAATAGTGGTTCATAATATGGAATAAATTATGGATCTTAGGCCACAAGATAGTTTGATCATAATTAGGACATGGTTTTGCATAAGAATTTAAGATCTAGCATTAATGGTTCACATAAGTCTCATTAGTGTGTCATAACATCATATTATGTATTAAAAGAGATAAAGGTAGAATATGGGCTTATCACACATTATGACTTACTGATCTAGAATCAAAATAATGATATGAGTCATTCGTATTCATGTTTCGGCATAACAATACATTAAGCATTTCATAAAGACTTAAAGATATGCATTTTAGGAAACTTAGTAGAACCACAAGTAGCATAAGGTCTTGTAAGTATTTTTAATGGAGATGATGCATCTTTTATCAAACAGCTACATCGAAGACCATATTTGGCCCATAGATGCATTTTCTGTAATTTTCCCAAGACTTGAACATTTATTTGAATATCATTTGAGAGAGAAAAGATTATCAAAGGATGAAAAAGCATATTTGTCAATATCAAGGTCAAACATTGGTTGGAATTATGATTAGATAGATGAGGTGTTTCTCTCCCACTTAACTCAGTTGGAGATGATAGAAGAGGAGAGGGACACCAAATAGATATGGGTCGTTAGATCTGTGGTCTTCTTTGACTGGGCCCTAGATCAACAATCATGGGAGATTCTTCATCCTTTCTCCAGCTTTCTTGAATCCACAAAGGGGTATAACATCCAAGGTGGTGGTTCATGATAGATATGGCTTCGAGGGAGGTAGAGAGCACCAGGGTCCCAGCAAATCAGTCGGCCAATTTTGCCCTGACCCCACAAGACTGGTTGTGGCCTTGCTTCTTGTCAAGAGGGGTCGAGGGAGGATCCTAGAAGACCAAACAATGACAGTGTTTCTAGGATGCATGGAAAAAGTAGGAAGGAGGGGTGAAAGTAGATAAAATGTGTGATTGGTCATGGAAACATAGAGAAGTCAATAGGGATATGAATTTGGGGCAAAAAGGGTCATCCTAGCATCACGGGTGATTGACATGCCCCTAGAGACTACAAGTAGGATATGAACTCCCTTGAATCAAGATTGGATCTATGAGAACAGATCTGAAGGTTGTTGAACCAAACCCAAAATGATTGGTGATGTAGGAAATCCAAGGAATGAGGGAAATAGAAATTGGTTTTCTTTTATAATATTGCAAAGACAAATTCTTTTAATCCATAAATCCTATTAACGTGAAATTCTTACTATTGATTCAAGAAAAATCCCTTATTCTTGTATTAAAATATTGAGATCAGGACAAATACATAGAGTGGTCTCAAAATTTCAAATACATTCTCAAAGTTCATTAATGCACTCAACTTGGCATATTAGAGGTCAAAATGAAATTTCATCAACCACAAACCAAATTCTGAGTAACATGTGTTCTAAAACCATCTAATTGATGAAGAGAGAGATCATTTATTGTAATTAATACATTTTGAATGGTTATGTGCACAAATGGAAGAGAGAGAAATTCCACTTTGTCACATCCTCCCCACCATAAAAGGAATTTTTCTTAAAAATTAAAACAAATCCTCAATATAGATTGGGACTTCATATTCCTTTCACATCCATCTTGGTACTTGATGTGTTTCACGAATGCAACAAAACAACCTGGCAAGAGATTGTGCAAAAGGGGAGAGTCAACACCATAACTACTAGGTCGCTATGGTGTTTCTATCCCCGCTAATGGCACCAGAAAGCTTGGGGTATTTCTCAAACACAACAAAACAAACTGGTAAGAGACATTGCCGAAGGGGAGAGTCAACACCACGACTACTAGGTATCTATGGTGCTTTCTATCCCCAAAATAATCATAGAAAGCTTGGTGCATGCATTGGAGCTTTAGATTACACCTAACTAATTGAATTTGATTAGATTAAGGTTCGAACACACTTGGGATATTTCAAAACTTATAAGGGGCCTAAACTAATGCACCCACTTAGACTAACACACTAACCCGCAAGTGAAGGGGGGCGTGTTATTGTATAGACAAGTAGCAAGAATAGGGTTGATCCACAGAGAGAAAAGGGGGCACTAGAGCTAGGTTAGTTCTGGATAGGTTCCTACTGTGGAGTCTAGGTTGAAAGGTTTAAATTTGGTTTTGATTGATTACACTAAGGCTGAGCAAGCAAATAATTAAAGTAGAAGAAGAATCAAAACCTAAGGTAACCCTAGACAATTAGTTCTAATGAGTAAGAAAAGACAAGCTAAGCAAGAAAAAGCAAGAAAGGAGCAAATTACACCAAGGCAAGCAACAAGATATCTACACTACACTAAGCTAGCAAACTAGGCAAAAGGGAAATTAAAGATCTAAACTAGCAAGAACAAAGCAAAAGCAAGTACAATTGACTAGGTATGTAAAGATACTAGCTAAGCAAGCATGAACTAAATGAGAAAGCAAATTAGGGTCTTAATGCAATTAAGAGAAGTGTGGGATGTTTGGGGGAATATACTTGTCGATTGGGTTGGGGGTGATAACATGTAAACATTATTCCTTCATTTAGACTACCAATCTTTAAACAAGAAGCTAGATGCTAATGAATTTCCCTAAACTACTAACTGGATATGGATAGGATAGGGTGTGTATAGGGGAACTAGTCCCTATCACCTCCTACCCACCCTTGTGTGGATAAATTGGGTTAGGGTTTAGCTAGAATTCAATTAGGATCTAGTCAATCCTAGGATTATATGATAGAAACTCTTAGGGTAATTAGGGGTCGAGGGTAGTAATAGAAGGTGGAAGTGAGGTTTTAGACCTCACATCACCTACATTCCAGCCTTGAGAAGGCTCCAAGGTAATTACAGTAAATGTTTCTATACTAGATACTTATATCTCTCACCTAGGTGTAGGAGAATTGATTAACATGTAGGAAGGTGAATGGCTAACTAGGGATCCACCAGTTGGACCTAGGAGCAATTCCCAAAAAAAAACTGCATATAGGAAATTTTCCTAGAAACTATGTGATTTCAAGCAAAAACCATAAAGCAATTTATGGGAAATGAGATAGAAATAGAACATAATCATTAGAAAACGAAATTATAATTTTTACATATCACTTTCCTCCAACATGGTATCAAAGTAACATTTTTGACCCTAAACAACCCACTGAAGGGACCTAGCTACTCATAGAACAAGAAAGTACAAAGATGGAGAAGAAGGAAGTAGAAGTAGCCATGGAGATCGGTGTATATGAGAAAATCCTCCTCTCTAATAGCTAAAAGGTTGTGCTCCTTCCTCCTCCAAGATGGAATGGCATGGAAAGGTGGTGGAAAGTGGTAGGAACCCTAGAAAAGTGTGGTTTTGGTGTTGGAAATGGTGAAATGGAGTTGAAATAGGGTGGAATGGGTAAGGTGTGAAATGGGGAGGTAAGAGGGGTAAAAAGGTATCTAACTTAAAGCTCCGCCTTCCACCCATGTATATATAGGTGGTGGGGAAGAACTAGGTCAAGTGGGGGTAGAATGGGTAATGCATTGCAAAACATTGAGTAGATTTTCAAGTAATGTGGTCGTGTTGGACAACATGACCATGGTGGGTAGTGAGTAGAATGGTTGTGGTGGATGGGAATGGTCATGGTGGAAGAATGGAATGAATAGGGGAATTTAGGGTTCTTGGGATTGGTAGCATGGCCGTGTTGGGATTTGCCATCATTGCCGTTCTGGCCAGCACAACCATGTTGGGATTTGCCAGCATGGTTGTTCTAGCTAGAACGGTGATTCTGGCCAACTAGGTCATTTTTTAAAGGTTATTCTTCTTGGTCCATGTCCCAGAATGGCCATTCCTTGGTAGCACGATCATCTTGGGGTCCTTCCCCTGCATTTGCGTCTTGAACTTGGTTTTCCATGAAGGTTATTGCTTCAAAACATTCTATGATCACTTGACATAGATTGGGAGTTGTTTTGGCCTCATTTTGGGCTCCTCTAAGATTAAGGAAGAACAAATTCAACCACCATCTCTCTCTTCCATCAATTAGTGTTCAAAGTACCTATAGAATATGAAAAATCATCCATAAGTGCATTTGATAGTAAAACACATATTGAGGGAAACAACATGTAGTCTAACAGTTGTAGATGTGATTGAAGTGCAATAAAACACAAGATGAAGCCATAAAATAGGATTGCGTCATCACCCCAAAATTGAAAGATACTTGTCCTGAAGTATGCTCCAACTCAATCTCTCCTCAATTTTCAACAAATAAGAAATGACAAATGCTTTGCAATAGATGTATATTAACTAAATGATCTCAATATGACTAAGTACATGTATTTCACCTCTCTCATTTCCTCTTTCACAAACCAATCATGATTAAAGCATTGAGCTTACAAACTTCACATATAGAGCATAGAATACACAATCAATCCATATGGTTGTCATACAACTTTAGGTAAATCATTTCATGGTGGTGAAAATAAAAAATGACTAGGGTTGTTGGTTTACCTTCATACATTCCATCTCATATGTCAATCCACACTAAGTGACCCACATAGATGTGAAAAAGGGAAAAATGAGCTAGGTTTGATATTTCCTAGCTCAATGGGCATGGAAATAGAATAAAGGGTTGCAGTAAGGGGTTGGAGTGCTATTACATTGGAGCATTCATCTTTTCTTTATTCAGATGCTATTACATAGGAGCATCTTTTATTTTCTTTTTGTATTTTTTCCTTTTTTGCCCTTTTTGTGCCTAGGGCACGTGGTGGTGAAAGTGAAGTGGGGAGATATATATATATGGCTGCTCCAAATGTTTGGAGGTGTCCAAAGTTGAGTATGTGATCTTTGACATTCTTTCTAAGGCGGAGAGATAAGAAATGATGAATGAAAAGTGAGTCAAAGAGGGGTCACTAGTGCGGGTTTCAACATGAGATCTCCTACATGAAGGTTACTCCAACAAATTCATCAAGAAATGACATGCCACATGAATGAGAAATATGAAAACCATAATTTTTATCATGAGATTCTATAAAATCTAAGTATTTGTAGGTTTCTTAAATCATAATTCAACTAAGCAATTCACAAGCATGATAGAGATGATTCACATGTAAAAAGTCAAGAACTGAGGCCATTTAACAATAGTTCATGATAGTGTAACATGCACTTATCAAAGTTTAACAATTTCATTTCAATAAGTAGAGATTGGGTCAAAACACTCTTTTAGGCAAGAAATTCCAAATTTGGGCAAAAATTGGCCAAAATGGTGCCAAATCGCCTTCAATCGCACCTAATCCTTCCTTATGAAACAAAAAGAAAGAAACAAGCAAATCCTAGATACAAACATGCAAAAATTACAAAAATCTACATGATATGCAATGCATGACAAAAGAGCAATTTTTTTAAGTTATTCAAAAATGCAAGAAATTGAACTACTTATTCAAAAATGCAAGAAATTGAACTACTTGATATGCATGTGTGTAAAGCAAACAAACAATCATGGATGGACAAGTATAAGAGTTGGTTAGACTATTTGATCATCTTGGGCAAAAATTTAAAACAAGGACCATAGAGCTATGTGGAGTAAAATAAGGGCTTACCGCCATACCACCCCAAACTTTAAAATCATGTTGTCCTCGGCATGAATAGAAGTTTAGAGTAGTAGGGTAATGGGAATGGAGTCATGGCATACAATCACCAAGGACGAGAATGATCAACATAGCAACAAGTGTGTAGGTTAGGGCTTGTACGATTGTTTTGTGCAGAACGGCCATTTTGGCCTACTGGCAACATGGTCGTTCTCTATGGAATGGTCGTGGTGGTTTCTTTCTTGTTGCTTTCTCACTGATCTTCAATTCTTTTCTCCATTTTTTTTCTTCAAGTGGCTCCTCCATGCAAGATATTTCCTTCAACGTACATGTTCTAACATGATTCACAAATAGAAAAACCATCAAGTATGGTGTGTGTGTGTTTGTTTTCTTTGAGAAGTGTAAAAATAGCCAAAGTATCAAAAATGAAAGGTTAGGTGAAAAATTGCCCAACCCTAGGTGGGTTTCCTCGCACTAGCACTAAGTTTCATGCCTTCAGTCAAGCTTCTTGTAGTTCCTTCTATCATTCAACAATTTGGCATCATCATGTGTCCACTCTTGCAATAAACACATATTTCATTTGCATTTAATCGATGTTCCTTGTCCCATTGACCATAAAAGCTATCATCAGGTCTTCCATCTAGATCTCCTTCTTTCAAATAATCAGGTGAACTCTTCAAGTGACCATGTTTAGTATCCTCATCTCAGTCTCTCCGGGTTGGGGTCCTAAACATATTGATCTTGATCTTCATGTATGTGAAAGAGACTGTCATTGTTCCACTACACACATGTATCTCGGCATTATCTATAGTTAAGAATGGCCTTCCCCAATTGGATCGATCCACCAATTGGATCAAGTCACCAACTGGAGAGTACAATGAGCTGGTTTCAGCTTTCCTGACCCCAGCTCCACATAGACACTATACGGCATCATATTCACACTAGATCTCAAATCAAGTAGGGATTGGTTTATGTGATGTCCCCCTATGTAGCTAGGTATGAGTGGAGGTCCTAGGTCTTTCCTCTTTACGAGAACTGAGAGTTGGATGATAGAGCTCACTTATTCAGTCAACTTGATTTTCTTAGGCATTCTCCTTGTTGACTTCCTCTTCACAATACACCTATTGTTGAGAAACTTGGCATAAGATGGGATTTTCTTGGAAACATCCAACAAAGGAATGTTCACCTGCACTTTCCAAACACCTCTAGAATGTCAACATTGTGTTTTTGCATCCTTTTACTGTCAATGCCTCATCCAATGCTTTGGGGGAATGGTGTCTCACATGCTTTGTACCTATTTGAATCAACATGATATTCTTGTGGCATAACATGAGGTGAAACACTAGGGATCACGAGAGGAACTTTAGAACCAGAAAATGGAGTATAGGATGGAACATACGGACATACTCAACATGAGGTGACATAGAATCATCTTCAGATATTTCAATCACAGTGTCACCCTTTTGTGATCGTTGCTTGTTCCATCAACATTTCTTTGCCTTTTGGGCTGCTCAAGAGATCTTCCACTCCTTAGAACTGTCACAGCACTACCTTGCTCATGGTGAAGAGGGGGGAGCTTGTTGTGGCTGTGGAGGAGGTGAATGTATACCTTGGTATTTAATTTGAGGTGGAGGAGAGAATTCAGGTTTGTAGGTGAGTTGGTGGGAACATTGTGGTGATGGAGGTGGTAGAGGTGTGTAAGGCTTAGGATACCCCTGGAATTGATATGTGAGCTGCATTTACATGAGAGGTGGACTATAGAAGCCTTAATATGCACCCATTGGTCCACTTGTTTCACTAAAGTTCATTATGAGTTGGGAGGACAACTTTGTTTCCCCTTGTAGAGCAAGTATTGAAGAGAGTTGCTCCACTTTTTTCTCAAGCTTTGTCACATTCTTTTGCACATAAACAAAGCTATTCAACCTAGAGAGAACTTCATCCTCAAACCTTAAGCTATATCTTGGACTTTTTTGTTCAAGGTAGCTTTGATAATGATGTGTCTTCACTTCTTCACCAATGGACTCAACAATATTAATCGAGTGACAGGGAACACTTCCCACTTGATTCTTCATAAAGCTCACCATTTCTTCAAGAATCTTCATCATTTATGGGATTGAATCACTATGAGCTAGAGATGTCACACCAAAGGCATGCTAGAAGCTCGGATCCTTGAACTTTTCATCAAATAATCCAACAAGGGCCATATCTCCTCAGGTGGCTTAGCCATAAAATCTCCTCCACAAGAAGAATTTGTTGTAGCTTGACCCATTGGAGATAGATCGAAATAAATGGACTAAATTGGCTGCCACGAAGGGATCTCATGGTGTGGGCACTCTCTCAACATCTTCTAAATTCTCTCCCAAGCATCATGGAACCACTCGTTACCCATTCAATTGAAACTCACTATGGCATGCCGCATTTGTGTCAACCTTGCAATGGAGTAGAATTTCCTTAAAAAGGCATTTTTCATCTCTTTGCAACTCATGATGTCTCTTCTCAAATCATAACAATCTTTGGCTTTGTCTTTGAGGGAGAATGACAACAAGGTCAACCGGATTGAGTCATCACTGGATATCGACATCTTGAAGGTAGAGCATACTTCAAGAAATGAGTCCAAATGTTTGTATAGGTTCTCACTCTCCAAGCCGTAGAAGGTGGGTAGGATCCCAAGAAGAGATGGAGGGATGGATAATTGCTCGCCTAGAATTTGATCACCTCTACTAGCAATTGATGATTTATAGTTTCTAGGCATGAAGTACTCTTGAAGTGGCTTGTGAGGTGCATTGTGGCCTTCCATCTTGTCTTTCAAGGGTTGCTCAACACATGCACAAGGCACAACCAAACAAAAGAAGACAAGTTAGCAATCCAATATGCACAAATAATATAAACAATAAAGAATAAAGAATAGAAATGATGAGGGCAGTTGAAAAAAATCAAAGCAAAACTTACTAGTTAGGCAAGCGCCTTTCTTCTTGATGATGGTTCAAGAAATCTTGATGTGTTTCTCAAGCACAACAAAACAAATTGGCGAGATGCAGTGCCAAAGGGAAGAGCCAATACCACAACTACTAGGTAGATATGGTGCTTTCTATCCCCCGAAATGGTGCTAGAAATCTTGGTGTGTTTCTCAAATGAAACAAAACAAACTGGAAAGAGACGTTGCCAAAGGGGAGAGTCAACACCACAATCTCTAGGTAGCTATGGATATTTCTATCCCCAAAATAATGCCAGAAATCTTGGTGTGTCCTTTGGAGCTTCGGACTACACCTAACCAATTGAATTTGAATAGATGTGTGCCTCAAGGCTCGAACAAACTTGGGATCTTTCAAAATTTATAAGGGTCCTAAACTAACACTTCCACTTATACTAACACACTAGCATGCAAGGGAAGTGGGGTCACATTATAGTATACACAACTGGCAAGAATAGGGTCGATCACAGGGAGAAAAGGAGGCACTAGAGCTAGGTTAGTCTTGGGTAGGTTCCTATTGCATATTCTAGGGTTGAAGGTTCTAAAGTTGGTTTTGATTGATTACACTAAGATTGAGAAAGCAAACATTAAAGGAGAACAGGAATCAAAACCTAAGCTAACCCTAGACAATTAGTTCCAATGAGCAAGTAAAGACAAGTAAGCAAGAAAAGGCAAGAAAGGAGCAAAAACACTAAGGAAAGCAAGAAGACATCTACATTACACTAAGCTATAAAACTAGACAAAAGAGAAATTAAATACCTAACTAGGAAGAACAAAGCAAAAGCAAGCACAATTAACTAGGAATGTAAAGAGACTAGCTAAGCAAGCATGAAATAAACGAGAAGGCAAATTAGGGTTTTAATGCAATTAAGAGAAGTGTGGGCTGTTTGGGGGAATGCACCTGTAAATTTGGTTGGGGTAATAACATATAAACATTATTCCTTTGTTTAGATTACCAATCCAAACAATAACCTAGATGCTAATGAATTTCTCTAAACTACTAACTGGCTATGGATAGGGTAGAGTGTGTATAGGGGAACTAGTCCCAATCACCTCCTACCCACCCTTGTAAGGCTCAATTGGGTTAGGTTTTAGGTGGAATACAATTAGGATATAGTCTAGACTATGTTTCTATGATAGAAACTCTTAGGGTAATAAGGGGTCAAGGGTAGTAATGGAAGGTTGAAGTGAGGTTTTAGACCTCATGTCACCTACATTCTAGCCTTGAGAAGGCTACAAGCTAATTACACTAAATGCTTCTATACTAGATACTAAGATCTCTCACCTAGGTGTAGGATAATTTATTAACATGTAGGAAGGTGGATAGCTAACTAGGGATCCACTAGTTGGACCTAGGAGCAATTCTCAAAAAGAGCCACATATGAGCAATTCTCCTAAAATCTAGGTGATTTCAAACACTAACCACAAAGCAATTTATAGGAATTGAGATGTAAATAGAACATAATCATTATCAAATGAAATTATAATGTTTACATATCACTTTACCCCAACATGGTTTCAAAGTAACATTTTTGACCCCAAATAGCCCACCTAAGGGGCCTAGCTACTCATAGAAAAACAAAATACAAAAATGGAGAAGGATGTAGAAATAGCCATGGAGCTCGGTGTAGATGAATAAATCCTCCTCTCCTATAGTTGCAAGGTCGTGATCCTTCCTCTTCCATGGAATGGCATGGAAAAGTGGTGGAAAGTGGTAGGAACCCTAGAAAACTAGGATATTGGTGGTGGAAATGGTGAAATGGAGTGGAAATGAGGTGACATTGCTAAGGGCCACAAATGGGGAGCTAAGCGGGGGTAGAAGGTAGCCAACCTCGAGCTCCAGCCTCCACCCATGTATATATAGGTGGTGGGGGAGCACTAGGTCAAATGGGGGATAGAATGGTTAAGGTAGTGTAAAGAATTGGGTAGATTTTCAAGTAGCACAGTTGTGTTAGGCACCACGGATGTGGTGGGTAGTGAGTACAACGTGGTGGATGGGAGTGGTCATGGTGGAAGAATGGAATGAATAGGAGAATTTGGGTTCTTGGGACTGGTAGCATGGTCGTGCTGGGATATTCTAGCAGGGCCATTCTGGCTAGAATGGTCGTTTTGGCCAACTAGGTCATTTTTTTGAAGGTTTTGCTACTTGAGGGCATGTCCTAGAATAGCCATTTGTCCTAGAATGGCCATTATTTGGTAGCACATACGTTATGGGGTCCTTCCCATGAATTTGGGTCTTGAACTTGGTCATCCATGAAGGTTATTGCTTCAACACATTCTTTGATCACTTGGGGTAGGTTGGGAGTTGTTATGGTCTCATTTGGAGCTTCACCAAGATTGGGGAAGGCCTAGATTCAACCATCATCTCTCTCTTCTATCAATTAGTGTTTAAAGAACCTATAAAACATACAAAAACCATCCATAAGTGCATTTGATATTAAAACATATATTTAGGGCAATAACATGTAGTGTAATAGTTGTAGATCTTATTGAAGTGCAATAAAACACAAAATGAAGCCCTAAAATAAGGTTGCATCAGTACTCGACATTTATCATCATAATTACTCAATTTTTAACATCATTCTTATATCAAGAAATCAAACATCAATACTTCAAACATAGACACATAGATTATCTTCATATCTCATAATTTAAAATATCATCTTGTAGGTCAGAAGAATATAGGTCTTTGGCTTAAGAGTAAGGTAATGACTTTCTAACCCAATATTTAGGGTTCTAGCTTCTACATTGGCCCTAGGTGGGGTTATACATCCATGATTGAGATTTCATGTTCTGGAGATTTGAGGCTAGCATCATATTTTGACAACATGGTTTATATCAAAATAAATGGATAGTCCCACCCTATCTAAGAGTGGACACCCAAGTAGTTAGATCCTTGGTTTGTTACCAAGAGGTCTCATGTTCAAAGACCAGGTGATGGCATGAATAGAACCACTAGTTTAGATAAATGGATGGTCCCACCCTGGTCTACATGAGACATTATCCCTAACTCATAGATAGAGAGGTCAACATAATCATGATTTTGAGTTTTCAATATTGAGAAAAATAAAATCATCAGTCATATATCGAGGGTGATCTCATAAATCCAAATAGGGTGGTCATAGGAGTCGAATAGTCATGAAGATCAACAATTAATAAATTTGATTTATCAAATAAATTTTAAGAGTAAAGAATTGGACATCAAATATCATGGATCCAACAAGTTCATAGCTAAGGTATAAATTCCCATTTAGACCATAGGTTTGATCATTCATTCATAAACAACAATCTGCTAACATTTTATGGTATTGATATCAATTTCGTGTCATAATATACAATGCTAATGAATGATCTAGGTCCTTCAAGGAACTTTATACACAAGCTTATAATCAATATCATCATGTCCAAGACTAACTTCAAGTAGAGATTCATCAGTTGATCAAATATCATCATAAGATACAAGCTATCTGATATTTAGATCAATATATCAAAATCAAAAGAAAAGGGTTACCATTCCAAACCCTAAATAATCATGAGATGAGAATTTAGAGGAAGTCATAATAGGGATGTGACCTAGGTTAGGTAAGAATAAATCAAATACGATCCTAACCTAGCACATTTTTACTCATAAACATGAAATATCAAGCATAGAAAAACAGGGCGAGTAGAAATTATCTATTTGTATTTCAAAGAGTTATTGTATCAAAGATCAATTTCATTATAGTCTAACCATGACTTAAGATTTTAGCATGTTTGAGATCATTAATTTATTCCCTTCCCTTCAAAGATAAGCTAAGTGGGTATATGTGTACATAGAGAAGTCAATTTAGGATCTTCCAACTGTTAAAGCATTACATGGTATGATTTAGATATCGTAGTTTTCGTATTATTCTAAAATCAAGTTTACAAAGAGGCATTATAATTAATAGGGATTGCCTCTTGTAAAAAGTTTTTTCATCATAATTTAAGTGTTCAAATACATAGTCATATCAATTGTGAGCATGATACATAGGGGAAGTTTGCTTATTGATGTTTGAGATTTGATCAAAAAGTGTAGGGCCAACATGAGAGTAATCACATATGGGCATCATCAACTACGAGTTACAGTAGATAGCCTTCTGCATGTTCATCCTTTTGTGTCTGTCTACAAATCATGAGTTCTGCTTATTCCATCATATTAAATATCATTATCATTTACCTCAAACATAGGAAGCTCGTGAGCAATATTTGGTAACCAAATTTGCATGATCGTAGAGATTACATATGATTACATAACTTCAAGAGTACTTTGAATAATCATATTCGAATTTCAAATTAAGATCATATCATGACATCATTATTGTCATCTTAATAAACTTTTATAATTTCATTAGAATTTTAGTTTTTCGCATACAGAGGCTACCTATAATTTGGATATCATCTGATGAATTGTTGTGAGAGATAAATCACACAAGGATATGAGAAGCTAACTAATCATAGTATAATTGGTGGCTTGGGAATTCTTAAAAGAAGTCATGATATGCTATAAAAAATATCTAAAATGTGTAGGGGAAGATCCTTAATCCAGTATTGGATTCAATTAGGCTAGGTATGTGTATAAAGGAGACCTCATCCACTAGCTAGGATACAGGAGATAAATTAGCCCCATGCATTTGTCACCAATCCTATACACCTCGGCTTCATCATTATGGACATAGGTTCTTTGTAGGTTGATATGAGTAATTGTTTTCTAACCATGCATATAGGTTACATATTGTCTGTGATACCATCTATTAGGGAACTATTCATTACCCAAATTTCAACTCCAAAAGACTAGAAAGTCAATGGTGAAAGGACCCAAGCGTCCATCCCTAAAATGGATCACATTCACATAATTTTTTATGAAATGAAACAACAACATTATAAACCATAAGGTGTAACAACAAGGTTGCATGCATAAAAGAAAGTATGAAAAAACAGATAATTGTCCCTGTTAGATATTAAATCATATGGAGATTATATTGGTGTTACATTCTTAGAGTCATCAATAGATATCATATTAGTATAGTGAATGCATAGTCATAGAAAGAGTCATGATGGACTTGTATACCTAAAATCATACAATCAGAAAAAATCAATGCAAATGTCATAGTATGTTATTAAAATATGAAAAATTATAGGTTTTGTAGAAAATATTTGATTGGTTGGATGGATATAAAGCCAAGAGAAGAAAACAAATCCAATGAAAAGAAGAAGAAAAAAGACTTTCTTATTAACACAAGTGTATTTTAAGTGCATTTCCATTATACCATACAACATCATCATAAGGCTTTTGGCTAGCTTCCTAAAAGAATGGTCCATGAGGGACCTTTAAAGACAATCCTAAGAATTAACCATGTTTCTATGCAAGGGACTTTATGGCACAAATTACAAGAGATAGCCTTGTTTCATGTGTTGTTCCCTTTCTTGATCAAAATCAAGTAGGTACACTAAGCTTTGTGCCCTTACCCTAAGAATATAGGACGGTAAACAAGGATTACATAATGGACACATATACTTATGTTCTCATGTTTGTTGACATATTATAATCAAAACAAATCATAGTAGTCATAGGGAACAAGTAGATCAAACAAGTACATATAGTCTAGCATAAGAACTAATACATATACATACAAGCATCAATATCATAATAAAGTTTAGTATGAGATCAAGCATACCTTAAAATGAGTAAAGTGGCATTAAGGACAATAGTATATTTTTTAAAAGAGTTCATCAATAGTCTTGACATATAAGCAAGCATGTTTTTATTAACATCAACAATATCAAGTGAACTAGTCATATACATGAGGCTTGGAACATCAACATATGTACAAGATAAGAGATCTAGTATCAAAAAGTCACCTAAATAAATCACATTTCATGGTAATTTTTATAACATCAAATCATTAATAGGTAATAAGTGTGATCAATTTAGATTCTTAATTCGCAATATGGAAAAAGTTATTGATCTTAAGCCACAATGTAGTTTTATAATTGTTAGGGCACGCTTTTGCATAAAAATTGAATATCTAGAATTAAGGGTTCATACAAGTCTATGTGTCATAGTATCATATTAGGTACTTAAAAGAGGTCAAGGTCGAATCATGGTTTATCATGCATTAAAAGTTAATGATATAGAGTCAAGAAAATGATATCAGTCATTATTGATCATGTTTGTGAATAACCATGCATTTAACATTTAGAAGAAAAGAAAGATATGCATTTTAGGAAATTTGTTAAAACATAGGTAGAAATGGTCTTGGAAGTACATTTGATCCAAAGAGCACATTTTTCTGATCAGAAAGGTATATGGAAAGTCATTAACATCTCGTGTATGCATTTTCTATGATTTTCAAAGATTTAAGCATTCATTTGAATATCAATTGAGACAGAGAAAAGATTACCAACAGAAGAAAAAAAAAAGTGGAGCCCTTGACCTCAGGATAAAAATTAATCAGAGCCCTTGACCTCACGAAAAAAATTGATCAGACATATGAGGTGTTTCTTTCCCACTCAACTCAGTTGGAGATGACAAGGCAGGTGAAGGGCTATGTGTTGTTGGATTCATGGTCTCCTTTGATCAAGTCCAAGATCAAAATTCAAGAGATATTCTTCCTCTTTTTGTCCATCTTTTGAGAAGTCACAAAGGGGGGAAGACATTTGTGGAGGTGGGTCCTGCCAAAGACATATGGAGGAAGGTAGAGGGAACACGGGCCCCATCAAAGCATCTGGTTGGTTTTTTTGTGACCACTCAAGACTGGTTGCAACATTTCTTCTTGTTGAGAGGGGCCATGGGAGGATCCCCAAAGGATTTCTCTCCGCAGTGCAATCAGGAAGATAGGAAGGAGAAAGGAGATGTGATAGGAGTTTCAGGGAACAATTCTCTATAGAAACATAGGGAAAAGAGGGAGGGAGAGGAGGTGAAGTCAATAGGAATACCAATTTGAAGTGATAAGGGTTAGTATATTCATTGGATGAAGTTTTATTGCACAATTCTTGCCTCTAGATTTTCCTCTGGAAGTTGAGGACACAACGGTTGGGACCTTACATCATCAAGAACATATTTCCACATGAAGTTGTCACAATCTTGAGTGAAAAAACTAGATATTTCAAACATCAGGATTTTGAATGTTGTTTTATGATAGTTCAAATGTGGGTCAATCACTTGATCACAATTTTATCACCTCTGTTAGGTCATTGAGAAACATCTGTCAAGCATCAAGAACAAACAAAGGCACTTCTTCAGATGCAGCCAACTCATTATTTTCCTTGGTTTTCTTAAATTATTAGATTATATGTATCATAATTCCAATAGTTTAATGATGCATTATGTGATTCAGATCATAAGTTACTAAACTTGTGATTGAAAGTGTGCAACATAACCAACCAAATAGGATCACCAACATGAACTACAACATCAAAATGGCAATCTTGACTCAGACTTCTATTAACACGATTCTTCCCCTCTGTCTTGGGTTTAGTGTTTTCTTGAGGATGAGAGCATTCCTAAGTTTGGGGTGGAGAGTGGGTGGTACGTGTCTTATTATGCACCCACACCTCTCCTTATAGTTTCTATTTAATAATTTAAGGATTACACAATTTCATTTACTTAAAATTTGACAACAAAACATTTTTTGTCTTCGCTTAGAGTAATTTAAATATATTTTCCAAATCAGATTGACATTCATTGCATTTAGGTTTCATCAATTACACACCTTAATAGAAGAAAATCCTCATGGTTAACATCTTTTTGTAGCTAACCAATGGACAGAAACTACCCATGTAGCCTAGGAATCCTAACATCATGTTTCTTAGAAAATAAGACAAGTATTTGAGGAACTAGTAGGGATCAAACATGTCATTTTTCCTATAAACCAGTAAAATAAATTCTTGAAACAATCACTTCATCCCCTACCATGTCACTAGTTGAGCATAACATTAGGGAAAACACTTGAAACATTAAATTATAAATAATCTTGTGTGGTTATTCAAAATCTATTATACACTTCTTCCTTAATATGTGTACCTTCCATCCATCAAAAAGAAAAAAGGTCATAGAGTGTGCCAAACCCTAAGTTTGTCATGGCATGCCTCCTTACTCCACCCTCATATTTCATACCCTCTCCATTGAATAGGGGCATACATAAAATATAGATAAAAAATAGGAAATATGCACAACAAGCTAAGTGTGTACATCGATCGGTGGTGAAAATAAATAGAAGTGCAGTCTCAATTTCCAATGAGGAGAGATACAAACATTACTTTCATACCCCCTTCTCTATGTTTTCCACTTAAGCACAATTTTAATATCTCAACTTGTCCTTTTGAATTTTCCCTAGTGTTCAAGTTGTGCATATGTGGGTTTCTTTGATCTCAAATTGAAGCATGGTGAATATAATCATCTCCAAGAATCACTTACCCTGATATGAGGAGTCATTTAAGGAACTTCTCCAGGAATGGGCAAGGATCATCTTAGGTATCTCTCTTGGTTTGAATCACTTCCATTTTTTAGAGTCATAGTCATTCTTTCTACACACCAAAACAATGGATTGAGATATAAAATTTGAACTATCAGTAGATAAGTGAAGAAACAAAAGGAGGAGTTCTTATTAGCCCTTATAATATCTTTGACTCAAAAAAATCTTTGATGTGCATGATAAAAGGGATAGTGGTGATAACTTTTTGGCATGAATTTAGAAATGAAGACACCACTAGATGTGTTTTGTGGTCCTAGGGAGTTGGGAAGCTTGGCCATATCAGGAGGTTGAGGGATTTTACTTTTATGTGAAGGGGAGGAAATTACATAAAGTATTCATTGGAAATTATTTTATATTTTGTGATACTTTAAGGAAGTGTAACATTTAAGTTTGGGATTATTTGATGAATGCATATTCATACTAGTTTTAGTCACATTTTCACCCTATTCATGCATTTTGATCTCTCATTTTACTATACATTTAGCTTCATTTGGATTTCTTTAGTTTATTTTAATTTATTAGGCTTTAAAATATTTTATTGAGTTTCATGGATAGGCATTGATTGGTTGCTTTAGCCTCCAAGAAATGTTGTACATCGACCAATGTTGTGCATCAATCCAAATTGTGCATTCACTGATGTCATGATTTTTCCATAGCTCATATCCATAGGACCATTCTATCATTCCAACCAATGCACCTAGTCGGGTGATATTGCACATCAAACACTCCACCACATTGAATGATATGGAAGCCCAACCTCTCTGCAAGCCTGACACAAACCAACCCTCACCATGAGTTAAGCACCCAATCAACCAATGCATCGTGTCTCCTGATGGAAGTGGTTTCATAATGAACATAGTTCATACCAGACTATTACGTCCTCTTTCATTGGTTTTATTGCCCTAAAATATCAATAATGGCTACATTCTAAGTTTACAACTTCATACTAAGAATACATAGATTGTCTATTGTCATCTTGATTAAATTCATGTATCCTAATGCATATTTCGATACGTTTAGTTCATCTGGAACCAAAGATACTTTCAAAATTGACCACAGACTCAAAGAAGTATAAGACTAGCCTTCATGCACAGAGACACAATATGCACTCCCATAAGCATGGTGCCCACGTCTGTGAAGTCAACCACACTTTCCCATAAATGGACATGTCATGTCTCATCCATTGTGTGATGTGTCCATTGTAGTGATGATCTCCTGGTTCAACATTGGCAAAGGAACTATGCTCCCCTTGAGAATATTGTGCTTCACTTCAGGAAAAAACTGGCCAAGTTGACTAAAATGAATTTTTTGTGTCTGTAAAATATGAGTGCACATGCCAAAGTCATATTGTAAGTTTTAGTTGCAAGTGTCGAGTGTTGAATTCATGGAATAGGGTGCTAGAAACTACTTATCGAGAACCAAATCATCTAGGACTGTGAAAAGTTTGAGTTTTTTAAAAAAGCTAAAAGATAAAATTATTTAAGCAAGTTGAAAGATTGGTTTGCATCAGTTTAACGAAATATTTAGGAGCATCATTTCACCACAATACAGTGGGTACTTAATTTTAACCTATTTATAAACAAATTACCATTTCTTTTTAATTAGGAACATGTAGCTAATATCACCCCCTTTTGGAGCATGATATTCTATTTGTATATGGTAAAAACCTACTTTTGTGGTGTTTACTATTCCAAATCAGGTGATGAAACTATCTCTTTGGATAAATTTCCTCAACAATTATAAGCCCCCTCTTAAGGCACATTATCAATCATGTTAATGACAAATCATATAACATGTTATCCTTCTTACAAAGTTGTTAATGATCTAAAACATGTTTAGGTGATCAATCATGAACATGGTAGTTCAAAGTAAAATTATGATTAAAATTCCAAGCAACAAAATTCGACTATAAATAAATATTACAAAAATATATAGGGTTGCTTCCAAGTCCTAGAGATGAAGGGAATTAGACTAGCATGTTGCCATAGTGTCAAAGTTAATTTTTGGATAGAAGAAAATCATGAAACTGTATGGATGAACCATGCAACCATCATTAATGAAGATCATATCTGAATATGAGCATAAATGGACAACATTTCGGCTACAAAATAGCTCCTAAAATTTGTTGGAACCAACACCTTTACATCATCTCCACATTCTTTTCCTCTCCCCTTGGTTTCTTGTCAGAAAATGAGATATATGTGATGGTTGTGATCATAGGTCATATAACACCACAACTATCCAAGAAATAACATGGACCATCATATTATATCACAAAATCCAATCAGTCAAACTGCTATATGGCATCGAGTTGGATTTGGTCCTGGAAACTCTACCATTTCCTTGTGTGATTAGGATGAGTCAATGTCACCTAAAATTGAGTGGAAGGTACCAAGATTTCCCTATGAAATTTTGGATGTTGGGTCGATATTGTTGAGATGGATGTTGGTACTACCAACAAGAGCTCTTAGTTGTACTGAGAGATGTAGAAGGCATCAGGTTTCTCCTCTGAACTTCCTATCCATTTTGTAGACAAAAATGGTGGTATAGAGATGGATCTTTGTAGTATCAACATTTTCTATAGATAGCCAAGTTACTTGAAATTTCACAAGAAATGTTTTAGTCCAAGATATATTATGATAAAGTTTGTGAAAAATTTTGTCTAAAATTTGTGAAAAATTCTCTATAAACATATATATTTTGGGAGAAACCATCATGTAACATCACCCATAATAACATGTGAAAGAATGACAAAATATATGTGTAAAAAACCCATAAGATTGAATATTGATCATCCTCAGCAACGTTACTCTTACATTTGATTGATAGAGTTAGTATGGAAAAAACAATAATAAACTTCACTAGCCTAACTTCCCTCCACTAGATAGATATGACCTAGTCCTCCCAAGCACATAGAAACAATTATTGTACAAGCAACTAGTCATAACAAAAATGGAAATATCAACATACATTTAAAAAAATAAACAATTTACTAAGAGAAAAACAAATATCATGGAAAGTTTGATGCAATCTTAATGTGTCACAATTCCTTCATATTCTACATTTGTCTTATAAGATTCAAAATATCCACAGTTGAATATCTCCCCATATAAGAATGCATGAGGGGATTTTCAAGGCAATGGTCTACCAAAAATAGCAACAAGTGAATGAAGTGGGTGGCATGGAGTAAGAGGCGTAGTTTAAAATCAAGTTATTATGTAGAATCACCAAATGATCCACCTATATGAATTATGAATATTATGCTTACTACTAAATATTTTATTTTATGGTGGTTTGACAAATGCAATGAAATGATCTGTCCTATTCTTAGAGTCAAGGGTGAAAGGTATTTTCTCTATATATTTTTCAATCAAGTGACACACCCCTTTGTAGTGACTTGGAGACACGTGATATTCCTTGTAATATCCTTCTCATCCTTATTTTCATTCATCATTTTTTAAATATAAATATACCCTCTTTTAGCACATGGAAATTGTGATAGGGTAGTTTACAATTACAAGAGGAGGGGTATCAAAAGGTAGTTTTCTCTTGATTTATTAATATGTGGCACAAATTTATCGTGTACATCTTATGCAAGCTAGATGCAATTGCAATCTTCATGCGATGACTATGAAAAAAACTAATACAGAACATCATGTATATTTATTTCTTTTTAGTGTAATGCACAACAGTTGGTATGAACTTATATATCATGTTATATGATGTAATGCAACAAAGATAAACTTGAAATAATTTTTCCCTCCTATGGTGGTGATGTATGTGGTGAAGTTGGTCAAGAAAAATGTGACTTAGAGACACAACCTGTGACGTCCCTGGATTTTCTAAAACTTAATATAATGTGTGACGTCCAAATTGAAACCCTCACCTCAGCGAGAATCCCAATTTAAACGCCCCACACTAGGCTAAGAAGAAGAAAATCAGAGGAAGTCATAAGGAAACAATCAGTAGCACATGTACATGAACAATAATAAAATCATACACACATGTTCACCATTCAACATATAATTACAACATGAATTGTTACAACATTTGATATTACATATTGAACAGCAAACTTATACATATACATGTACTACCACTAAACTATAGGATCTTAAGACAACAGGTCCACCTGTACATCAGCTCGCCACATAACTCTCACTATTCTGGATCTTCAAGAGCATAACCACAACCTAAACAAAAGATTACATGAGGTACACATCAGCACAATATTTCAAGAATATTGTACTGAGTATGCCTACGTGTCTTTTTATATACCTCTCATCATATCTTGGCAATAAGATAAAACTAATACTTGGCAGTTATAAAGAAATATAATAAAAGTGTATACTTGCACAAAGATATTCATCAACAAAAGAGAACACATATTTTAAGCACATTTCCATTATATATCTCGTACATCTACCCCCAAGGGCTTTGATGTTTTTAGGCCTTATGATCTACTACCAAAGAGTTTGAGATCATATTACGTGTGATCTACTACCAAAGAGTTTGAGATCTAACACATGTGATCTACTACCAAAGAGTTTAAGATCACTTCAATGCACTGTACTACCAAAGAGTTTAGTGCTATCATATGATGGACTAGATATCTTATATTTCATGTGTTCATAGCCATAAGTATGGAAAATCAAGAAGGATATCATACAAGAACAATTGCTTCATCCAATACCATATGCCAAGTATTCTACTACACATATAACACAAACATATTATATAATAAGCCAAGTAAGAGGTAATAGCGTACCTTGATCGAGAGATAGATCATTCTAAACACATATTCCTCATGTCATCTATATCTTTGGTCAACCCTGATTAAGATAAGATCATGTACTATCATCAGACTCTCATCATCTTATATCTCATCTTAACCCTAAGTATATCCATTTTAGGGTTTGCTTATCTCATAAGGATATGTACTTTATTACTTGTATTTTTATCTTATATTTATCTTACTGATGTCATATTCCAGATTATAGTTCATCAACTGGATATACTCATGTGTCACATTATTATGTGAACATACTTAACATTATGTCACTTCCATTAACCATAAGTTACATGCATTACTCAAATTAGGGTTTATATCACATTAAGAGCAAGCATCATCGTATAACATGGATTATAGGTATCATCCTGATCTCATATTTAATTCTGAGGTTCCAGATACTAAAATGAGATTACTCTGTAAATTTCACCATTTATTGAGCATGTATGCATTAATTGCATTGTATTTAGGATTAAAAACCCTAATTAGACATATTAAGCAAATTACATGATTTCGTACATCAGCATGATCATCCTTGACATCATGTGCATTATAAACATTATTATGGAGTTACTGACATTTTTCCATAATTTTATGTCATCATTCGCTATTTATTATCTACTAAACAAGAATTATACATCTTTCATGATATCATTGAGATTTGAGCATCAAAAGCCTGATATTATAGTTCCAGATTGTTCTACGAATTTTTCTGAGAATTTTGGTATATTATATGTATTTTTATGATCATCGGGCTAATTACTAGGCATTTTGCAAGATCTGACAATTTATTGAGTTTTTACCTTTTGTGGCCAACCGCCTGCTGCCACGTGGCACGGCTGCTTCACTGGCATGGGCGATCTGCCTGGTCTGGTTTGGTCTGGGCACCTGGACTGGTTCACTTGGTTGACTAGGAGTCGGACCCGGTCTGCTTCCTTTCTTCTTTCTCCGTGTTGCGCTCAACGCGATCTTCCGTTAGCGTCGGCCTGCTGCGTGACCTTCTGGGCGAGCGCCGTCGGTGCTTGGACCTGATGGCGACCAAGCAGGCAACATGGCCTCCTCCTCACTCGTACCTACCTCCGCAAGGGAGATCAGAACCTCCTGATCGCCTACTTTTGAGTCCCAAGCGGGACTTGTTCCTCTGCTGAGAACTGTCGCCGCCTGGGTTCTCCTTGGGTGAGCGATCGGCGCAGCCGTGTCCGGGTCAGAGCTCGGCCGCATAGCTCCAACCTCCGGTAAGGCATCGATGGCCGATCTCTCCTTAGCCGCCTGTAGGTCCACCTGGCCTCCCTTCACGTCGCCGGTCTCATACCTCCTAGTTTTTTGCTATAACGGCTCATCCTCAGCCTGTCGACTTCATCTTCTCCTAGCGATCACATGATCAGCTGCCAGCGTCCAGTGGCTCCCTTCGGGGTGCCTTTCTCCTGACTTCACGCGTGAGATCGATGATGTTTGGTTATCCAAGGGAGCCTGAACCAAATCTGCATGCCCCTCCTTCAATGTGATCTACACAATTGGGCGGGCTGCCTGATCTCTAGTTATAGCTAACCCTCGCTCCCCTCTTCTGCTGATGTGCCTCTACGCCTGGATCTCCAGTGTGAGATCGGTGGCGAGATGCTCCTCGTCACCATGTTCTCTGCATCAGTGTGTTCCACTTTGTGCGGCTAATCTCAGCTGTTGGATCACTCAAGGTCTAGTGCGGGTTTGTGGATAATCATCCATCACGCACCTACCTCTCATCCACCCCCTTTTTCTCATGCCCCACCTACAGGTAGTTGTGGAGAGACGACAGTGTTCATCAAAGAGGATATGCGGGAAAGGGCAAAGCCAACTGCTCGTTTAGATCTCCCATTGCCCCACGATGAGGGTGCTTGACATCGTGGGAACTTGCTGCTCTAAGATGATGGTAACTGCCATCTATGATATAGTCATCACATCCATCTCACACATCCAATTTTCAGGAACAGATCCCTCGCCAGGCCGATTTGTGGCACCATGGTTATTAACGGGTGCGTTCCAAGCATGTCAACCAAAAAGAAACTTAGACTAATTCATGTATGTAACATTAGTCAATCTACCATCAAAATCTAATCAAAATTTGACCATCATTGCATTAACATGTACACCACATCCCATCCAATTAAATTCCTCAAAAAGGCATAAAGAAGAGAGAGATCTTAACCATGATATCAACATCACATCAACACCTACTTTGTCAAAATCTTGTAACTCTCAATATTATTTGACCTTATGATTTTACTTATGTCATTGGATGATTAAGGACTCCAAAAGTACACTCCATCACATCCTACACACCTTAAAAGAAAATTCCATCCTCGGAATTAAGCCAGAAAACCACTTTGTCACATCATATACATCTTAATAGAACTTTCGCCCTCAAAAGTAAGCCATACTCATACTTCCAGGGAAAGTATTCTCTTGCGTTCATCCACATGTAGGCACCATTCTATGTGTAACATATTGTTGGATCCTAGATGGGTGACTTGGGTGCTCTAGAGGGGGGGTGAATAGAGCTGAAAGTACTTAAACAAAACTCATCAAACCTTCAAGATATATGACAAGATAAGGTTGCTAAATAGGTAATTTGAGTGCAACTAAACCATGCATAGCAAGGATAAGAGAGATTGAACATGCACCAATTAGACAAGCTATTTAGAGTGGTTCCACACTTCAAACTAGAAGTGTGTCAGTCCACTTGCCTAGAGAGGTCAACCTCTAGGACTTCAACCAATTGCACTCTTATATTAATTAATAAGACATACAATACATGACCAACAAAGGACTTACCTATCCAATACAAAAGAGTCTTCAACCTTACCAAGGACTTACCCACTTTGCAAGAGTCTTCGGCCTTCTCCAAGGACTTACCCACTCTTGCACAAGTCTTCGGCCTTGCAGGAATTACCCACTCTTCTTGGATCTTCCGCCTTTGACTTCACCTTCACTCGGAGAAGCTTTCCACCAAGGACTTACCCACTTGAGCTTGAGTCTTCTGCCTTCTCCAAGGGCTTACCCACTCTAGCTCCAAGTCTTCGGCCTTGATCTTCACCAAGGGACTCCTTCCCTTGTTCTTCTTCACCTCTCTTGGACAAGAGAGAGAACCTTCATATTCATGATTGAAATGGAGAGATGGGGAGGTTGTGGAAGTGAGAGCTTCACAAGATATACAAATGGGACTAGCTCTCTTACAGATTTCCTACTCACTCTAATGGATGTAGCAAGTGATTAAGCTTAGAGAGAGAGAGGAGGCTGTAGGAAGTACTCAACTATAGAATAGGAACCTCACAAAGAGTTTGCAATGAATGCTCAACCTTGGAATGAAGCCCAAGGGGTCCTATTTATAGCTGGGGATGCCTCTTAGCCTTTGGGAACACTTGTGAACGAAAAATAGCCGTTTTACAAGTTGCAACGGATCTATTTTGGGTCCCAACAAAGTCTCCAACGGTTGGAAATGCTTTTTCTGCATTCCAGTACAGTTCGATCGGCCGAGTTTACATAAAGGTAATTCGGCCGAACCACTAAAAGACAAGTCTGAAAGATAGACTGTCGGCCGAGTTTCCTTGGAGAAACTCGGCCGATCGGTCGATTTCAACTTGGACCGATCAGTGGATCGGCCGAGTTTCCCACCATAGAAACTCGACCGAACAGGGATCGGCTGAGTTGGTAACTCGGCCGATTGCCCAGAAAATTCCAGAATATATGGATCGGCCGAGTTTGGAATTCGGCCGACCAAATCCCTGTTATGGGTATTTTGGAATTTTCGTAAAACTGTAAAAATGATGGATTTTTGTGTCCCAATAATTTTTCTAAGCTTAATTACAAGTCATACAATCATTACAAGTGATTACAAAGCAATTCTAAGGTCATTTACATAGAGATCCCAAATTGCACACTTGTAGCTATTTTGACTTGTCTTTTCTCCAATTTGATATGCGCAAGTTAGGGCATTTGGAGTGTGTCTAAACCTAATCTGAAATCACTCAATGTAGAAGCATTAGACACCAATATGTGGAATGGTTAGTCATCATCAAAACAAGGGTTTAGTCAATTTAGACGTGAGTCAACATTGACCTAATTGACCTTGAGTCAACATTCTCCCCCTTTTTGAAGATGACAAACCATTCCGTAAATGTATTGAAAGCTTGTAAGTAAAATCATACCTTCGGAGAAACCTAGGGGTTTCAGTAGAATTGAGTTCATATGCTCCCCCTCAATTGATGCTAGTGGAGTTTTCATACTCCCCCTCAATTGATGCTATTTCTCCTGCATGGTTAGCTTTCATAACATTTATAGAAACTATGTCTTCTACTCATATATGTTCTACACATATATGTCTTCTCCCATTTACCTTCTCCCCTTTACATGGACACGCTTCTTTGCTTCATGTAAGACATGCCTTCTCCCTGTTGTCAAAAGAAGACATATCTTTCTCCCCCTTTGTCATTTCAAAAAGGTGGGGGTGTGAAGAAACTAAGAAACACCACTTGTTAAGAGAAAGAAGATAACAAAAGTTATATAAGGAGAGTAGAAGAGCACAGATAGGGTCTTGTCCAAGCATAGAAAGAAAAGCAAGTTAAAACATATACTTGAACATCCCAAAAATGCAAGATACAGTGCTGCAGAAAAACAATAAATTACAATTTTGACCCTCAAGATGATGGAATTTGACCAAAAACCATCGGAGCTCATGGCAAAGCAATGAGTCTTGCTCAGAAGGGTGTTTCTGCATAAAAAACACTATACTTGCAGCAAAAACTGAAATTGCTCAGAAGGGTGTTTCTGCATAAAAAACACTATACTTGCAGCAAAAACTGAAATTGGAGCAAAACCTGCATAAAATCCAAAAATACTCCAATTTCTACATATCATGTAGATCTATGTACCCTGCATCACAATGTTATGCAAGAAACTCTAGATAGTAGGTATGCAAATCAAGGAACAAGCTTGAGCATGTATAAGCATAGCATATAGATGAGCAAAGATGCCAATTATAAACAGGGTTAGAACTACATGTATGTGAACTACTAGTAGATGATATCACAAGTTAGGACTACTAGTAGGATCTAGATCATAGCAAGAGATATACAAGATAAAGCAAGCTATGAGTAGATATAGAGATATATCCAAACCAAGAGATATGCAATTTTAGAAGCATGAGAGGATATAACTCACTAGATATGCATTCTTACCATAAGATGATTACCCCTATGAACCTCAAAGTTGTATCAAAACAAGATATACACCTAGATAGATGTAGCAAGTTAGAGTACAACGGAAGCGATTTTAGACACAACCAAGAGATCCAAAGAGATCATCATCAAAACCTGCAAAACAACTCAAAGCAAGAAATTGCAAGATATAGATATACCAATTTAGAGCAATTAGAGAGATAGAGTTGTAAGCAAGATAGGCAATTTAGAACATGGCAATATGCATATATAAAGGTACCAAATGAGAGTGCCAAAGAATAAGGCTATTGGTTGAGAAAATCTAGTTGAGAGGGAAATTCTCACTCAATAAGCCAAATGTATATTCTGTGCACAGTGTAATCGGTCGAGTTCTGTGTATTGGCAACTCGGCCGATCGCAGCTGTTGGCAACACCCATTGGTGCCTATCGGTCGAGTTTCAATAGGGCAAACTCGGCCGACAAAACTACTGTAGAAAAAGCACATATTTTTCATAAAACATATCTAGAGGCATGCTAAAAGGTACAAACCATATCCAAACATGTCTAAGCAAGTTAGTAATGCACTATAGAAGCATTAGAAATAGTTTTTGAGCAAGAGTGTGAAGAGAAACACAAAATGCCACTTTTGACTCAAAAACCATATGTATAGTGCATACTAACTTGACAAAAAACAAGTTAGAACAGGTTATTAGCAATAAAACATTTACCTTTGTGCTTACCGTTGCTTTTCCACTTGTCGTCACCCTCTACACATCTCACCTTTCTTCTTTCATGTGGATTGAGAAGTCAATTAGCAATTCAATAGCTCAAGTCAATCCATTTGCAAGTACCTACAAGAAGAAAGATGAAATGGTCCCCAATCATCTTTTTGGGTCCGGAGGGGTTAGCTTAGCAACCCAAATCCTATTGCTCTTGGGTGCTTTCCTAAAAGGACAACACTTAGAATAATGACCAAAATCATTGCAATAGTTGCATGTGCCCATAGTCTTGGAACTAGAGGATTCTCCATGGAATATTGGAGGTCCTTTATCTTTGTTGTTCCCTTGACTACTATCATATCCTAAACCATGTCTACCAATTTGTTTAGTAGAATTGAGTAGGATGTCATTAAGACTCTTCTTACCAACTAAGAATCTTTGCAAAGATGATCTCAAACTATCATTATCATGCTTAAGAGAAGCAATAGTAGAAGACAATTGATTAATGTTATCTCTAGCATGTAGAAGATCATTTTCTAAGCAAAGAGTTTTAGTTAAATAAGAATCTCTATCAATATGAAGAGCAGCAACATCATTCTCTTTATTAGTATAACTAGAACAAGATTCATTTCCATTGATTTTAGCAAGCAAGGAGGCATTTTCTATTTCTAATTCATGCAAAACAAAATCTTTGTTTTTGTTTTCAGATTTAAGAACATCAATGTCATGCATGAGAGAATCAACAATTAGAGTATGCTCTTCATTAGAACTAGGCATGAGAGGTTGAGCTTCTAGAAATTTAATCTTATCAAGTAAACTAGCATTTTCAAGTTTAAGAGAGTCTACTTGGCTAAGACAATCATTTTTATCAATAAGCAAGCAAGAATTAGCATATTCAAGATCATCTAGTTCTATATGCAAATTATCAACAATTTTAGCAAGCTTTTTCTTTTTCTTTTTAGAAGACTTATAAGAGGCACAAATATCATGAATAATAGCAATTAAAGATTCTTTATCTAAAGAGTCTAGATTTACCTCACTTGAGTCTTCACTTGTTGATGCTACAAGAGCAAAATGACATTCTCCTTCATCACTAGAGCTTGAGCTTGATCCTTCACATGAATCTTCACTTGAGCTTGAGTTGGAGGAGCCACTTGAGCTTGATTGCCATTTCTTCTTGTGAAGATGGGTCTTTTTGCCTTGTGGGCAATCTTCCTTGTAGTGACCCTTCTTTCCACATGTGAAGCACCGGATGGAGGAGGACTTGCCTTTGTAGAGTCTACCTTTGGAGTACATGGCATCTTCTTTAGCTTGAGAGGATGGAGAGACTTGTTCCATGATAGCTTCAATTTGAGCCTTCATTTCAGCCTTCTTCATTCTCTTTATCTCTTTCTTCTCTTGTCTTTCTACTTCCTCCCTCTTGTCAAGTGTGGCTTCATGTGCTTGTAGATTTCCAATGAGCTCTTCAATAGGAATATCCCTAAGCGACCTTGCTTCTTCAATGGAAGTCACCTTGGATTCCCATCTCTTGGGGAGAGTTCTAAGGATCTTTGAGTTGATCTCTCCACTAGACATAGGATGTCCTAGAACAGCAAGACCATTCAAGATGGTGTTGAGCCTTGAGTACATGTTGGCTATGCTCTCCTCCTTTCCCATCTTGAAGTTCTCAAGCAACCCTTTGAGCATGTAGACCTTGCTTTCCTTCACTTGATCTGTCCCTTCATAAGTGATGCAAAGCTTTCTCCATACCTCATAGGCCGTCTCACAAGAAGAAATCCGGTTGAACTCGGTGGGGGTCATGGAGGCATATAGAATGTGCATGGCTCTAGCATTCAAGGTTGCTTTCATCAAGGTGGCTTCATCCCATTCTTCAATGTTTGTCTTTGGTAGAATGTATGGGCTGTTCACCATTTGCCACATCTCGAGACTTGATCCTTGGATGAAGAATTGAAGTCTTCTTCTCCAATAGAGGAAGTTGCTCCCATCAAAGATTGGAAGTCTAGTCGAGAGTCTCCCTCCTAGGTAGTCACCCATCTTCTCCTACTTGTTGAAGTATGCTTGGAGAAGACCTGCTCTGATACCACTTGTTGGATCCTAGATGGGTGACTTGGGTGCTCTAGAGGGGGGGTGAATAGAGCTGAAAGTACTTAAACAAAACTCATCAAACCTTCAAGATATATGACAAGATAAGGTTGCTAAATAGGTAATTTGAGTGCAACTAAACCATGCATAGCAAGGATAAGAGAGATTGAACATGCACCAATTAGACAAGCTATTTAGAGTGGTTCCACACTTCAAACTAGAAGTGTGTCAGTCCACTTGCCTAGAGAGGTCAACCTCTAGGACTTCAACCAATTGCACTCTTATATTAATTAATAAGACATACAATACATGACCAACAAAGGACTTACCTATCCAATACAAAAGAGTCTTCAACCTTACCAAGGACTTACCCACTTTGCAAGAGTCTTCGGCCTTCTCCAAGGACTTACCCACTCTTGCACAAGTCTTCGGCCTTGCAGGAATTACCCACTCTTCTTGGATCTTCCGCCTTTGACTTCACCTTCACTCGGAGAAGCTTTCCACCAAGGACTTACCCACTTGAGCTTGAGTCTTCTGCCTTCTCCAAGGGCTTACCCACTCTAGCTCCAAGTCTTCGGCCTTGATCTTCACCAAGGGACTCCTTCCCTTGTTCTTCTTCACCTCTCTTGGACAAGAGAGAGAACCTTCATATTCATGATTGAAATGGAGAGATGGGGAGGTTGTGGAAGTGAGAGCTTCACAAGATATACAAATGGGACTAGCTCTCTTACAGATTTCCTACTCACTCTAATGGATGTAGCAAGTGATTAAGCTTAGAGAGAGAGAGGAGGCTGTAGGAAGTACTCAACTATAGAATAGGAACCTCACAAAGAGTTTGCAATGAATGCTCAACCTTGGAATGAAGCCCAAGGGGTCCTATTTATAGCTGGGGATGCCTCTTAGCCTTTGGGAACACTTGTGAACGAAAAATAGCCGTTTTACAAGTTGCAACGGATCTATTTTGGGTCCCAACAAAGTCTCCAACGGTTGGAAATGCTTTTTCTGCATTCCAGTACAGTTCGATCGGCCGAGTTTACATAAAGGTAATTCGGCCGAACCACTAAAAGACAAGTCTGAAAGATAGACTGTCGGCCGAGTTTCCTTGGAGAAACTCGGCCGATCGGTCGATTTCAACTTGGACCGATCAGTGGATCGGCCGAGTTTCCCACCATAGAAACTCGACCGAACAGGGATCGGCTGAGTTGGTAACTCGGCCGATTGCCCAGAAAATTCCAGAATATATGGATCGGCCGAGTTTGGAATTCGGCCGACCAAATCCCTGTTATGGGTATTTTGGAATTTTCGTAAAACTGTAAAAATGATGGATTTTTGTGTCCCAATAATTTTTCTAAGCTTAATTACAAGTCATACAATCATTACAAGTGATTACAAAGCAATTCTAAGGTCATTTACATAGAGATCCCAAATTGCACACTTGTAGCTATTTTGACTTGTCTTTTCTCCAATTTGATATGCGCAAGTTAGGGCATTTGGAGTGTGTCTAAACCTAATCTGAAATCACTCAATGTAGAAGCATTAGACACCAATATGTGGAATGGTTAGTCATCATCAAAACAAGGGTTTAGTCAATTTAGACGTGAGTCAACATTGACCTAATTGACCTTGAGTCAACATTCTCCCCCTTTTTGAAGATGACAAACCATTCCGTAAATGTATTGAAAGCTTGTAAGTAAAATCATACCTTCGGAGAAACCTAGGGGTTTCAGTAGAATTGAGTTCATATGCTCCCCCTCAATTGATGCTAGTGGAGTTTTCATACTCCCCCTCAATTGATGCTATTTCTCCTGCATGGTTAGCTTTCATAACATTTATAGAAACTATGTCTTCTACTCATATATGTTCTACACATATATGTCTTCTCCCATTTACCTTCTCCCCTTTACATGGACACGCTTCTTTGCTTCATGTAAGACATGCCTTCTCCCTGTTGTCAAAAGAAGACATATCTTTCTCCCCCTTTGTCATTTCAAAAAGGTGGGGGTGTGAAGAAACTAAGAAACACCACTTGTTAAGAGAAAGAAGATAACAAAAGTTATATAAGGAGAGTAGAAGAGCACAGATAGGGTCTTGTCCAAGCATAGAAAGAAAAGCAAGTTAAAACATATACTTGAACATCCCAAAAATGCAAGATACAGTGCTGCAGAAAAACAATAAATTACAATTTTGACCCTCAAGATGATGGAATTTGACCAAAAACCATCGGAGCTCATGGCAAAGCAATGAGTCTTGCTCAGAAGGGTGTTTCTGCATAAAAAACACTATACTTGCAGCAAAAACTGAAATTGCTCAGAAGGGTGTTTCTGCATAAAAAACACTATACTTGCAGCAAAAACTGAAATTGGAGCAAAACCTGCATAAAATCCAAAAATACTCCAATTTCTACATATCATGTAGATCTATGTACCCTGCATCACAATGTTATGCAAGAAACTCTAGATAGTAGGTATGCAAATCAAGGAACAAGCTTGAGCATGTATAAGCATAGCATATAGATGAGCAAAGATGCCAATTATAAACAGGGTTAGAACTACATGTATGTGAACTACTAGTAGATGATATCACAAGTTAGGACTACTAGTAGGATCTAGATCATAGCAAGAGATATACAAGATAAAGCAAGCTATGAGTAGATATAGAGATATATCCAAACCAAGAGATATGCAATTTTAGAAGCATGAGAGGATATAACTCACTAGATATGCATTCTTACCATAAGATGATTACCCCTATGAACCTCAAAGTTGTATCAAAACAAGATATACACCTAGATAGATGTAGCAAGTTAGAGTACAACGGAAGCGATTTTAGACACAACCAAGAGATCCAAAGAGATCATCATCAAAACCTGCAAAACAACTCAAAGCAAGAAATTGCAAGATATAGATATACCAATTTAGAGCAATTAGAGAGATAGAGTTGTAAGCAAGATAGGCAATTTAGAACATGGCAATATGCATATATAAAGGTACCAAATGAGAGTGCCAAAGAATAAGGCTATTGGTTGAGAAAATCTAGTTGAGAGGGAAATTCTCACTCAATAAGCCAAATGTATATTCTGTGCACAGTGTAATCGGTCGAGTTCTGTGTATTGGCAACTCGGCCGATCGCAGCTGTTGGCAACACCCATTGGTGCCTATCGGTCGAGTTTCAATAGGGCAAACTCGGCCGACAAAACTACTGTAGAAAAAGCACATATTTTTCATAAAACATATCTAGAGGCATGCTAAAAGGTACAAACCATATCCAAACATGTCTAAGCAAGTTAGTAATGCACTATAGAAGCATTAGAAATAGTTTTTGAGCAAGAGTGTGAAGAGAAACACAAAATGCCACTTTTGACTCAAAAACCATATGTATAGTGCATACTAACTTGACAAAAAACAAGTTAGAACAGGTTATTAGCAATAAAACATTTACCTTTGTGCTTACCGTTGCTTTTCCACTTGTCGTCACCCTCTACACATCTCACCTTTCTTCTTTCATGTGGATTGAGAAGTCAATTAGCAATTCAATAGCTCAAGTCAATCCATTTGCAAGTACCTACAAGAAGAAAGATGAAATGGTCCCCAATCATCTTTTTGGGTCCGGAGGGGTTAGCTTAGCAACCCAAATCCTATTGCTCTTGGGTGCTTTCCTAAAAGGACAACACTTAGAATAATGACCAAAATCATTGCAATAGTTGCATGTGCCCATAGTCTTGGAACTAGAGGATTCTCCATGGAATATTGGAGGTCCTTTATCTTTGTTGTTCCCTTGACTACTATCATATCCTAAACCATGTCTACCAATTTGTTTAGTAGAATTGAGTAGGATGTCATTAAGACTCTTCTTACCAACTAAGAATCTTTGCAAAGATGATCTCAAACTATCATTATCATGCTTAAGAGAAGCAATAGTAGAAGACAATTGATTAATGTTATCTCTAGCATGTAGAAGATCATTTTCTAAGCAAAGAGTTTTAGTTAAATAAGAATCTCTATCAATATGAAGAGCAGCAACATCATTCTCTTTATTAGTATAACTAGAACAAGATTCATTTCCATTGATTTTAGCAAGCAAGGAGGCATTTTCTATTTCTAATTCATGCAAAACAAAATCTTTGTTTTTGTTTTCAGATTTAAGAACATCAATGTCATGCATGAGAGAATCAACAATTAGAGTATGCTCTTCATTAGAACTAGGCATGAGAGGTTGAGCTTCTAGAAATTTAATCTTATCAAGTAAACTAGCATTTTCAAGTTTAAGAGAGTCTACTTGGCTAAGACAATCATTTTTATCAATAAGCAAGCAAGAATTAGCATATTCAAGATCATCTAGTTCTATATGCAAATTATCAACAATTTTAGCAAGCTTTTTCTTTTTCTTTTTAGAAGACTTATAAGAGGCACAAATATCATGAATAATAGCAATTAAAGATTCTTTATCTAAAGAGTCTAGATTTACCTCACTTGAGTCTTCACTTGTTGATGCTACAAGAGCAAAATGACATTCTCCTTCATCACTAGAGCTTGAGCTTGATCCTTCACATGAATCTTCACTTGAGCTTGAGTTGGAGGAGCCACTTGAGCTTGATTGCCATTTCTTCTTGTGAAGATGGGTCTTTTTGCCTTGTGGGCAATCTTCCTTGTAGTGACCCTTCTTTCCACATGTGAAGCACCGGATGGAGGAGGACTTGCCTTTGTAGAGTCTACCTTTGGAGTACATGGCATCTTCTTTAGCTTGAGAGGATGGAGAGACTTGTTCCATGATAGCTTCAATTTGAGCCTTCATTTCAGCCTTCTTCATTCTCTTTATCTCTTTCTTCTCTTGTCTTTCTACTTCCTCCCTCTTGTCAAGTGTGGCTTCATGTGCTTGTAGATTTCCAATGAGCTCTTCAATAGGAATATCCCTAAGCGACCTTGCTTCTTCAATGGAAGTCACCTTGGATTCCCATCTCTTGGGGAGAGTTCTAAGGATCTTTGAGTTGATCTCTCCACTAGACATAGGATGTCCTAGAACAGCAAGACCATTCAAGATGGTGTTGAGCCTTGAGTACATGTTGGCTATGCTCTCCTCCTTTCCCATCTTGAAGTTCTCAAGCAACCCTTTGAGCATGTAGACCTTGCTTTCCTTCACTTGATCTGTCCCTTCATAAGTGATGCAAAGCTTTCTCCATACCTCATAGGCCGTCTCACAAGAAGAAATCCGGTTGAACTCGGTGGGGGTCATGGAGGCATATAGAATGTGCATGGCTCTAGCATTCAAGGTTGCTTTCATCAAGGTGGCTTCATCCCATTCTTCAATGTTTGTCTTTGGTAGAATGTATGGGCTGTTCACCATTTGCCACATCTCGAGACTTGATCCTTGGATGAAGAATTGAAGTCTTCTTCTCCAATAGAGGAAGTTGCTCCCATCAAAGATTGGAAGTCTAGTCGAGAGTCTCCCTCCTAGGTAGTCACCCATCTTCTCCTACTTGTTGAAGTATGCTTGGAGAAGACCTGCTCTGATACCACTTGTTGGATCCTAGATGGGTGACTTGGGTGCTCTAGAGGGGGGGTGAATAGAGCTGAAAGTACTTAAACAAAACTCATCAAACCTTCAAGATATATGACAAGATAAGGTTGCTAAATAGGTAATTTGAGTGCAACTAAACCATGCATAGCAAGGATAAGAGAGATTGAACATGCACCAATTAGACAAGCTATTTAGAGTGGTTCCACACTTCAAACTAGAAGTGTGTCAGTCCACTTGCCTAGAGAGGTCAACCTCTAGGACTTCAACCAATTGCACTCTTATATTAATTAATAAGACATACAATACATGATCAACAAAGGACTTACCTATCCAATACAAAAGAGTCTTCAACCTTACCAAGGACTTACCCACTTTGCAAGAGTCTTCGGCCTTCTCCAAGGACTTACCCACTCTTGCACAAGTCTTCGGCCTTGCAGGAATTACCCACTCTTCTTGGATCTTCCGCCTTTGACTTCACCTTCACTCGGAGAAGCTTTCCACCAAGGACTTACCCACTTGAGCTTGAGTCTTCTGCCTTCTCCAAGGGCTTACCCACTCTAGCTCCAAGTCTTCGGCCTTGATCTTCACCAAGGGACTCCTTCCCTTGTTCTTCTTCACCTCTCTTGGACAAGAGAGAGAACCTTCATATTCATGATTGAAATGGAGAGATGGGGAGGTTGTGGAAGTGAGAGCTTCACAAGATATACAAATGGGACTAGCTCTCTTACAGATTTCCTACTCACTCTAATGGATGTAGCAAGTGATTAAGCTTAGAGAGAGAGAGGAGGCTGTAGGAAGTACTCAACTATAGAATAGGAACCTCACAAAGAGTTTGCAATGAATTCTCAACCTTGGAATGAAGCCCAAGGGGTCCTATTTATAGCTGGGGATGCCTCTTAGCCTTTGGGAACACTTGTGAACGAAAAATAGCTGTTTTACAAGTTGCAACGGATCTATTTTGGGTCCCAACAAAGTCTCCAACGGTTGGAAATGCTTTTTCTGCATTCCAGTACAGTTCGATCGGCCGAGTTTACATAAAGGTAATTCGGCCGAACCACTAAAAGACAAGTCTGAAAGATAGACTGTCGGCCGAGTTTCCTTGGAGAAACTCGGCCGATCGGTCGACTTTCAACTTGGACCGATCAGTGGATCGGCCGAGTTTCCCACCATAGAAACTCGACCGAACAGGGATCGGCTGAGTTGGTAACTCGGACGATTGCCCAGAAAATTCCAGAATATATGGATCGGCCGAGTTTGGAATTCGGCCGACCAAATCCCTGTTATGGGTATTTTGGAATTTTCGTAAAACTGTAAAAATGATGGATTTTTGTGTCCCAATAATTTTTCTAAGCTTAATTACAAGTCATACAATCATTACAAGTGATTACAAAGCAATTCTAAGGTCATTTACATAGAGATCCCAAATTGCACACTTGTAGCTATTTTGACTTGTCTTTTCTCCAATTTGATATGCGCAAGTTAGGGCATTTGGAGTGTGTCTAAACCTAATCTGAAATCACTCAATGTAGAAGCATTAGACACCAATATGTGGAATGGTTAGTCATCATCAAAACAAGGGTTTAGTCAATTTAGACGTGAGTCAACATTGACCTAATTGACCTTGAGTCAACACATATATGCAAAGGTTGCCTAGAACCATGTATCCAAAGCACTATTAGGGGGGTTTCAAAAGCATCAAGGGTGCAACTTCACTTCATAGGAGGATCAAACAAGGGTTTAGAAGCTTAGGTTATGTCACGACATCTTTCATATATTAGGGTTGCATCTTCATATTTACTCATACATTATTATTCAACACCATATTACCATGTTCCAAAGGAGTTAACCAAAGTTAACCCATTATATCAAGGTGTCATCAACATTTTATTGAGATAATTTGTTAGAACATGTTCAACATTAACATATGCCTTTTAGGTGGGTATTAACAATGAAACTATATAGTTCATCTCTATTAAGCGTTAAAGATTAACACTTCATGGAACATGTTTCATTCATATGATCTTATTCCATTTTTCATACCAAATTACAAGATTTACTAGTGATTACATCATAATATTAGCCATCAATATCACATTATCATCATTATTCATGTATATGGTTAACCATTTATACTTTGATGTCAATTAAACCATCTCTAGGTTTCCATCATGTCATATCCACTATCATATCTCAAGATTAGATCACATCCTTACATGTACTATATCATGGTTGTGCTAAACCAACTTATGTGAGTGGCTAATCAAACATATATGAAAACTTTATCTAGTCCAACTGAGGTTCTCCTAACCCATATCATGAGGGTAGTGTCATGCTTAGTCTCTCTGAGCTCACTCAACTCTATGAGTAACTCATATGCATATACTTTATTTTCCCTCTTTGGTCTAGGGTTCTCGGATTACCTCACTGGCACTAGTGATAACTTCATTAGCTCTAGCCACATAAGCACAAACCAAAACATGCTATGACATTCTATTCACAGGTCTCTACCCATGAAACATCTTACCCAAAGCTCTCTTATACATGCAACCACTAGATTCCTATGCGGGAAACCACCAACCTGAGCATGAGGCTTCACGTAAACTAACATAGCTACCTCCTCCAGGGTCTTGGGCTCTCTCCCTCACCCAGATGGTAGGTACTCATATTCATGTTCACATATGTACATATTTAACCAGCCTCTCTCTGTATCTAGGGTTTGGTCCTCCCAAGGACATATAGGGTTCAACATAACTATAAGAATCATGCATTAAGCAACTCAACTCATTCACTCAGGAGTAGTCTAGTTTAGGACGTATCATATCACATATCTCAGAATTCTCATATCTTGGAGCTTAGGTTCTCTGACCTTCTCCCAATGGGTCTCACTCTCTCTGGAGTTAACCCTAAAACTGGTCCTAACACTAGAGGTCCTCCTTTGTAAAAGAGCATGAGGCTCATGCTGACTCACAACCTGTCTTAGCTTAACTTATCTTATCTCATAAAAGCCTATTTACTTGGAACATCAAAACTTATCTTGCATCCTCAAAATTGAACTTAAGTCCTCAAAGATAAACACAGATCATCATAAACCATCTTATGTCATCTATTTAAGACTTACATCATATCATCAAAACTTATATCATCTATTCCATCTATCATATATCCCAAACAAGGCTCTAGACATCTAATCTAGAACTACACTCTCTTCTAGACTGATGTCATCACTTTCACTTGGGTTGCATGACCACCTCCTACTCATACATGTGTGGGGACACATTTTTGTAATACATATACATAATAAAATATTATATAGTTTTTCTCCGATAAAACAAGCGTCGGAGAAAACTATCGAGATTCGATCCGTTTGGAATCAAAAACCAAAACCAGAAACGAGTGTCCCACACATAGTAGAGAGTCCAGTGTCATGAAAACTAGTGAAAAGGGTGAGAACAAAGGGTAGACTAGTGTAGCTACTCTATACAACGTGCGCAATATGTCTAGGGTTTCTCTTCCCTTGATGCACGTCATTTCCAAATAGTGCAACGTCCCATACTGTTTCACTACAATGAAAGAACGACATCCAAGGACTTGCTACTCAACAAGCACTAGTCTAGACCTAGTTCTCGGACATCTAGGTGCTAACCTAGAGGCTAGGTCAGATCTAGTCTCTAAAAGATGACTAATCTAACCCTAAAGATATTTTTAAGTTCAAGGTTCTTTGGTTTTGTGTTGCATAATGAGCAAATGTCAGGCTTTGCTATTGTTCATGCTCTAATACCACATGTGACGTCCCCGGATTTTCTAAAACTTAATCTGATGTGTGACGTCCAAATTGAAACCCTCACCTCAGCGAGAATCCCAATTTAAACATCCCACACTAGGCTAAGAAAGAGAAAATCAAGGGAGTCAGAAGGGAAACACAGTCAGTAGCACATGTACATGAACAATAATAAAACCATACACACATGTTCACCATTCAACATATAATTACAACATGAATTGTTACAACATTTGATATTACATATTGAACAGCAAACTTATACATATACATGTACTACCACTAAACTACAGGATCTTAAGACAACATGTCCACCTGTACATCAGCTCGCCACACAACTCTCACTATTCTGGATCTTCAAGAGCATAACTACAACCTAAACAAAAGACCTCGCAATCCTTCACATGTGCAAACATGGAAAGGGCATGGATGGATTCGGGATAGGATTACGAACCATTTACACCCTAGTTTCTCGTGCATTGGAGGCTTCTAGAAGAAACACCCAAATCACTTACAACGACAACGATGACCAAGGGTTGGGAACCCTAGAAATTGACCCCCAATCCTATAAATACTACCCCCTCTCAACTCCTCTCACCCTCACGAACCCAAACGACATCTTCCCTTCTTCTTTCATGCCCTATCCTGCCAAGATCGTCTTGCTCCAGTGAGATCCTAGTCACGGTGCCATCGCGGGAGCCTTTGCTAGATTAGGGCAAGGACGAAGAGCAGCTTCCCTTCGATCGGAGTCCATCGTGGACCAAAGGCACGGATCAACGGTTGGAGTTCGTTGTGTTCTTAGCAGCTAGTGAGTGGGTGCACGCAAGGAGGATCATTGGATTGTGCTCGGTCAGTGACAACCCAAGATATGACGGCCAGTGATTTTCCGAGAAACCAAAGTAAGTCACCTCTCTAGTCGAAAATCCAAGAAAATGGTGTAATCTTGTTTAATTCCTAGGAAATAATTGGTAACTCATATTAAAGAGTATTATATATAAAAATTGATCATAAAAATGCAAGGAATGCAATAAAATTGTAATTGATAATTCCACTCGTAATTTAAAAAGTTTGTAAAGATGTTATCTTTAATGGTTTATCTAATGAAAAACCCTAATCTTTATTGATTAATGATTTGGGAAGGGTTATATGGATGTTTAAAGTTGATATTAACCTGTTGATTACAAAAAGACGCATTAGATCTAAAAGGATGAACCTTATGTGTAATTTGATTTATTTAGGGTTCCATGTACATAAATAAGCTTTAGTGGGCCTTGAAACCCTAATGTTAGTAATTATGACTCTTAATGGCTTTAATTGTTCAAATTCAGGAATAAAGGTGAGATATGATGGTTCTAAGCTATTTTGAGTATAAAAGTTCTTAATTGTGGATAAATACCCTTAATTTAGTAATTAGGGTTTTCTAGTGGATCAATGTGAAATTAGTGATAAATAGAGTTCATATATGAATTGAACTATAAGGAAATATGAGTTGTTAATTCGAATGAAACTAAAGGTGATAATTGGGTCCAATGATCTTGAAATAACTTAAAAGGATAAAGATGGTGGTTTTAGTGTAAAAGGGAAATAATAGACTTAATTGACTTTTAAGTAGGCTTATGATGTTGAAGTTAGGGTTTGTGAGCTAAGAGAGAGTTAAATGAGATAAAAGTATTATAGAGGCTAAAACCCTAATAAAACCCTAAAGTGGCCTAGAAAGCCTAAGGTGGAATCCAAGTCTATCTTGAGAATGTTTTGGATAAACTATAACACTTGGATGTTTTGCATTAATTTCAGGATATTGTTGATTGCTTGTTTGATTATTCTTGAATATTATTACTTGGACATCAAGTTTCTCTGGATCAGGTATGTGGTTAATTATGGTTAATCACACTAGTTTCCCGAAGGTTTTCCAGATGATTGATCACATTGAATGCAACCTATCAGTTTGTTCATACTTGCAAATCATAAAGTTACTATGATTATCACAATTATGATATAAGTGTGTATTCTCTCACCTACATGCCACTCTGATGGATGAGGCAATGAGGTCAAGCCTAAGAGGGAAGACCCATGGGCACCATGACTGGTGACCCCATGCACCAAGCTCATGATAGAGAAGGTGGTCTTTTTTGCATGACTAATGGGCACCATGAGAGGTGACCCCAGGCACCAAGCTCAGGATGGAGAAGGTGGCCTTAAGTCAATGGAAAAAGAGAAACCCTAATGGGGGTATTCCAGGGTTAGGGCAAAAGTAGTGGAGATTGACACGTTGAAAAAGTAAATTGAATTGTTAATTACCTTGATTGCGATAAATTGGTTGTTAGCCTTATGTTTGATATTTTGTTTGTCCCCACATACCAGCATATTCAAATATGCTGACCGATGTTTTGTTTGTCGGCATTTTAGGTACAATGTTGAAAAGGACAAATAGTAAAGTGACGTATTGTGAAAATAAGAATTAAATTACAAGGAGGATTAGTTAGAATAGACTCCAGTTGGGGATAGAAGTAGATATCCAAGTTTTTGAAAAAGGTATGCAAAGTTTTATTTTATTCTAGCTTTCAATATAGTCTTGGTAGAATTTTATAATTATTATTGATTATTTGTCAAACCATTGATCTTGAAAATTGGGATAATGAATCTGACCTTTTGGTCTCCCTTAATTGGGGGTTACCGGGAGGCGGGGTCATTACATTTGGTATCAGAGCATTGGTTCCTCATTTAATCTTTAGTAATTATTAGATTTTACAAATTCCATAGAACCGAGGGAGTTATTAGAGTATTTTCCAAAAGATTGAGGTGTCTAAAAAGGATCACATCCGGGGGCTGGAAATATTTTCCTCCGCACCACTAGTTGAAATACGAGGACTCCCAGATCAGTGTGACTGCCTGGCCAATGTCTTAGGAACTGACTCGAAATAAGATACCTTTAGGACTCTCTCATCTATTTTTGTCCCTTCTCAACCCTAATTCTGTTAACATTCTGAGGTTTAGAGTTTTCTCTCTCTTCCTCACCCTCTTGAGGATAGGGTATGCATGATAAGGTTAAGGAATCCTCCACTAAAATTAATAAAAAGCATGTAAATAAGATGTCATGGACATAAGCTTAATAGTTTAAGCGTAAACTAAAGAATAGCTGCATGCTTAGGTCGTATGACATGTGTTGTCATGAGAGACCCGAGGTTAGACCCTCTGGTCAGGAGGACGAGTAGAGAGTTGGTTTTGGAGGTAGATATCTCCATTAAAGGTAGATATGTGGTACATCCTCTGAGTATGATGCTAACCCTAACCCTAAGTGGTGGTTAGAGAGGGATGACACAATGAGTTAGATGTCATGGTAGACCATGTGTGTGGGTGGACATGCTTTTGGTTTGGATACCCATGATGACATGAGCCATGTGAGGTTGGTTGACATAGTACCTTTTGCGAACCAACCCTAGGAAGGGTCGTGCATGTTAGGGTGAAGGATAACTCCTTCATTAATGAGGTTAGTGATGACCATATAGAAACCCTATGAACTTATATGAGCATGGAAAAGTTGCACCCAAAGTGTAACGACTGACAATCAAATCGATACTAATTAAGCAGAATTAAACATAAACAACGGATTAACAACAATCACTAAAAATTAAAATTATTTTACAAAGAGATCCATTTCTAAGAAAACTCTTTAAGGAAGAACCAAAACTTTATATACATCATTGTTCACATTGTACATACACTGTACCATCTCTTCTCGAGGATAACATATAACAGTTGCTCTATCAAAACACATACTTAAAGCAACATCAAACCTCGAGGCATACAAGCCAAAATCTCATATTGTTCATAAAACCAACATGTACTAAATCCAAGGACCTGAGAGTACAGAGACGACACATAAGACTTCTATCTACAAGACACGACAGATAGTGCACTCAACCAGAGCTGTCACTGTTGCCTCAACTATTTTTCCTCCTCTGCAGAAAGATCTTCGTCACCTCGTGCACGTCCACCTAAAAAAATGTGGATCCCACGGGGTGAGACAATTGTCCTAGTGAGAGATATAACTCTCCGCCGACCATATTATTATCACAGAATAAGCATTTATAAACTGAGCAGAGGTTCTTTTTATATTAACAGGCAGGATAAATCAATGTATGAACAAAATGAAGTAATCTCCTTTCTTAAAGAGAACATTGCATCTACCCATGATAGAATTATAAATCAACTATCTGCTTTGCAAGGAATGTAAAGAACGTAAATAACATCTATCAACTAAGATGTATAACTATATTGCGCATCAACCAATGTTTTGCGTATTCGATCCTTAAGCAGATATGCTACACAGCTGAACATATTTTACAATCACACTTATGCCCTGAGGATATGGAGCATACCCCGGCCATCTCCAATCGACCACAAACTTCTCGCAAGTCGGTACCATACAAGGTCAATGGTAGAGCCAATTTCCATGACCTCCCTTGTCTCGGTCAGTACAAGACCATATGCAGGACATCTCGTGTCACTGCTAACAAGTTGTGCCAGGGCATGTAGGCATCCACGCTTAGAGCTACAACATAAAATGCACTCTCTTAGGGGAAACATCTACACACAACCGTCCTCAGTCTGATTCATGATGACACAAGCACCATACTCTGAGCCACGGGCCAGTTCACCGTGCTCAACACAGAGTCTACGACCGAAGTCGCACTCAAGCCAGGATAGGGCATATAGCCAAATCCCCATCCATTTCAGGCTCATAAGGGGATCGGCTCACGTCTGGCCATCCGTACTTACGCCCTCTCATACTCAAAAGTATGCACTCCGGGTTATGCCACAGAGCAACCCGTTTCACCATTCAGCAAGTCCTGACACTGATGGATCTATGGTCAGGGCAACATTTTATAGTTTCTAGTGATATATTACGTGCATTACAACATTCTTTTAGCATCAAACAAGTTATCATTATCAAACACAACAAATGCTACAAAGAAAGGTGTAATACATTTATCACGTACTTTTCCAATTCTTTAAAACACATGATACTTGGGATCTTAGTCCCTTATCACATTACTGTGAATTCTCATTCCTAATCATCATTTTCATGATTACTAGATCTGGGTATTCAAACCCTTAGATCATCACATAACATTGTTACCTCTTTAACAGGTAACCATTACCTCTAGGTCCTCAGACCAAGGTATTCAATTCACTTGTTGTACAAGTATTCTCATGGATCACAAGGCCATCACACATCTTGTCACCCCTCACTAGGCAACAAATTATCACATGGCTCACAAGTCCATTAAACATCTTGTTACCTCTCACTAGGCAACAACTTAATAACATGGCTCACAAGGCCATTAAACGTCTTGTTACCTCTCACTAGGCAACAACTTATTCATATGGCTCACAAGGCCATTAAACATCTTGTTACCTCTCACTAGGCAACCACTTAATCACATGTCTCACAAGGCCATTAAACATCTTGTTACCTCTCACTAGGCAACAACTTATTCATATGGCTCACAAGGCCATTAAACATCTTGTTACCTCTCACTAGGAAACAACTTATTCATATGGCTCACAAGGCCATTGATCATTATACTTTTTATACAAGAATTTAACATGCCTTACAAGGCTTATGCAATAAAAGAATTACAACCTTCCCATCATTAGGGTTAGGGTTTCCCTTTCTTATCGATTAGGGTTTCACTTACATATCATCACCCTTCATTAGGGTTAGGGTTTTCCATTATTAACCATTTAGATTTTCAAGATCAGATTATCAGTGATCAAACCCTAATTCATTGCTCCACACATCTAGGAGCAGACTTTAGTATCATAAGTATTCAATCATACTTATTAATTCTCATAATTTTTCATTAAATGATTATCAATACAAGGTATGAGTTCCTCTCTCATCCTTACCAGAATATGATTACATCATACTTTATTAACTTGGCTTAACCCTTTCTCAAGGTATATTAGCCTACACTTATCAAAGTGCATTAAACTCATTACTTCTCAATGCAACAATTTGTATAACACACTTCATGTGTTACTCATCCAAGTTTATTGGATTTAGGGTATATCAAGGTGTATCAACCTTGAGGTGCTGGATGTGATATCTATCATGTCTTGATGTATCACTTCCCTCATCACTTTTAACTTACTTAAATTCATCACTTATCTTGTATTATGGTATTTCCCATCCTAATACTTTATGCACTAGCTCATAACATTTACATTGTAATGTATTGGTCATAAGTCACACATTTGAATTATTCAACCATCATCAATAATATGGACTCATCTCGGGTTAAGGAATTGTTGATATGAGGTTGTCCATTATCAACCACTTTAGGTGTTTCACCTATCAAGGTATTAGCCACATCATTACTTGGTGTTACACTCATCACTCTTAAGAGTGTCTTGCCCTCACCTTTACAAGATGTCTCGGGTTAGAGGTGTGCATGTGTTCATCATATCGGGTTGAAGGTGTATAAGCACTCACCATATCAGGCTAGAAGTATATAAACACCAATCATATCAGGCTAAAGGTGTTTGTATGTATTACCCATGTCGTTCATGAGGTACTAAACCATCACCATGTTGGGCTAGGGGTGCATTATTCAATCACCATATCGGGCGGCTCACCATCTAGGGTTGGCCGTGACAGATTAGGGTTTGCCATATTGGGCTCAACCCAATATACAAGTCAATTGGAGTGTAGGGCACCAAACCATATTGGGCTACACCATCAAACATTAGGATACAACACCCATGTTGGGTTAGGGTTGATTGTGACAGGCACATGGTACATATATGTGTCGCCCATGATGCTTAAGAGGTATCAACTCATCACCATGTCGGGCTACCATATTGTCTAGGGTTGTGTATCATGCAACCCTATCATGCAAGATCATGTGTCATGCAACCATGCCGTACAAGGTCATGTAGGCCTCATGATACTAAGTACCAATGATGTATCATATGATCATACCGTGCATTAGCATTTGATACTCTTCACTTATATCAAGTTACCCAAATTAGGGTTTCTTGTCAACTTACAAGTATACAATTGACCTTGTATCATTCTTGGAGTTTATGCTTGACTCCCTATTGTGAAAGAGGTGTATAGTACACCCCCATATCGTGCAAGAAGGTATACAATCATATCTATAACATTTTAGTGAAGTAGGTGCATCATCATATCGGGTTAGAGGTGCTTGCTTGTATGCTTGCACCCGATATCACTTTTATAAAGTGATACCATCATCTTCAAGCTCTAGACCTTAGTTCTAACTATTATAGTTCATGGAAATAGGTCTAAGAAACTACTAGAACTCATAATTTCATCTACTATTTCAGGAAATTTCGGAATTCAAAGTAACTCATTAAGTATAGCAATTTAGGTGATGAATAATAATATGGTTGAGTTCAACTTATATAACCCGCCTTAAGAACAACTTCAAAGCTCCAAGATCCAAAGATCCACGTTCCTAAGGTTGAAGATGACTTTATCAAAATTCCAAGGCTTGTTCACAATTCCTTCATATACAAGGAATCACCATGGATAAGCAATTGGTCAAGAATAAAAAAAAGGTAGATCATAACCCTAGTTCCATGCTTCAATTCAAGCTTGAAGACAACTATGGCTCACCTTAGAGTTAAGATTTGAGATCCTTCTTGCTCCTTAACACCTTTTCACTATACACTAGCGTCCGTGCATGATATGCCACCCCTCTTGCACGATATGACACTCACTTGCATGATATGCCACTCAACTCTTCACTCTATGGCCGATATCACTACTCCTAGTGATGAGTAGACCAAGGAAGAATTAAAGGAAAAGCATTATATGTGTTGTATAGAGTTGTAGACTAGGTATAAGAGCCCTATCGGCCAAGGAGACATAATAGAAGTATCCTATATGTTTGTTGAGCCTTTTCAAAGGCCATTATGAAGAAGGCACCACAAATGGGTGGCCCATGACCAGTTGCAAGTTCCTGGCAAAAAGTGTATCAGATTGCCTTAATGATGAGATAAAGATGAGGAAACTTATCCAACAAGATAAAGGATGGCTGAGATATTGTCTCTAGATTATCCTCAAGACTCTTGCATTATAAGATATGTATGTTTGCATGCATGGACACATGTCAACCATGCATGGCCACATGTCGTCTAGTAGCATGAGCTGAAGACACCTCTTATACACTTTGTCTCATGAACCCAAGTATATATATTTCACCTTCCACATACTTATGTAAGTTTACGAACCCCACAACCACCTCCCTTGGAGATATCATGCAAAGCCCCTTAGGTATCATGCAAAGTATCTCAAATAGAAAGGGGAGCTCGAGCACCAAGCTTAAGGTAAGGCTTTGGTCATCTTCAACCTTGGTTGAAATAGGATATCAAGTTACGGATATTCCTTTCTTTCCTTCTTCACCAAGTTCTTAACTATGGTGATTTCTTATATATGGAGGATTGTGAACGATCCTTGGACCATGGAGAATTTCATCTTCAACCTTAGGGATGTAAATCTTTGGAGCTTGGAGCTTTGAAGTTGTTCATAAGGCAGGTTATATAACTTGAACCCAATCATGTTATTATTTACCACCTAACTTGTTACAAGATGATTTACTTTCAATTCTGAGTTTTTATTGAATACTTGATGAATCCATGAATTCTAAGAATTGCCTAGACATGTTATTCATAAACTAGAACAATTATAACAAAGTTCTAGAGCTTGAATAAGATCGTATCACTTTATAAAGTGATATCAGGTTAAAGCACACAAACTAGTACCTCTAACCATATATGGTAATATGCATGCATCACTTGCACGATATGCTTGTGAGGTTACATCTCCTTGCACGATATGGAGATGAATTTTACACCTTGAAAATGATATGGTGTTAACTATATACCTTTTGCATGATCATAAGTCAAGTGAAGACTCCATGCACGATATAGGGTCAAGTGTGTACTTGTAAGTCGATATGTCAAAACCCTAGTTTGGGTAACCCGATATGAGTAAGATGAGCAAGTACCTCTTGCATGATATAATCATGTAATACACCCCTGATACATGATATCTTGAAGCACCCATCTGGTGCATGATATGATTGATTGAGCATACACTTATTCACATATAAGATATGGATTCAAATACAAGGTATAACCCGATATGGTTGAAATACCTCAACCTGATATGAGACCCAAGAAGGGGGTTAACCCGATATGGGGATAGAGGTTAGATCATACCTGATATGAGTCATGCTTTATGAACAACATGGGAGATACCCACTTACCCCTTATACACGATACAAGTCTAAGATTTCACCTCTTACATGATATAGAGATAGTGAATACTCTAAACAATATAGTGTTGGAAACCCAAGGTGATGGGTAAGCCGATACAAGTGGTGAGTTATACCACATGGATGATATGAATGATATCCCTTGGATGCTAGGAATGGCACCTACTTCTACCTTGTGAATGATATGAGGTCCAATTCATACCTTATGCATGATATGGCTCATTTTACCCAATATGGTGGAAAACCCTGGTTGAGGGATTGAAATCTGATATACCCTATCCTTTGTGTAACAGATTGTGATAAGACAATTCAATTAGACACCTAGATTTTCATGTAACTATATGATAGGGCTGATCCTTGAAGGTATAAAGAGGTTGTGATCCTAAGGGTCTACTTAACATGGTAACCTGATATGATGATCATGGATGGGAAACCGATATGGTATCTTGTATATATACCACTTAATCGATACGTGATGAGGCATACACTCTATTCCCGATATGGTGCAAACTTTGTGCACAATATGACACCAAGAACATAGCTTATACCTGATATGGGGTCAAGCACCTAGCTCATACCCGATATGAAATTATCTTGAGTTGATAAGAACTGAGTGATAGTCAATTTGATATGGGTACACGATATGATGATTAGGGGATACACCCTAAAACATGACATGGTGATGTGGTTATACCACATGCCCGATATGGATACACTACACGAAATAAGAATGTATCTTAAAGCATAATATGTTGACAAACACCCATCTTGATACCTGATATGGAAGGGACACTTCAATCATATGTGATTGATTGAGTGGCATATGTTATATGTTGTGTTAATTGCAATATAAATGATGATGTGAATTGTTAATGATAAACTAATATTCCTCAAGAGGAGGATTGAACCAAAAGTATGATGTAATCAATATCCTAGTGAGGATGAGAGAGAAATTCATACTTTGTGTTGATAATCATTTAATGATGAGAATAAATAAGTATGATTGAATACTTATGATATCAATGTATGCTCCTAGAAGTGTGGAGCAATGAATTAGGGTATGGATTAATAATATGAACTTGAAACCCTATTCGGCTATAAACAGAAACCTTAACCCTAATAATGTGAAGGTTTTATTTCTCTTATTACATAATCCTTGTGAGACATGTAAAATACTTGAATAAAAAGTATAATGTTTATGTGGTCTGATGACCCAAAAGAGTAGTTGTTGCCTAGTGAGAGGTGACAAGATGTTTAAATGGCCTTGTGAGCCATGTGAATAGTTTTTTCCTAGTGAGAGGTGACAAGATGTTTAAATGGCCTTGTGATCCATGCGAATAGTTGTTTACTAGTGAGAGGTGACAAAATGTTTTAATGGGCCTTGTGAGCCATGTGAATAGTTGTTGCCTAGTGAGAGGTGACAAGATGTTTTAATGGACCTAGAGGTAATAGTTACCTGCTACAGAGGTAATAATTCTATGTGGTGATCTAAGGGTTTGAATACATAGATCCAGTAGTCATGATGATGATGATATGAAGGGATGAGAATTCCCAGTAATGTGACAAGGGACTGAGATCCCAAGTGTTATGCAACTAAATGTGTTCTAAAGATTAGAAAAGTACTTGATAGATGTGTTATATCTTTCTTTGTAGCATTTGTTTATGATTGATGCTTATAACTTGTTTGATGCTAAAAGAATATTGTAATGCACTTAATATATCATTAGAAACCATAAAATGTTACCCTGACCATAGATCCATCAACGTCAGAATTTGTTGAATGATGAAATAGGTTTTTCCCGTGGTATAACCCAGAATGCATATTTTTGAATATGTGGGGGACGTAAGCTTGGAAGGCCCCGTGTGAGCCGATCCCCTTACGAACTCAAAATAAATGGGGATATGGTAGTGTGCCATATCTTGGCTCGAGTGTGACTACGGTCGTAGACTCTTATGTTAAGCACGATGAACTAGCCTATGGCTCAGAGTATGGCTATATTCCATGACTCAGTAATTTCATAACTGGGTACGGTTGTTAGTAGATGTTCCCCTAAGAGAGTACATTCTAACGCAGTAACTCTGAGCAAAGATGCCTTGTACCCTGACATGCTCTTTTTGCAGTGACACAAGATGTCCTTCCAGCAGATGACACAAGATGTCCTGTTGAATCTGTGTGGTCTCGTACTGACCGAGACAGGAGAGGTCTTGGCATCCGGCTCTTCCATGGACCTTTTATGGTACTGACTTTTGAGAAGTTTGTGGTCGGTTGGAGATGAATGGGGTATACTTCATCTCCTCATGGCATAAGTGTGATTGTAAAATATGATCAGCCGTGTAGCATATTTGCTCAAGGATCGAATACGGAAAACATTGTTTGATGCACAATTCAGTTATACATCTTAGCTTGATAGATGTTATTTATGTTTCTTTACATTCCTTGTAAAGTAGATAGTTGGTTTATTACTCTACCATGGGTATATGCATCATTTTCCTTAAGTAAAGAGATCACTTTGTTCTGTTCATACACTGATTAATCCTGCATGTTAATATAAAAGAACCTCTACTCAATTTTATAAATGCTTATTTGTGATAATAATATGGTCGGCGGAGAGTTATATCTCTCACTAGGACAATTGTCTCACCCCATGGGATCCACAATTTTCAGGTGGACGTGCACCAGGCGGTAGAGACCTTTCTGCAGAGGAGGAACAATAGCTGGGGCAGTAGTAACAGATCTGGTTGAGTGTACTGTCTGTCGTGTCTTGTAGATAGAAGTCCTATGTGTCAACTTTGTACTCTCAAGTCCTTGGAGTCAGTTCATAATGGTTTCTTGAACAATCTGAGATTTTGGTTTGTAAGCCTCGAGGTTTTTGGTTGCTCCAGTATGTATTTTAATAGAGCAACTGTTATATGTTGTCCTCGAGATGAAATGAAATAATGTTGTACAATGTAAATCATGATATATATGAGTTTTGGATCTTTCAGTAAGATTTTTCTGGAAGAAGATCTCCTTGCAAAATGGTTTTAAATTTTAGTGATTTTTGTTAATCCGTTGTTTATGATTATTCTGCATTATTAGTATTTATTTTACTGTCGGTTTGATGGCGGTCATTACATATCTCATTAAGGAGCTCGCATTTCTTGACATCAATCACAAGCTTGACACTTACTAGGAATGTACAACCTAAGTTGATGTCTCCAAGTATCTCTTTCATGCCTTCAACTAACATAAAATAATTGGAACAAAATGTACATCCATACTCATTAATACATTCTCCACTATAGAAATAAATCTTTCTCTTGAGTGGCCTTCCATTAGAAATTAACCTTCAATTTCTTGGATGTATTTAGACTAACCGAGTAGATGAGGATAGTGGTCTAACATCTAGTATAGCTCCTTGGATAGACTAATTCAGTAGATGAGGATAGTGGTCTAACATCCAGTGTAGCTCCTTGGATACATACCATAGTAGGAAAGAGTGTAATATCGATATCACCCAAAATTTAGAAAGCATTAGGGTGTTCCTGGTTGGAAGGAAGTTGTAAGATATTGGGGGTGCTTCCATCGAGTGTGAATAATAGGTCTTGAGATTTATCCTTCTTTCCTTCATAAACAAGACTCTTGTGGAATCAAATTTTCGGATTGAGATATTCTTCCATGTCCTCTTCTTGGATGCTAGTTGTAGGAGCTAGAAGATGTTTTCTCTTCAACTGGTTTCTCAGTGGAGGTGGCATTTCTGGAGTTGAAATTTTTCCTTATAGCCCAAAATTGTTGGCTTTCCATTTGTAGTTGAAAATTTGCTTAGGGAAGATATTGTAAAAAATTGGTGGTGGAATCACCTTCATGGGATGCTTCTTTGGTTATTCATTCTTCTTGACTTGGTTCATGTAGTTGACTCTTATGGAGTTCACATTCTCATGGGGGGTTTCCTAATTGTTTCTAGGAATGGCCTCCTCATTGCTCTTGAGTTCCATAATGTATGAAGCTAGATGCTCCATTTGGTGCTCAAGTTCTTAGATTGATTGGGATTTGTTTTTTCAAAGGTGTTGAATCCACATTCATGAACCTGAACAGAATGTCTTTAAGTCAATCATTCTTCTTAGATTGACCCTAGTGGTTATTTTGCCATTGTTGGTATTGTTGTAGTTGATCATTGTGCTTTCAACTAAAATTGGTATGGTTCCTCCAACCTTGGTTGTAATAATTAGAATCAATATTATTTTTTGAATGTTGCCTAATAAAAGTTAACTGCTTCTCACTATATCCAATTGATGGTACATTGTAATCAATATTATGATGAGGGCCATTGCAAAAGTCACATTCCATGACTTGGTGTACTCAATTGACACTTATAGCATCAATTTTCTTGGTAAGGTTGTCTAGAATAGCATTAAGAGGTAAAATGACCTCCAAATCATGGGTATTTGTTCCACATCCATGCCCCAAGTAGATTTGTTCATGGACATGATCTCAATCAATTTTCTACATTCCCTTGCATTTTTTGCCAAGAAACACCTATTTGGGAATGGGGACAGTCGAGAAGGAAGTGGAAACAAAAACTTTTACCCCTATTACTTGCCAAAGAGATCGTGTCAACAACGATGTAGAAAGAAGGGTAGCAAGAGATATACCTGGTCCTGGAGCAAGTCTAGTGACTACTCTTGCACAATGATGTGCACTCTTTGCAAGACGCACATGAACAACTAGTGACGGCCTCATGGTGCAGCACCATAGATGGTGGTGGTTGTTGTCCTCCTAACATGATGGAAATGGCCCCCATGCCTCTACATATCCCATGCAAACCATCGAGAACTCCACGTTGCACTACCAGAGCCAACGGGAAGGAGTTGTCCCATTGAACATCAATGTGCTAGTGTTGACTCACTCTCCGTTGTTGTCCCTCCCTTTTACAGATAAGACTAGTTTGGTCTCTCTAGTTATCACAACTATGAGAGGACAACAATTGTCAGATATTATTGTTTTCTATCTTGAAAGCTTTGACTATGCCTCTATTTATAGGAGGGCTAGGGTCAGGGTTTTCAGATCAATCAGAGTTGAAGAGACATATTTTATGAAATATTGTCTGCTTTGAACCATGAAATGATTAGCCTACTTCAGAACTAGTCGGTTCATATGTGAAATAGTCAATTCAACACTTGAATTGGTTGGCTCACTATATATCCTATTCGTAACACATTGAAAATCAATCACACAACATGATGTCAGTGTCAATCCATGATCCAATCTTATTGATAATTGAACCAGGCAATTCACAATATAAAATGGTTGTTTCATACTCTGAAATGGTCATTTCACATTCTAAAATAGTCATTTCATTTTCCAGTTCAGCCAATGTTCATCTAACTTTGTTTAAATTGACCCGACGCTTGAATTGGTTGACTCAACACTTGAGTCGGTCGACTCACATTCTCAGTCAGTCAATTTTCAGCCAATGATGTTTAATTGAATACCTAAACACTTTAGTAATCAAATTAAACCATATTTATGAGTAAACTCCTTTTCCAGGTGCATCCTATGTGTATGACCCTATAGGTCCCAAGTTATGTTGGCATGAATGTCCATAACCAATTTATGACATCATAAGCAACGAGCAGTATCTAGCAACATATCATTACTACCCAAGCAATGGAAAAGTTGGAGAACAACTTCAAACCACAACCCATGATCAGTGTTACTATGATTGTATAGTTCATTTGTCTCTGATATCCATATTGAACTCAAGGAAAGGAATCATCATCCTCTCAACAGTCAATCTATGTTACTTGAACTAGAGCAGACAATGTGAGATGCATGTGACCTCACATATCACATAACGAGTCACATGAGTATGGGTATATGTTTCTCAATCTCGCTTGTCAAGTGGCCATGATATCAATGTCCTATAGGAGGGACAAATCCCATCTACATCACTCACAGTCAATCCATGTGTCACAATGTACCCAAGCATCACCTTTATGGAAAACTTTATTCAAGGTCACATTGGATGATGTCTAAATACATTGAGTGACATGTGATGAGTGTAGTGACTTTAGGTCTAAGAACCACAATCACCACAATTACTATGAGAGTTGATTTTGGCTACCATTCCATGATCTCCATGTATCACTCTCAAGGTGGGTTTGTCTGATACACTATTATCTAGCATGTATCTATGTGTTTGACTTGATATCCCCATATCATGACAAATGAGACTCTGTCATTAGTCAACACACACTCTAGTATTATGTATTATTATTGTATATTTTGCTTCGACATGAATATCTGACTAGGGACATAATAAGAATTCTTGTACTCCTATCATACATATGATCTCATTGTCCAGGTCCTAAACCTGAATACATATGTCATCAACATTATTTAGACATTTACTATGTATGTGTCATAATCTCATGATTGAGACAAACATAATAGATAGAATTACCTTTATAATTATCAAACCAAGTATATGATACCCCATTACAATCATCATATGATTGGCTCTCTGGGCCTACATACCAGCAACATATATTAGAAGATCCATTAGTGGTGGAGGTGGTATCATGGGATAAACCACAATAAAATGTGTTCAATTATGTACACTTTGGAAAATCATGGTGCTCTTACCTCTTAAGATAGTGAGTTCATAGTTCCAAACTAGGCAAAGAAAATGAAATCAATGGAATGTTGGATTACAATGCTTCTTTTGGTACAACCTTTAGATAGGTTGGGGGGAAGATGACATGAGGTCATGTGTGTTGCTTTTTTTCTTGTCTAATATTGATCTTTTTTGCCTGTTTTGGCTAACCCCATTTCGGTCTATTATGCAAGATTTGTTCAATTGAGCTTCTATTAGTCATCTTAGATGAAAAGCAGCCGAACTTCTTTTGATAGATGATAGATCTCAAGGGAAAATTATTCCAGGCATGATTCAGAAGATGAAGAGAGGGAAGGTACTTTAGTCCAGTCCTATGGGATCCTCATTTTCCTATGGTCGAGCAGTTCGGTTGGCCTATCATAAATGAGAACTTAGATGATGACAATTCTGCTAGTAGTGAGATTTGGGATATGGAGTGGAACCAATCCAAATATGATATTGAGCATGAATGCAAAACATGAGAGTGAGATCCCAAAGTGTAATGACAAAGCCCATCTCCCTTCATTTCTTATTGAAATATTTTCTTCGGTCCAATCATTTCATTTGAAGTAGTGTTATCTCGAGGGATTCAGTATGATTCATAGATTATAATAATCGTATTTACCTATCCCAAGAGTCAAATATTGTCTCTCCAAGTTTTTTCTCAAACATGGATATTTTCCATAAAATGCCATTGTTCTTTCTAAGAGGAAATAACTTCTGTAATAAGGTTTTTGGCAAGGCATTCTAGGTCCAAGTTGACCCTTTCTCCATGTCTCGAGTCAATTGTTTGGATCATACTCATAATGTGAATGGGAAGATGTAGAGATGTATACCATCACTTGGTCTTCATGGTGTTACAAATATTAAGGAATTTCTATACATGAAGATTTGGATTTTCATAGGCCAAACTTGAATATTTATTCTACCACATAATACCAATTAGATTTGGGTTTAGTCTAAAGTAAGTGATATAAAATGTGTCTAACAATTGCTAAACTAGACAACACAATAGTATGAGGGGAGGTGTAGTCAAGAAGTGGCCTTTTGTTTTCCATGATTAAATTTGAAGTAGTGGCAACTTTGTTTTTATTATTCTTCTTTATCCTTTCTCGTAGTCACCTATTTGTTAGCACAACCTTGGTGTTTTCAAAGATCTTATGCAACGAGTCCCAATGGACTGAGTATGAACCATGCATGGTTCTGGATAGATAAAGAAAAAGTCTTTTAGTTCCACTAGAATTTTTATGATACACAAGAATTAACCGGTGTAGGAAATTAATTCAATGAAACACATAACTATTAAAATATGATAGTTTCAATTTTCTTGAAAAGAAATTGGCTACCAGACAAAAAAACCTAAAATTGATGTTGCCTCACAAGGGGTGTTTAGGCAATCATTAACAAAAAACTTAAAAAAAAAACACTCAAGGCCAAAATAGGACGGGTCAATAGTAGAATAGATTAAGGTAATTTTCAAAGGATTCCAATGCATATCAAACACCAGCCAATTCAATCAATCATGCAAGTGGATAAGAAAGAGATTTGTTTGATTTCATTGTGTTTTAGCTAAATCAAACTACAGAAATTTTATCAAGAAATCAAGTCAAGGAAATATGTGGGGTTGCATGACACCTAATAATCACCTAATGAACATAGTATAAATATATTCAATTCCCTCGATCCATACATGACTCAATGTTGTGATTAACAAATTTTGTATATTAACTACATAGGTAGATAAATTGTTGTCCTCCAACTTACAATTTTTCATATGATATTATGTCTCCTAGATTCCCTTAAATATAACATATTTCAACCTTCATTAATTTTTCAAGGAGACATAATGTCAAAAGTTTCTTCTCACTTAAGTTTCATTAAGCGATTGAAGCTCCAATTACCCTTCACCACATCTATATTCCTTCTATGTATGACAAATTAGGGTATGTTAGGAACATTGGACAAAGATTCTTATGATCAATTATAAGCAACTAGAGAAACAAATAAGGTAATGTGTATTTAATATAGAAGTCATTCATCACATGACTAATAATTGCCAAAAGGCATTAAACAGAATATGATCTACTCCATATCTAGAGGTGATTCACAAACAAGGTTTTAAACCACATTTCTCTGGAACTTGGGAGAAATAGAGGAGAGGAGGGAAAAAAACGTGATACAATACAAGTACAGGAGAAATCCTTTATTAAGTATTTGTACAATTAGATTCTCTATCCCAAGGAGGAGGAAATATTCCCCTTTGTCCTTATTCTTCCTTTCAATTTCTTCTAGAATAGAATTTTCCCTCTGGGTCGTCTTCTATTATTTTCTAAAGTTTCCATTCAAAACAAATATGATATATGTCATCATAATCTCTCTCCTGGACTTTATGTTTATCTAGAGATCCAACAAGAGATTGTGTGTCTAGGCTCGACATTTGTGAGAGTTGGTATCCATGACCGTGCAATAGAACTTGTCAGTGAACTAACATGTTGAGTTGAAAATTTTTTAAGAGATTACTAACAACATTATATTTTGTGCCATTGGCTGGACACGTCATGATTTGTCATGGTTGACTTGGAATATTTATCCTGAGGTGTGGCACAACATGCTTGGGAAGAGAAAATAATGCTTGCTGATGTTGAAATGGATTGTTGTTCCAATGTGTGGACACAACATGCATTGCTTGAGCCAGGTTGTGCCCTTTCTGGGAAAATGTTATTGAGATCCATGTAAGTGAACATGACATGTGTTGGTTGTACACTCTGCATCATTATGTATGAAGTCTAAATTAAGATTCTTGTGTCCCAAATGTCAATGGTGAATGTAACATTGGTTCTAGATGAACCAAGTCCCTTTGTTTCTATATTAAAATACTTTTGACTAGTCACGATGACAACAACACAACTAATTATGGGATTGCAATCCTAAAATGTAGAAAAAAGATAGAATTTAGATCAATAAGTTTATCAAAAGATGGCATAAAAAGTAGTATGAACTACTTTCATTAATTTCTAACTAACTAGGCTTAAAGATTGTTTTATAGAATTACTTGTATTTATCACCTTTGTTATTTACTAACTTTACTACTTTGATATGTTTTGTGGAAGTTTGTATTTAACATCAAACTAATATAAGTTAGAATATGGATTTGGCTTTTCATACTTTTCTTACTCCATAGATTACTTATCTCTTTTTAGGGTTTTGACTCACTCTCATGATTTCCCACCTTTTTTATGTTCTGAATACCTACCATGGGAGATTTCTAGTGAGGAACCACCTTCAATAGTGCAACAATGAGTAGAATGTGAGAGCCTACCTTTTTTGTGGTGTCTAGTGTTGTCCATGTACACTAAAGTATTAGGCAGGGTGTTTTATACATCATTGTATCTATGACTTAGATTTTAGTTGTATGCCTTGTATATGATCTCTAAATTGCAATTGCAAATAGGAAAACCATTTTTAGAATCATTATGTACCCTTGGTCACCTATATGATGAATGATATACAACTACCTAATAATGTATGGAAAATGTGGGACTTATTTATGTTTGCATATGAATTTTATTAGATGTTTTAATTTATCATTTCCTTGCTTTCTTGATTGATTGGTAGTAGTTATGATCATATCAAATTTTTGATCTTGATTTTTCTCTTTATGGCTTACGCAACCTCAGGGGGTGCTTGTGCATAGATCTTGGGATTGTGTGTCGTGATTAACAAAATGTACTTAGAAAGATTGAATAGTGGTTGTTTCAAAAACAAAATTAATTGTTCTTGGAAGGTTGTTGATATTTAATAAAGAATTTAATTTGTTTATGACTTTAAAAATTTCAAGATAATATAAATCTCTCATTCCATTTGCTTGAAGAGATATAAAATGGAAACCCCTTTTATAAGTTGCTTGGTGAGTCTCTTGTTATATATATTTCTATTCAATATTTCTCAATTGGGAACTAATTATGGAAATTAGTTTGTCTTTGTCATGATGAAGATGAAATTATCAAATTTCATCATATACTAAGATTTTAATGAAAGCTTCTAATAGACTAAAACAATTCCAATAAATGTTGGCTGAACTCTAACATTAGAATTGAAAAGTAGGAATTATTCCTGGAGGATCCTGAAACGACCGAAACCAAACTGAAAATCAAATTAACGAATGCGGAAGCGATTAGCAGCGGAATTATCAAAAATCACTAAAAATTTAAAACTTTTGTAAAGAGATCTTCGAAAGATAAAAACTCTTTCATAAACAACATGATAGGTCATTTACAAACTGATCCATTGATACATCTCTGTAATAAACACATCTCAAGCATTACAACAAAACCCACCTTGTTAACTGTACAAGGTAAGATACAAAATCTCGAGGCATCATGCCAAAATCTCAGATATACTGACTCCTAGGACCTGAGAGTACAGAGACAACATAAGACACACTATCTATAAGACTAGACAGTTAGTATCTCCACCTGAGATTCACTACTGCCCCTGAAGCTGTTGCTGCTGTTGTTACTCATTCTTAAATGGATTCCTTCGTCCTTGGCGTCTTCCTAAAAAGTAGAAACCCACGGGAGTGAGACAATTTGAATAATTGTCCCAGTGAGAGTTATAACTCTCCACCAGAAGCTTTGTTATAGCATATAAGGAATAATTAGAAGCAAAGTAACTGAAAATATCAACAACAGGTTTGGTAATAAGTAAAACAACATTTACTTAAGCAATCACTTTATTAAAGCATATGTAGCACATGTATTCTAAAAACTTGAACAGACTATTAAAGTCAACAATGTAACATCAATCATTGTTTCTCGTAGTACAACCTAAGCAGTTATACTATACGGCTGATTATATTTTTCAAACATCATTATGCCCTGCGGAGATGAGGTATACCGCTCATACTCCAACCGACCATTTATAAAAATCGCGTCGGTACCATACATAGGTCATCAAAAGAGCCGGATTCTTATGACCTCATCTTCCTCAGTCAGTAAGAGGATTTACTTGCAGGACATCTTGTGTCTCTGCTATAGTAGCTATCCAGAGTATTCTGGAAACTTTGCTATAGAGTTACAGTGGAGTTCTGAACTCTCATCGTCATCGAAAGATTTGTTGTTTATCTCTCATCGATGCGGTATTAGTAATTTCTTCGGGATATTTGTGGTACATCACCCGGTATGAATATATAGTGAAGGGTTGAAAGATTAAAGTACATCTACATCAATTCCTACACTAGGACGTAAGGATATTCACGTCCATATACCCCCATATACTCAAAAGTATATGCTCCAGGAGTTCCCTTAGGAAAACCTGTTTCACCATCATTTGGTATCTGACAATGATGGATCTATGGTTAGGGCTCTACATGATATGATTATACTTGATTAGTTAGGTACATTCTAGCATTCTTTTAGCATCAATCATGTTTCCAAGCATTAATCATAGAACAACAGCTATAAAAGTAGAATACTAAATGTATCAAGTCTAACTCACATCAATTATCAATTGGATATCATTTCTTAACCATTTCATTACTATGATTCAAGAATAGGGTATTCAAACCCTTAATTCATCATAAGTCATCTTATTAGCATGGCCTTGATGTTACTCATGGCTCTCACAGCCTATCAATCTTATATGATGTCACTTAACTAGGCAACATGGTATATCACTATTCACAAAGCTAATAACATGCTTCCAATGAATATGATATCATAACCTTTACCTGGATATAATCATCCTTTTATAAGAACCTGCATAGTTAATTCAATTGACAACAATAAACATTTCATTTCCAGATCAGCAATTTATAAAGAAAAATTAACCTTTCAATTCAGGAATAGTACCTTCATGCTTACACTAAGGCTAGGTTCCCTTATTTACATCAATTAGGGTTATTCAATCCCTTTCTTTATAATTAGGAATAATGATTCCTCATCTCATACTTTAATCATGAAGATTCATGCTTAAAATCATAAGTAGAGTTAGGGTTTACCCCACTCAATTAAGGTTATTGAATCCCTTTGTCTTATAATGCATAAGAGTTCTTATATTATAATTTGTTCACATGGTTTCATACTTGAAAGCATAACCCAGGACTAGGGTTAACATACCCCATCCTTCATTAGTTAGGGTTTGTATTCTTTTACTTCAACATAGGGTTATATAACCTCTTAGCTCTCGAGGCATAAAGATTTTTCATATTACAACTTGTAATTAGGGTTTCATACTCAAAGGCATAACCCTGAATTACTCCATTTATCATATCACCCTAAATTAGGGTTTACTATTCACGTTACATGTATTTACCCTAGAATTAGGGTTTACTATTCACTTCATAGTGAATTGAGCTCATAGCATCATTATATATGAAAATTATCATCATTGATGCCCTCAAATTAGGTTAAGATTCATTAATCATTATAATTAGGATTTCCATGATCTTACCTTGATGGATCATACCCTAATCATGTACATTCTTACATATTGAAAGTATGTTACTTGATTCTCATTCATATTAGGAGCTTTCTCTCTCTTATTACTACTAGATGATGTTTAAATCACTCTAGGTTAGATTAGGTCAAGTCATCTTTGATTAACATAGATTAAGTCAACCCATTATAATAATTACGGTTTGCTTGATCAAGGGTTGTTATCTACTTGAACCCTTCAAGGGTACCTTGGTAATCTTCTTTAATAATCATAACATGGGTCAATCTACTAATCACTTAACCCCTTAATGTCTTTAGGTATCATTAGGGTTTAGATTAAACAACCATTGAACCATCTAAGCCTTCAAGGCATTAAGCATAAAATGATTCAGGAACATGGTTATTCAAACCCTCAGATTATCATAACACTTGCTACCAAGTGACATATAAGCATCAAGTCATCTAACAACATGACCTTGATTGAAGCAATGTATATACTTTTCACATATCATTACTCTAAAAGCTTATAATTGTTTTCAAGGAATATGACATCATAACTCTTACCTGGCTATGATCACCTCATAATATCAACCTGTATGACTTATACAAATAAGGACATGTATATATAACAATGTCAACACAATACCAAAACTTTTCAATTTCTTTATAGGACACCACGGTCGTGCCACCTTACACGGTCGTGCAAAGTAAGGCTACCACGGCCGTGCTCCCTTGCACGGTCGTGCTACAGCAGATCATTACATGATTCATATTTATATATATATATGTATTCTAATTTCTCATTCTTTCAAATTGATTAGGTCACATCAACCCTTCAATCAAGTACATACTACTATGTTTAACATAGTGTGTCAAGCTATTAATCCTATAAACAATTAAGAATTCTCCCTTGAATTGGTTCTTAATCCCTTAGGTATTATTAGGGTTTCAATGTTGATTCCTTCAATCATTGAATTCATGGAACCAATCATCAATTGTACCTATACTCATACCTTAATTGAGTTTAATAGGTCAACCTTCAACTTATTTGTCCCTCACTTGACCCTCAATTGACCATCAATTAGGGTTTAACTCATTCGAATTAGGGTTTGGAATCAATAACCCTTCAACATATTTCAATGTGGGTTTAATTGATTTGAACCATTTGAACCATCATTCAATTGGGACATGACCTGACCCCAAACGGTCTTGAGGTCGTTTGTATTACCTCCAAACGGTCTTGAGACCGTTTTCCCATCATATCATCAAAATCCAAGTCAACTAATTAAGGTTTGGATCATTGGATTGATCACCAAAACAACAATTGATTACATTCCAACTTAGTATCATTGGATCATCAATTGCTTAACCATACTCACCCCTAGACCTCCAAACGGTCTTGGGTGACCTCCAAACGGTCTTGAGACCATTTGGATGAATTCCAAATGGTCTTGAGATCGTTTGGCTCAACCAAACCTTGGATTCTAGTGAAACTTCATTAGGGTTTGAGCTATTGAGTTGATCATCAAATCAGCATTGCATTGTATATCAACGTGGTACCTTTAGACCTTTAAACACCTAACCATACTCAACCCTAGACCTCCAAACGGTCTTGGGTGGCCACCAAACGGTCTTGAGACCGTTTGTCCCGTCCATCTTTTGGATTCTAGTGAGAAATCATCAAGGATTGGTCTATCGAGTTGATCAACAATTCAGCACTTAATTGCAATATGATTGGTACCTTTGGACCTTCAATTGATCAACTATACTTGACCCCAGACCTCCAAACGGTCTTGGGGTTACCCCCAAACGGTCTTGAGACCGTTTGGATGATCCCCCAAACGGTCTTGAGACCGTTTGGGCAAGAAAACCCAAAAAGTCATATCAATTGATTGGAATTTCAACACTAATTTCGATTAGGGTTTGCCCAATTGATTAGCCTTCAACTCATTAGTCCTTGAGAATTAACCCCTCAAATTTGGTGAGTTATTAACCAACATAATTAGGAACAGGAATTCCAAACGGTCAATGCTTGGTCAATGCCCTCAAACGGTCTTGAGACCGTTTGCCCAAAATGTTCAAGTTAATCAGATTGGAAATCAGCACTTAATCCAATTAGGTTTTCCTAATTGTTTAGCCTTTAACTCATGATTCCTTGGGATTTAACCTATCAAATATGGTGGGTTATTAGACCACATCATTAGGAACAGTAATCTCAAACGGTCCACGCTTGGTCAACGCACTCAAATGGTCTTGAGACCGTTTGCCCAAAAAGTTCAATTAAAACAGATTGATAATCAGCACTTAATCCAATTAGGTTTCTCTAATTGATTAGCCTTCAACTCACGATTCCATGGGAGTTAATCCCTCCAATTTGGTGGGTCATTAGCCTACATAATTATAAACAGAAATCCCAAACGGTCAATGCTTGGTCAATGCCCTCAAATGGTCTTGGAGACCATTTCCTCCAACCGACCTTGTGAAACCGTTTGCCCTTCAAACGGTTTTGCAAACTGTTTGCCCCAAACCGTTTGGCCAAAGGGGGGAAAACAAGACCGTTTGATAAAGTAACATTGGTAATCACGTCCATATTCTTCTACCTCCAGATCAAGGTCTGTTCTTCGTGGTTTTAGTTGCAAGAAAGCAAGGAAGAGTGGGAAAGAAGAAGAACTAAGTACTAATTGCAAGAACAAAGATATGCATAAGAAAGCAAAAGGTTTAGAGTTATAAAACCCGCCTTAAGGTCATTCCTTGAGCTCCAAGCTTCCAAGATTCAAGCCTTTAATGGTGTATTGAGCTCCACATGTCTGCCAAGGGTGTTTCTCCAAGGAAAGGTTGGGAAAAGATGGCTAGAAAGAGGAAACAAGTAAGGAAGACCATAAAACCAACCTTGCACCATGAATTCCTCCATGAATCCGAGCAAGAAGATGACCAAAGCTTACCTAGAACTCCTTATCCGTCCTCATCTGCTCCAGAGCTCTGTTCTAAGTCGGTCTAAGCAAGGGGATAAGAAGGGAAGTGAAGGAAACGATCCTTGCTAAGTGAGAAAAGGTGTATATATACTTTGGGTGAATTTCCAACATAAGGACAACTTGTTTCTCCAATTCTCATCTAGGTCCTTACCTTCTTCTAAGCCACGTTTCCCCCTTCCATACTTAAGAAAGACTCATCTTAAACCCAAGGTCTAAAGGTGAAGAAAGCCAACTTTTTACTAAGTTGCACATATAGAAGGGTTATTAGGCTTATAACTTGGTTATTTAGTTACAAGGGTTATCCTTCTTATTTGTTTATTCAAATGAAGTGCCCCCTTTATCATTTTTACTCTAATTGATGCCAAGATTCATAAAAGATATTCTAGAAGGTATATTTTACATGTTGCTCCCCATGTTTTGGGTAAATTGCACTTTATACCAAAACTAGGGTTTAAAGCACAAGGATGGCTCCACAAGCTACCTTTTGGTGCCCAAGCTTGGAGAATCCATAATACTTCATCAAATTCATTCTTGTGATGTATTATCATCAGAGGAACATCTAAACATGTGCATTTTGCAAGTTAACCCCTTTAATTGGGTAATTTGCACATAGGTCCCTGTATTACAAAACAATATTACAACATTGTTCAAAAGGGGCAGAAATGGAAATGTATGTTCCTTAGGAGCTTTAATTACATTATCAACAGATAACCACAAGCATTTAATAACATGATTAAGAAAAACACCTGGGGTTAGTTCATAACCCAGGTCAGGGATGTTATAAATTATAAACCCCTAACAAGGATTTCGTCCCCGAAATCCCAGAAAGAAAAGGGAAAGCAGATATTATTTAAGCATTATACCATTATGTCTTCAAGTGACATTTCGTTATTATGGAACATCATAGAGTTTTGTTCAATACATAGTTACTCCACACAAACTTTTCATGGAAAGATTCATATGGACATATACTCTCATTAGTTGTACATTCTCTTATCATAGGGAAAAGTTACTTATCAATCAAGGATTTATCTGAAAGATATCTTAGAAAGAATTTTGTCTATGAAAAACATAAACCCCTAACATGTGATGTTCATATTATTTTACATGTTTAATTTGATTTCATAGTTGACCATTCCAGGTAATCAACATAAGCCATTTGATATATTATTACATTCTTATCTTGATACCTATCACATGTGTTATCTTCCTTTCATCTTGGGACATTACTTGTTACATATATTCTCAACTTGGAACTAAAGTCCAAGATAAACTGATACCTTTCTAGGTATACTTCACATAAACATCTTTATATTATGCACATCAAGTGTCCTAAGACCCACTTGATTGCCATGTCCCTGGAAAGAAAGAGAATAAGGGATCATATTCCTCTTGTTATATCATGTATTTTCAACCATTCATGAAACATCTTATGATTCCATCACATTTTCACATTATGGGGAGGATCTTTATTATTATTCTTACATCTTTACTGGACAGGGTTGACCTCCCTTATTCCCATATTTCTTATTTCTTGATACTCATTAGATTGTTTCAGAATGACTACTTGATCAGAGCAATCAAAAAGATAACAATCTAGGAGTTTCCATATTTACTTTATCATCAGCAATTGTATACCTGGCCAGGGTATATAAATACTGAGATAAGGTAATATGCATTTGTATACTACCATTTTCCTTCTCTTTTCCTATTATCACAAGTATAAGATCTATCATTACTGAATTTTATCCAGACATCTCTTTAATACTTCATCCTTTTTATGGAGGTAAGCATGTAACATGAAACATCTATTTTATACAACATTATAAGTCCTTATAGGATTAATCAAGAAAAGTTCAATCAATTACTTTCTCAGTTTTGTCCAAGAGATCATAAAAAGACATCTAAGAATAACATTTATTTCGTCTAACCTGTCATGACTCGAGGATTATTCATTGTCTCAAGTTGATTCTGCCTCAGAGGTTGATTTGCCATAACATTTCTGGCTGGGCAATTTCTTGCCAGATGTCCAACTTGTCTACATATGTAGCAAATTCTAGGTGCCCAGTATGGTCTGAAGGGTTCCTTACCCTTTCTGGATGACCATTGTCTTGGTGTACTAGGTCCTGGTTGTGTTGGTGACACCAGAAACTTCTTCCTTTTGGAACTACCAGGTCTCTGCTCCTGGGTTTGTATAGGCCTTTTCTCAATTCTTCCTTTATATTTCTCTTCTGGACAATTATTTCTGATATGACCAGGCTTCCTACACCTATAGTAGGTCCTGGTCTCTGGTTGTATTCTAGCCCCTATATTATTGTATACTGATTCATCAGACTGAGGTTGGGCATTGGATTGCTCTAGTTTCAAAGCTTCATCATTTACCATTGCTTCAACATGTTGTTGTGGTTCACATATTCTGTTGATATCCAAAACATCATCATTAGGAGCTGGTAATCTGGGTTGTATTGCTAGTGCTTGATCCACTAGATACATCATGGTAGCCCTAAATTCCCTAACAGTGATTCCTAAGGAAGAATTCCTTATCATGGTTGGGTTAGCTAGGGGAATCTTAGGTAATTGTCCCTCTATTGCTTGCTCCTCTGCACCTCTTCTTGGTGCAGTATTGTTGCTCTCCACAACAAACTCCTCATCCGATCCAGTCATCTTCAAGTTCTTCTCCTCCTATGTGAGCATAAGTTACCATCAGATACACTGGATGACACTTAGAACAAACTCTACTACCTAAGTCCTATGTCTCTGTAGACTCAGTGAACCTAGAGCTCTGATACCACTTGAAACGACCGACACCAAACTGACAATCAAATTAACGAATGCAGAAGCGATTAGCAGTGGAATTATCAAAAATCACTAAAAATTTAAAACTTTTGTAAAGAGATCTTCGAAAGATAAAAACTCTTTCATAAACAACATGATAGGTCATTTACAAACTGATCCATTGATACATCTCTGTAATAAACACATCTCGAGCATTACAACAAAACCCACCTTGTTAACTGTACAAGGTAAGATACAAAATCTCGAGGCATCATGCCAAAATCTCAGATATACTGACTCCTAGGACCTGAGAGTACAGAGACAACATAAGACACACTATCTATAAGACTAGACAGTTAGTATCTCCACCTGAGATTCACTACTGCCCCTGAAGCTGTTGCTACTGTTGTTACTCATTCTTAAATGGATTCCTTCGTCCTTGGCGTCTTCCTAAAAAGTAGAAACCTACGGGAGTGAGACAATTTGAATAATTGTCCCAGCGAGAGTTATAACTCTCCACCAGAAGCTTTGTTATAGCATATAAGGAATAATTAGAAGCAAAGTAACTGAAAATATCAACAACAGGTTTGGTAATAAGTAAAACAACATTTACTTAAGCAATCACTTTATTAAAGCATATGTAGAACATGTATTCTAAAAACTTGAACAGACTATTAAAGTCAACAATGTAACATCAATCATTGTTTCTCGTAGTACAACCTAAGCAGTTATACTATACGGCTGATTATATTTTTCAAACATCATTATGCCCTGCGGAGATGAGGTATACCGCTCATACTCCAACCGACCATTTATAAAAATCGCGTCGGTACCATACATAGGTCATCAAAAGAGCCGGATTCTTATGACCTCATCTTCCTCAGTCAGTAAGAGGATTTACTTGCAGGACATCTTGTGTCTCGGCTGTAGTAGCTATCCAGAGTATTCTGGAAACTTTGCTATAGAGTTACAGTGGAGTTCTGAACTCTCATCGTCATCGAAAGATTTCTTGTTTATCTCTCATCAATGCGGTATTAGTAATTTCTTCGGGATATTTGTGGTACATCACCCGGTATGAATATATAGTGAAGGGTTGAAAGATTAAAGTACATCTACATCAATTCCTACACTAGGACGTAAGGATATTCGCGTCCATATACCCCCATATACTCAAAAGTATATGCTCCAGGAGTTCCCTTAGGAAAACCTGTTTCACCATCATTTGGTATCTGAAAATGATGGATCTATGGTCAGGGCTCTACATGATATGATTATACTTGATTAGTTAGGTACATTCTAGCATTCTTTTAGCATCAAGCATGTTTCCAAGCATTAATCATTAGAACAACAACTATAAAAGTAAAATACTAAATGTATCAAGTCTAACTCACATCAATTATCAATTGGATATCATTTCTTAACCATTTCATTACTATGATTCAAGAATAGGGTATTCAAACCCTTAATTCATCATAAGTCATCTTATTAGCATGGCCTTGATGTTACTCATGGCTCTCACAGCCTATCAATCTTATATGATGTCACTTAACTAGGCAACATGGTATATCACTATTCACAAAGCTAATTACATGCTTCCAATGAATATGATATCATAACCTTTACCTGCATATAATCATCCTTTTATAAGAACATGCATAGTTAATTCAATTGACAACAATAAACATTTCATTTCCAGATCAGCAATTTATAAAGAAAAATTAACCTTTCAATTCAAGAATAGTACATTCATGCTTACACTAAGGCTAGGTTCCCTTATTTACATCAATTAGGGTTATTCAATCCCTTTCTTTATAATTAGGAATAATGATTCCTCATCTCATACTTTAATCATGAAGATTCATGCTTAAAAGCATAAGTAGAGTTAGGGTTTACCCCACTCAATTAAGGTTATTGAATCCCTTTGTCTTATAAGGCATAAGAGTTCTTATATTATAATTTGTTCACAGGGTTTCATACTTGAAAGCATAACCCAGGACTAGGGTTAACATACCCCATCCTTCATTAGTTATGGTTTGTATTCTTTTACTTCAACATAGGGTTATAGAACCTCTTAGCTCTCGAGGCATAAAGATTTTTCATATTACAACTTGTAATTAGGGTTTCATACTCAAAGGCATAACCCTGAATTACTCCATTTATCAGATCACCCTAAATTAGGGTTTACTATTCACGTTACATGTATTTACCCTAGAATTAGGGTTTACTATTCACTTCATAGTGAATTGATCTCATAGCATCATTATATATGAAAATTATCATCATTGATGCCCTCAAATTAGGTTAAGATTCATTAATCATTATAATTAGGATTTCCATGATCTTACCTTGATGGATCATACCCTAATCATGTACATTCTTACATATTGAAAGTATGTTACTTGATTCTCATTCATATTAGGAGCTTTCTCTCTCTTATTACTACTAGATGATGTTTAAATCACTCTAGGTTAGATTAGGTCAAGTCATCTTTGATTAACATAGATTAAGTCAACCCATTATAATCATTAGGGTTTGCTTGATCAAGGGTTGTTATCTACTTGAACCCTTCAAGGGTACCTTGGTAATCTTATTTAATAATCATAACATGGGTCAATCTACTAATCAATTAACCCCTTAATGTCTTTAGGTATCATTAGGGTTTAGATTAAACAACCATTGAACCATCTAAGCCTTCAAGGCATTAAGCATAAAATGATTCAGGAACATGGTTATTCAAACCCTCAGATTATCATAACACTTGCTACCAAGTGACATATAAGCATCAAGTCATCTAACAACATGACCTTGATTGAAGCAATGTATATACTTTTCACATATCATTACTCTAAAAGCTTATAATTGTTTTCAAGGAATATGACATCATAACTCTAACCTGGCTATGATCACCTCATAATATCAACCTGTATGACTTATACAAATAAGGACATGTATATATAACAATGTCAACACAATACCAAAACTTTTCAATTTCTTTAAAGGACACCACGGCCGTGCCACCTTACACGGTCGTGCAAAGTAACGCTACCACGGTCGTGCTCCCTTGCACGGTCGTGCTACAGCAGATCATTACATGATTCATATTTATATATATATGTATTCTAATTTCTCATTCTTTCAAATTGATTAGGTCACATCAACCCTTCAATCAAGTACATACTACTATGTTTAACATAGTGTATCAAGCTATTAATCCTATAAACAATTAAGAATTCTCCCTTGAATTGGTTCTTAATCCCTTAGGTATTATTAGGGTTTCAATGTTGATTCCTTCAATCATTGAATTCATGGAACCAATCATCAATTGGACCTATACTCATACCTTAATTGAGTTTAATAGGTCAACCTTCAACTGATTTGTCCCTCACTTGACCCTCAATTGACCATCAATTAGGGTTTAATTCATTCGAATTAGGGTTTGGAATCAATAACCCTTCAACATATTTCAATGTGGGTTTAATTGATTTCAACCTATTGAACCATCATTCAATTGGGACATGACCTGACCCCAAACGGTCATGAGGTCGTTTGGATGACCTCCAAACGGTCTTGAGACCGTTTGCCCATCATATCATCAAAATCCAAGTCAACTAATTAAGGTTTGGATCATTGGATTGATCACCAAAACAACAATTGATTACATTCCAACTTAGTATCATTGGATCATCAATTGCTTAACCATACTCACCCCTAGACCTCCAAACGGTCTTGGGTGACCTCCAAACGGTCTTGAGACCGTTTGGATGAATTCCAAACGGTCTTGAGACCGTTTGGCTCAACCAAACCTTGGATTCTAGTGAAAATTCATTAGGGTTTGAGCTATTGAGTTGATCATCAAATCAGCATTGCATTGTATATCAACTTGGTACCTTTAGACCTTTAAACACCTAACCATACTCAACCCTAGACATCCAAACGGTCTTGGGTGGCCACCAAACGGTCTTGAGACCGTTTGGCCCATCCATCCTTTGGATTCTAGTGAGAAATCATCAAGGATTGGTCTATCGAGTTGATCAACAATTCAGCACTTAATTGCAATATGATTGGTACCTTTGGACCTTCAATTGATCAACTATACTTGACCCCAGACCTCCAAACGGTCTTGGGGTGACCTCCAAACGGTCTTGAGACCGTTTGGATGATCCCCCAAACGGTCTTGAGACCGTTTGGACAAGAAAACCCAAACAGTCAAATCAATTGATTGGAATTTCAACACTAATTTTGATTAGGGTTTGCCCAATTGATTAGCCTTCAACTCATTATTCCTTGAGAATTAACCCCTCAAATTTGTCGAGTTATTAACCAACATAATTAGGAACAGGAATCCCAAACGATCAACAGTTGGTAAACGCCCTCAAATGGTCTTGAGACCGTTTGCCCAAAATGTTCAAGTTAATCAGATTGGAAATCAGCACTTAATCCAATTAGGTTTTCCTAATTGTTTAGCCTTTAACTCATGATTCCTTGGGATTTAACCTATCAAATTTGGTGGGTTATTAGACCACATCATTAGGAACAGTAATCTCAAACGTTGCACACTTGGTCAATGCACTCAAATGGTCTTGAGACCGTTTGCCCAAAAAGTTCAATTAAAACAGATTGATAATCAGCACTTAATCCAATTAGGTTTCCCTAATTGATTAGCCTTCAACTCACGATTCCTTCGGAGTTAATCCCTCAAATTTGGTGGGTCATTATCCTACATAATTATGAACAGAAATCCCAAACGGTCAACGCTTGGTCAATGCCCTCAAACGGTCTTGGAGACCGTTTCCTCCAACCGACCTTGTGAAACCGTTTGCCCTTCAAACTGTGTTGCAAACCGTTTGCCCCAAACCGTTTGGCCAAAGGGGGGAAAACAAGACCGTTTGATAAAGTAACATTGGTAATCACACCCATATTCTTCTACCTCCAGATCAAGGTCTGTTCTTAGTGGTTTTAGTTGCAAGAAAGCAAGGAAGAGTGGGAAAGAAGAAGAACTAAGTACTAATTGCAAGAACAAAGATATGCATAAGAAAGCAAAAGGTTTAGAGTTATAAAACCCGCCTTAAGGTCGTTCCTTGAGCTCCAAGCTTCCAAGCTTCAAGCCTTTAATGGTGTCTTGAGCTCCACAGGTCGGCCAAGGGTGTTTCTCCAAGGAAAGGTTGGGAAAAGATGGCTAGAAAGAGGAAACAAGTAAGGAAGACCATAAAACCAACCTTGCACCATGAATTCCTCCATGAATCTGAGCAAGAAGATGACCAAAGCTTACCTAGAACTTCTTATCCGTCCTCCTCTGCTCCAGAGCTCTGTCCTAAGTCGGTCTAAGCAAGGGGATAAGAAGGGAAGTGAAGGAAACGATCCTTGCTAAGTGAGAAAAGGTGTATATATACTTTGGGTGAATTTCCAACATAAGGACAACTTGTTTCTCCATTTCTCATCTAGGTCCTTCCCTTCTTCTAAGCCACGTTTCCCCCTTCCATACTTAAGAAAAACTCATCTTAAAACCAAGGTCTAAAGGTGAAGAAAGCCAACTTTTTACTAAGTTGCACATATAGAAGGGTTATTAGGCTTATAACTTGGTTATTTAGTTACAAGGGTTATCATTCTTATTTGTTTATTCAAATGAAGCGCCCCCTTTATCATTTTTACTCTAATTGATGCCAAGAGTCATAAAAGATATTCTAGAAGGTATATTTTACATGTTTCTCCCCATGTTTTGGGTAAATTGCACTTTATACCAAAACTAGGGTTTAAAGCACAAGGATGGCTCCACAAGCTACCTTTTGGTGCCCAAGCTTGGAGAATCCATAATACTTCATCAAATTCATTCTTATGATGTATTATCATCAGAGGAACATATAAACATGTGCAGTTTGCAAGTTAACCCCTTTAATTGGGTAATTTGCACATAGGTCCCTGTATTACAAAACAATATTACAACATTGTTCAAAAGGGGCAGAAATGGAAATGTATGTTCCTTAGGAGCTTTAATTACATTATCAACAGATAACCACAAGAATTTAATCACATGATTAAGAAAAACACTTGGGGTTAGTTCATAACCCAGGTCAGGGATGTTATAGATCCAATCTACATAGGAATTTGGATAGCTTTGACTAGTCCAAGGGGTTTATTTACTTAACTTGTAACAAATAAGATAGTGAACTATGCAAAAAAGAAAACTCACAACTTAAATAGTGATATATTTGGATTATGGTAAACGTAAACCCAATTAGTTGGTTTCAAGGTCATTGACCCACGATTAACATGTAATCCTAGAATGCAAAGCCACCCTATATACAATCAAAAGTCTCAATACAATATATGGAAACTTCATTGCTACAATCAACAACTACATGCAGCAAAAGATGAAAAATTTTCAACAAAAAAAGTGGTGTCCCACTAAGTAGAATTATGTCATAAAACTTACATATACATAGTTTATGATGTAAAAAGTTTGATATAGTAATAACATTTAGTAGGAAAAAAAGGATAGGAGGGATGGATCGTGGGCGAGGAGGGTGAGGGAGAGGGCGCGGAGGAGGGCAATTCTCCAGGGATTTTGATGGAGCAGGTGATGGCAGCGGTTCTCAAGGGTCGGCATCTACATCATCCCCTCTGATTGGCCCATGAGTGCTCAGCAGAGAGGAGATCTCTCAGATCCTAAAATATTGAGGTCCCTCAAATAGTTCCTCATCACCCTCACCCTCGATCCCTAATTCCTCTTCCTCAATGCAAACGTCATCCAAGGACAGAGGGGAAAATGCATCGTCATCGGAGTGTGATTGGGTGCACACCAGCCGCCCCGGGTGAGAGTGCTTCACCCCTGAAGTCATGGAGTTCATAGAGCCGACCATCAGTAACATGTCAAAGCTCTTCGTCATCTCGAGCAATATGTGGTCACGTCATCCTGGAGTGAGTTTGTCTCGATATGCTTCACAACGAGGAAGCCTTTCAAGAGCCACCTCCATGGCTGGATCAAGCAGCATTGGAGGCTGAGCGATGACTTCTAGATAGTGGCAGAGGAGCCATAAGGTTTCATCATCAAACTTTTGACTGATAAAGAGAGGGAGAGGGTGTTGGATGAAGCGCCATGGATGATAGACGGAGCTCTAGTCATCGTCCATCCATGGGAGCCTGGAATCATCCTCGAGCCTCTATCTTTCCACAAGCTTCTAGTCTGGGTTAAGATTGAGAATCCCAATCTTCCCTGGATGATGAACAACTTGAATGGAATTGCCAGCCTGATTGGGAGGTCGGTAGATCTTGATGATTCATCTCTCACAGTTAACTGCCTCAAGGAGGCACTGGTCTGCATGGATCTTCCAGTGGATGTCAGCTTCCCCCAGGATGTCACTGTGGAGATGGGTGGAGCTCCAAGGAAGCTTAGACTCAAGTTCATATTGAGGCCTACCTTGTGCTCCATGTGTTGTTGTTTCGGCCACAGGCAATCCTCTTTCCCTTTGATAGCTGGTGTAGACTAGACTTCAAAGAGCTACAACTATGTGCTGGGAAAGCCAGCAACGCTCAAGGGGTTCGACAGATGGCTAAGGAGAAAAACTTATCGTGGGGTTTGGTTCTAGAGTCACAAAGGAGACTACTGTGTAGGTTGAGAGAAATGTTGAAACTAGCAAGGGTCCTCCATGCTTCCAAGAATTGAAGATGGTTTGTTCTTCTTACTTAGGGACTATGGACGGCCTGAACCTAGACTGCAAATTGTCCCTGGCCAACATGAATTTCTCCTCGCAAGGAGCCAAGAACCCAATGCAAGCATCAGGGATCCAGCTGGAATACTCCAGGACAATGAACAAGGACACTGATAAGGAATCTTGCTGCTCCTGCGACCTTGAACCAGATCCTTTGGTGGACTTCAAGGTCAATGGCAGTCCAAGGCAGAAGAAGAAAAGGAAGAAGCCTAAGGCAAAGGGAGGAGAGGTGGGAGACTCTTCCTAGAGGGATGGTTGTGGTAGGAGTTGTCCCATATGCTACATTCTAGTTTCTTTCTTGAAGGATGAGATAGGGAGACGATGATGAAGAAGGGGGTTCTGACTGAGTTCTTCTTCCATTTTTTTTGGGTGATCATTATTACAGAGAAGGGGGTCTTGATTGGCCTTCAGTCTGAGTCATTCCTTTCTTGGATGATCAGTGGCAGTTTGGATCTAGTATGTGTAAGGACCCTGACCTCCGTTTAGGGCTTATCCTATTTGTTTTGCTTAACCCTGATGCTTTGTTGGTTGCTAATCACCTTTAGTGGTGATTAGGGTTGGTTGGTGCTTTGTTGAGAGCTGGAGGTGCTACTTGCTATAAAACCAAGTCTAGGGTTTGTGGGCAAGTTTGTCATCTTGTGAGGTGTTCCTCCCTCTCCTTGCTTCCTCTTCTATTGAGAGGAAGGGTTGAGCTTGTTGGGCCTTGTGGTGCGTTGCCTTTGCCTCTTTGGACCTTGTGTCGGTCAAGAGTGTGCTTGTATTGACCTAGGTGTGTCGTCCTATGGTGTGTCAGCCTGTGGTGTGTCGGCCTAGGGAGTGTGTCGGCCATGGTGTGGAGGTGTGTCGCCCATGGACCCTTTGACCCTCTTTGACCTCATTTGTGTCACCACTAGTGGACACTTGGAGCATGATGCTTGCATGTGGCAATGGCCTTGGACATGTGTTTAGGACATGTAAGAGTGGTGGCTTTGCACATGGACAAGTGTCCCTAGGTGGGCGACACCTTGCCTTGTCTTTCCTTGGTTTCTCCTCCATCCTCTCCTATATATGTGTTCCCTTTCTCTTGCTAAGGATCCCTTTAGTTCCTTAGCCTCCCTCTCCTTGGTGCACGACACCCTCTTCTTTTGCAAGCTTGGTGGCCAAACCCTAGAGTGCCTTACTCTTCTTCCCTATTGGTTTCTTGGAGCTTGGAGCTTGCTTAAGGCGGGTTACATAACTCCTAACCCTAACTACATTACCATCTTCTATGTTCTTGTTTGTATGTTGCTTACGATCGGCTATGTATGTTGCTAGTTTGGTTCTTGCTTAGTTGCTTCTTATTGGTCGAACCTTGTTCTAGGGTTTCTTGTTGAGCAACACCCCTCTCCTTCCTTGGTATTAAGAAGTGAGCTTAAACTCTAGTGATATGAGCAATACTCCTCTCTCATTTGAGTTGAGAGGTGATCTTGTGTTCTAGTTGCTTGAGCAACACCCTTCTCTCACCATGGATTCGAGAAGTGAACTTGTGGTGGTTGTAGACCTTTGTTAGGTTTGATCCTTGTGTTGCATGATTGGTGATAAGAAGTGTGCAAGACCCCTCTCTCTTGGTTGTTGAGAGGTGAGCATCTTCTTGATCCTTTAGGGTTTTGGTGCCCTTTGTCCTTGAGGTTGATGATGACCTTGTGGAATGGCATCTTGGCCGATATAGTCTTGAGGTTGATGTTGCTCAATATCCTTCTTAGGCTAGAACATTGGTCGACCTATTGTGGTGTTGTGTCGGGCGTCACACAGCTGGCTCCTGCCTTGTTGTGTCGGGCATCACACCATGATACGTACCCCGCCCGACACACTTAACCTCGTTATACCCGGATGTTGTGGAAGCTTGTTAGCTGGTTCTGTGGTGGGCATCACCCCTTGGCCTTGGCTTTGTGTTTCGGCCGATAGATGTGGTTAGCTAGCTGGACGACATGCTTTCCTTGTTGTCATTTGAGGTTGTGCCATGGTCGTTATACCTAGATGAGTAGAGTGTTGGCTGTTACCCTTGTGTGTGTGTGTGTCGGACATCACACCTAGTTATGTATCCTGCCCGACACGCCTAGCGATGTTGCTTGCTTGGTGTCGTTATCCCCTTGGACGTTGTGGGCGTGGCCTTGTGTCGGGCGTCGTATCTCCGTTGTTGCCTTGTGTTGGCCGATAGATCATGGCTAGGCTGGTTGAGCGACAGGCTGAGTTATACCCTTAGGCATTATGCCTTGTCTAGTGGTGATGCCTGATACAACTTGTGCATGACACGCCGTCGCACGATATGCCTTATAAGACCTTGTTGCATGGTATACCAGTGTTGCACGACACAAGAAGTGTGCGACACCTTGGGTTGCCCGATATAACCTGAGGTGGTAGCCGTTACCCCCCCTGCTGGTTGCTTGGCTGATATGAGGTTAGAGTACCTTGGACGATAGGGGAGAGTACCATGCCCGATACTATCTTGGGTGAGGGTAGTGGGCGTTTCTAGTGAGGGTCTTTTTCCTTATATGGAAACCGATATGCTAGTCCTTGCTGATGTAATCACGTTTTATTTATGATAGTGATCCCTGAAATACTTGATAATTGATATAATGGATCACATCTATGTAGCTTGACATGGTAGTACATGTGTTTATAATCATCTGGAACTATATGTATAATGTTGAATAAATGGTAAGCATGAAAGATGCTTGCATGATGATATGACCTATGCCTATGGTCACAGGTGAGGCATGAATGGTAAAGTATATAATCATCAGTACTACCCTATGTTGATAATATAACTCTTCTAAGAATCTATGATGATTGTGCATACTAACCATGCAGGTACAGATGCATAGCCAGGTAAAGGGTTATGAGGTATATATGTTTGAGTAACACTGCTCTGATGGTTACTCTTGTTGATGAGATAACAGGCATGGTGTGTTCGGTCAGAAGACCTGAGTTTAGCTAGAGTGCCTTAATGAGATGTTACTCTAATGATGATCTGGGATTGCTATCCCATGGTGATAATGTAAGCCTTGAGAGGCAGTGGCACTATGTGATGTGGGATTGAGATCCCATGGCAATGTGATGATCCTTATGATGGATCTAGATGATTGGAAAGAGGCCAAGTGGTGACATGTAAGGTTGGATCCTGGTGATGGATCAGGATGATGTTGATGATAGTAAAAGCATGATATTGAGTTCATGTTGTTTATTCTTGTTCTTATCTGTATATTATACAACTTGGTTGAATCTAGAAATCCACTTAAAATGTACTAACTAATCACAATGGAACATATCATGTAGTTGCCCTGGACGTAGATCCATCATCGTCAAGAGCTGGTGATGGTGAAAAGGGTTCTTCTACGAGTTAACCCGAAGCGCATATTGTTGAATATGCGAGGTTGCTCCTAGCCTAAAATAGTGAGGATTCGAGTGCAACTATGGTTGCAGACTCAGGATATGTATAGAGCATGGTGAATAGGCCCATGGCTCAGGATAAGTGATATGGGAGCATGAATGCGTTCATGGATCAGAGCATGGTGAACAGGCCCGTGGCTTAGTTTCACTAGCGCCGAGACCTGTACTGAGGCGGGCTAGGCAGAGGGTAGCCTGTGGGAGATGACCATGTGGCTGAAGCCACTTAGGCATGAGACTGCGGTCGTGCTTGTGTTGTACTCATACACTGACCACGAGGTGGGAGGTCATGGAGTTCGGCTCTTCCATTGACCTTGTATGGCACTGGCTCCGGGTTTCGCAGCCATCGGTTGGATCTAAGCAGTACAGATCACTTCCTCAGGGCATAATAATAATAATATGTAATCCATACGAATAGTATTTATTGCTTAAGGCAAAACATGGAACATTAGTTGAGGCCTTGCTTGTGTACTTAATCTTGTTATACTTGTAGTTACTTATATGTTTCTTATGTTCTATGATAAGATCTTATAAATCTTATCTTGTTAATCATGTTCCATAAAGAAATACTTAGTTATCTACCTTCCTTACAGTCTGGTAAGCTTGATGGTATGAATAGCTTTTCTATATAGACTGCTCTTGTTATATCTTCTATCAGTTATCTGCTATTTTTGCTTTCATCTTCTGTGGTTTTATAGTTTTGGTGGGGAGTTATGTTTCTCGCTGGGACTGTGTGTCTCACCCCACTGGTTTGTAACCTTTTTAGGTGTTCGAGCTAGATGTGGTGGTGGTCACGGAGTTGCGGCCGAGCAACAAGAAGAGCAGTAGAAGGCAAGAGATGGATATGCTGCTTTTTTGGTCGTTTTGTAGTAGAGTATTAGAGTCATCCATGTACCCTCAGGTCCTTGGAGGTGTTTTGACGTTGTTTCACGATGTATAGCCGATGACGTTTTGTATATCCTGTTGTTGGCCGGATGTGGGCCGTTCTGTATGTATAAATAGGTGATGAACTCATGTGATGATAGGACAGCTGATCTCCTAAGCTGTGAATATGTATCAAGGCTTGTAAATGTTTATATGACCTATTTTCTTACAGGATGTGGATCGGAATGTAATAGTTTCTTGGTTTATCTTCTTTCTACAATCGGTTTTAATTAACCCATGTTTTTGGTAATTTGTGGTTTCTGGTGTTTTCCGCATGTTTTCATGTAACACCTCGTTGTCTGTGTGATAGCGGGATGTGTTGCCACAAGTTTGGTATTAGAGCTCTAGGTTCGCTAAGTTTACAGGGATTTAGGACTAGGTTGTGTTTGTTCTTGTGAGTCTTCCAGATTTTCTTATGATCACCTTCTGCCCTCAGCGGAAGAAGAGCCAAGATGTCTGGAAACCATGAAGAACATGTTGCCGAGAACAGCGATGTTGCATCAGTTGATGGAGCTATAGGGAAGGTACATGAAGATCGGGTGCCTGAGGTCCCCCAACCTGACCCAACCATTCTTGAACACCCTGCCTACCAACAGCTTATGGGGTAGATGATGGATACGATGAATCTCATTGTAGAGAGATTGACAGTGCCTCAGCCAAGAGCACAGGCTCCCCATGGTGAAACATCAGGTATTGGGAAGACCTTTGAGCGGCTTCGCCGAGTTGGAGCTTCAGACTATGCTGGAATGGCTGATCCAGCGGATGTAGATCTGTGGCTGACAAGTCTTGAGAAGGCTTTATGGATCCTCAACATCCCTGAAGCAGACAAAGTCAAGCATGTTGTCTACCTTCTGAAAGGTAGTACTGGTCACTGGTGGACCATCGAAGAGGAGAAGCGACCTAGTGATGTGATCGGTTGGGAGGTTTTCCGGTGCGAGTTCGTCAGTAGATACTTTCTGAAGACGTATCTGGATGAGAAGATCAGTCAGTTCGAGCACCTACGCCAAGGAACAATGAACATCACCGAGTACGAGGCCAAGTTCATGGATTTGTTGAGATTTTGTCCTCACATGTCCACACGGATGACTGGCGGATCAGACATTTTGAAAACAGCCTGAGTGCTGAGCTGACAACACCTATTTCTGCATTGGAGAACCGAGAGTGGTTTGCTACGTTTGTGGAATCTGTCTGGAGGATCGAACGGTCAGTTAAGGAGAAAAGAGAATCTATGTCCCAAAAAAGGCCTGCTCAGTTCCAGGGACAAAGGTTTGGTGGCTTCAAGAAGCCAAGGTTTTCAGCACCTTCTGTGATGAGAGGTTCCAGTGCACCGTCGCAATGGTCTCTGAGTAAGGGAAGAGGTTATGTTTCTTCACCGTAAAAGGCACATAGTACAACTTCAGTGGCAGTGACAAGGCCGTCTAGTCCACGGTTTGAAGATAGGTCGTGCCATCTTTGTGGTCAGATCGGGCATTTTAGGTTCAACTACCTAAATAGAGATGTTTAAGTGACACAGTGATTCAGTCCTATTTTAGGGCTTTATCTTGTGTCATTTTGCATTTCAGCAACATCTATACTTGTAAGATTACATGTTATTTCCCCCAATATGCCTATTTATATCAAATGCACTTATGGAAGCTTTTTGCATGTTTTATAGGTACTTTTTCCACTACTTGATGGCATGGAAAGAGGATGGTCCAGTCTAGGGTTTCCTCAGGCTTGGAGGAGCTCAAAATGAGGCCAAAACCACTTCCAACCTACCCCAAGTGGTCAAAGAAAGTTTTGAAGCAATACCCTCCATGGATGATTAAGTTCAAGGCTCAAATGCATGGGAGAGACACCACCACTACCGTAGTGATCCCCCACGACCGTGGTGGACATGCCCCAAGTACAAAAAATCAGTAAAACTCCCAGAAATTGATGAAAATGGCTAAAGCGACCATGGTGATCAACACGATCGTGGCCATAGGTCCCCACCACGACCGTGGTGACCCCCCATGGCCGTGGCCATCCATGCACACCTCCCTATGATCTCCACATTCTAATAAACCCACGACCATGCCCATCCACCACGGTCTTGGTCTACCCTACCCACCACGATCGTGGTGACCCACCACGGTCGTGCTACTCACAAAATCCACCTAGTTTTCACTACTTTCCCCATTTTGCCCCTAACTTAACCCTAGACCCCCTATATCCCTATATAAGCCCTAGTGGCGGCTGAGGGTCGGGGGCTGGCTGCTTAGAGTCCCATTTTCACCCCCTTGTCACCTCCACTCCATTCCACTTCACGTCCACCTCAAATCCACTCCATTTCACCATTTCCACCACATAACCCCCCATATCTAAGCCTTCCATCCACTTCCTTTCATCATTCCACATCATTCCATCCAAGGAGAAGAAGGAGGACATCCTTGCAGCAGCTGGAGGGAGGAGATTCCTCATCTACACTGAGCTCCATGGCTACTTCTTCCTCTTTCTCCTTTCTTTTAGTATTTTCCATGTTTATGAGTAGCTAGGCCCCTTGGGTGGGCTGTTTGGGGGAAATTATGTTACTTTGATACCATGTTGGGGGGAAATGACATGTAAATGTTGTAATTCCATTTTTTAATGATTATATTCTATTTGCATCTCTTTCTCCATGGATTACTTGTTGGTTTGTGTGTGAAATCACCTAGGAATTTAGGCAAATTGCTTATATGTGTGAATTTTGGGATTTGCCCCTAGGTCCAATTCTTGGATCCCTAGGTTGCCTCCCATCTTCCTACATCCTAATCAATCTCCCTAAACCTAAGTGAGAGATCTAAGTAGCTAGATTAGATAATTCTAGTGCAATTAGCATGGAGCCTTCTCAAGGCTAGAATGTGGGGGAATTGGGGTCCAAAACCCTAATTTCACCTTCCCCATTACTACCATCGGCCCCTAATTTCCCTAGGAATGTCTAATCTAGAAACCTAGACTTGATTGGACTATAATTGGATTGAACCTAACCCCTAACCCAATTGAGCCTCGTAAGGGTAGTAGGGGGTGTTAGGGACTAGTTCCCCTATACACAACCTAGCATATCCATGGCTAGTTAGTAGCTTAGGTTAATCCATTAGACTCTAACTTGTTGTTTGGTTTGGATAATCTAAATGGAATCATAATGTTCACATGTCACCCCCCAACTTAAGTGATAAGTTCATACCCCTAAACAGCCCACACATCTCTTTACTGCTTAAAACCCTAGTTTTGTGCTTGCTTAGCTTAGTTAGTTCTGTTCTTGCTTAGTTAGCTTCTTGCCTTATTCTTTCCTTGTTTATGCTAGTTTAGTTCTTTAATTGCTCTTTTGCTTTTCTCTTGTTTTCCTTAGCATAATTTGTCTTTTCATACCTAGCTTAATCTTTCCTTGCTTTCTTAGTCTTAATCTAACCTAGGGTTAACGTAGATTTCATTCTCTCCTTTAATTGCTTGCTTGTTCATAGTAGTTTAACAATCAAATCACCTTTAAACCCTTAACCCTAGTCTCTGTAGTAGGAACCTAGCTCTAGTGCCCCCTCTTTTCCCTGTGGATTGACCCTATACTTGCCACCTTCCTATACTACGACATGACCCCGTGCGCTTGCGCGTGTAGTTGTTTTAGTAGAAGTAGGTGTGTTAGTTAGGTTTATAAATTTTGAAAGCAAATTCCTACCACCGTGTGTTCCGACCTCGTGGGGCGCATCTAGTCGGGTCAAATCGGCTAGTGTGTTGCACCTCTAGCAGAAGCACACCACACAGCAGCCAAGGCAGAATCAATGAGGGCCTGATAGATAGTAGCCCAGTAGTAGCAAAGGGAGAGGACGTGGTCAAGCGTCGCAAGCGGGATCGTCTGCTCAAGGAAGCAAAGGACGTGGACAGCAAGCAACGGCTCGATTCTATGATATGAGTCAGCTAGAGGCGATAGTCAACCCGTGAGTGGTGACAGGTCAGATGGAGTTATTTCATTTTGATATGTCTTCTTCTTGCTTTATATCTGTTCTGGTTGACCCGGGTGCTACACACTCTTTTATCGCCTATAGTATGCTTGAAAACTTTCGGTTACCTGTTAGTTGTAAGAAGGATAGCTTGTTGTTAGAAACCCCTCTTGATGGTTCCTCGATGCTTCGAGAAGAGTGTCCATCTTATGTCTTATCTTTTTTGGGATACAGTATACTAGTGGATCTTATACCACTTGATATGAATGGTTTCGATTTGATCCTTGGGATGGATACCTTAGAGAAGTATAAGGTTGTTTTGGACTGTGGTTCCAAGCAGGTTGTGTTTGATGATGATGGAGAGAAGTGGATCTTCCAAGGAGATAGGAAGATTCTTCTGACGTGTCTAGTGTCAGCTATGGTGGCAGAGAAGTTGGTATGAAAAGGATGTGAGGTGTTCTTAGCTCACATTGTGGATGCCGTTGTGGATACCAAGGAAAAAGGTCCTAGCCTTGAGGAGGTGTCATTTGTCTGAGAGTTTGCGGATGTGTTTCCTGAAGAGTTCCCCGGTGTTCCTCCACCCCGAGAGATTGATTTTGAGATCAATCTGGTCCCAGGAACACAACCAGTTGCACAGACACTGTATAGGATGGCTCCAGTGGAGATGGAAGAGCTTAAGAAGCAGTTACAAGAGTTGTTGGAGAAAGGTTTCATCCGACCGAGTACGTCACCTTGGGGTTCTCCAGTGTTGATCGTTAATAAAAAGGACAGATCAATGTGGCTATGTATAGATTACCGACAATTGAACAAAGTCACGATCAAGAACAAGTACCCTTTGCCGAGGATACACGATATGTTCGATCAGTTACGTGGTGCTACAGTGTTTTCAAAGATCAATCTACGGTCCGGATATCATCAGTTGAGGATTAAGGTGGATGACATACCAAAGATAGCTTTTAGGACGAGGTATGGTCACTTCGAGTTTGTGGTTATGCCGTTTGGGCAAACCAATGCGCCTGCTTCTTTCATGGATTTGATGAACAGAGTGTTCCGTCCATTTCTAGATCAGTTTGTTGTATTCTTTATAGATGACATCTTGATCTATAGTCGGGACAGGCAACAGCATGAGCAACATCTTCGACTAGCGTTGACTCTTCTTCGAAAACATCAGTTGTACGCCAAGTTCAGTAAGTGTGAGTTCTGGTTGGAAGAAGTAACTTTCTTGGGTCATGTGATATCTGCAGAAGGAGTTAAGGTGGACCCTAAGAAGGTGGAGTCCGTTGTAGAGTGGGAGCAGCCGAAGACGCCGACAGAAGTTCATAGTTTCCTGGGTTTAGCAGGATACTACCGGAGGTTTATAAAGGACTTCACTGCGATTGTGTTGCCAATGACGAAGTTCACTAGGAAGGATGTACCTTTTGTCTGGGATGATCGTTGTCAGCAAGCTTTCCAGAGTTTGAAGGAGAAGTTAACTAGTGCTCCAGTGTTAGTCCTAGCAGAGCATGGAAAAGGCTATGTTGTTTTCTGCGATGCTTCCAAGAAAGGTTTAGGTTGTGTGCTGATGCAGGAGGATCATGTGGTTTCTTTTGCTTCACGACAGCTTAAGAAACACGAGGAGAACTACCCGGCTCATGATTTGGAGTTGGCAGTATTGGTTCATGTGTTAAAGATTTGGAGACACTATCTTTACGGGGAAGTGTGTCAAATCTTCACAGATCATAAGAACCTAAAGTACATCTTTTCACAAAATGAGCTAAACATGCGACAGCGCCGATGGATGGAGCTAATCAATGATTACGACTGCACCATCGAGTATCATCCTGGTAAGTCGAATGTGGTAGCTGATGCGCTTAACCGAAAGTCTTCTTCTTTTCCTACAAAGAAGGCACATATGAGGTCCTTGGTATGTCATAGATGGGATATGTTTGTTACCTTGCGGAAGATGAATGTGCAGATGGAAGTTTCCTTGTTAGCTGGACTTTTAGCACATATGCAAGTCAAGCCTAGGTTGAGACAACAGATCAAAGATGCACAGCAAGCAGATGATGCAGTGCAGTTGATTAGATCAGAGTTTGGCAGCGAAAAGTGTGATGGGTTCCATGAGTCCAAGGATGGACTAGTTTTCTACCGAGATAGGATGGTGGTCCCCAATGCAAATGATCTGAGGAAGATAGTGCTTGAAGAAGCACACACGTCGATGTATGATATGCATCCAGGAGTCACCAAGATGTATCATAGTCTGAAGGACTTGTATTGGTGGCCCGGTTTGAAGAAAGATGTAGTGGAGTTTGTGGCTAGATGTGCGGTATGTCAGCAAGTTAAGGCTGAGCATCAGAAGCCAGCAGGTACGTTAGAACCCCTGCCAATACTGCAGTGGAAATGAGATCATATAACCATGGATTTTGTAGTTGGTCTGCCCAGAACTACTAGGAATCATGATTCCATTTGGGTAATAGTGGACAGATTGACGAAGTCTGCCCATTTCATACCTATAAAGACAACATATACAGCCGAGAGGCTCACTCGGGTATATGTGGATGAGATAGTATGTTTTCACGGTGTGCCAGCAATGATAGTTTCTGACAGAGGTCCTCAGTTCATGAGTCGTTTCTGGAAATAGTTGCACAAGGCGTTGGGAACACAGTTGAGGTTCAGCACCGCCTTCCACCCGCAGACAGATGGACAGTCTGAAGGGCTATTCAGACTTTGGAGGATCTCCTTCGAGCTTGTGTTTTGCAGTTCCTAGGCAGTTGGGATGTACATCTCAGTTTGATAGAGTTTGCTTACAACAACAGTTATTAGAGGAGCATTGACATGGCTCCTTATGAGGCCTTATATGGAAGGAAGTGCAGATCTACTTTATGTTGGTATGAGTCTGGTGAATATCAGCTTTTGGGCCCTGAGTTAGTACAGCAGATGATAGAGAAGATCAAGGTGATACAACAAAAATTGAAAGTGGCACAGGATAGGTAGAAGTCTTACGTAGACAATCGCCGATGACCTTTGGAGTTCTAGGTAGGAGACAAAGTGTATCTTAAAGTTTCGCCGTGGAAAGGTGTGTTGAGGTTTGGCCAGAAGGGTTAGTTAGCACCCAGATATATGGGGCCATACCTGGTCATCGCACGAGTTGGCAAAGTAGCTTACAAGTTAGAGCTGCCACCAGAATTGCACAGGTTACATCCAGTGTTCCATGTCAGTATGCTGAAGAAAAGTCATCCGGATACAGGAACAGTGATACAGCCAGTCGAGGTTGAGCTTGATGAAGATGTGATCTACGAGGAAGGTCCGATGATGATCCTTGACAGAAGAGTTAAGAAGTTGAAGAGGAAGGACCTGGTTCTGGTGAAAGTTCTTTGGCACCATCGTGGCGTTGAGGAAGCCACGTGGGAGCTTGAGGAAGAGATGAGGAGGAAGTATCCCTCGCTTTTTCCTTCGGATTTCGAGGAAGAAATCCCTTTATAGAGGGTTAGTTTGTAAGGACCCTGACCTCCGTTTAGGGATTATCCTGTTTGTCTTGCTTAACCCTGATGCTTTGTTGGTTGCTAATCACCTTTAGTGGTGATTAGGGTTGGTTGGTGCTTTGTTGAGAGCTGGAGGTGCTACTTGCAATAAACCCAAGTCTAGGGTTTGTGGGCAAGTTTGTCATCTTGTGAGGTGTTCCTCCCTCTCCTTGCTTCCTCTTCTGTTGAGAGGAAGGGTTGAGCTTGTTGGGCCTTGTGGTGCGTTGCCTTTGCCTCTTTGGACCTTGTGTCGACAAGAGTGTGCTTGTGTCGACCTAGGTGTGTCGGCATGTGGTGTGTCGGCCTAGGGAGTGTGTCGGCCATGGTGCGGAGGTGTGTCACCCATGGACCCTTTGACCCGATTTGACCTCGTTTGTGTCACCACTAGTGGACACTTGGAGTGTGATGCTTGCATGTGGAAATGGCCTTGGACATGTGTTTAGGACATGTTAGAGTGGTGGCTTTGCACATGGACAAGTGTCCCTAAGTGGGTGACACCTTGCCTTGTCTTTCCTTGGTTTCTCCTCCATCCTCTCCTATATATGTGTTCCCTTTATCTTGCTAAGTATCCCTTTAGTTCCTCAGTCTCCCTCTCCTTGGTGCACGATACCCTCTTCTTTTGCAAGCTTGGTGGTCGAACCCTAGAGTGCCTTGCTCTTCTTCCCTGTTGGTTGCTTGGAGCTTGGAGCTAGGAGCTTGGAGCTTGCTTAAGGTGGGTTACATAACTCCTAACCCTAACTACATTACCATCTTCTATGTTCTTGTTTGTATGTTTCTTATGATCAGCTATGTATGTTGCTAGTTTGGTTCTTGCATAGTTGCTTCTTGTTGGCCGAACCTTGTTCTAGGGTTTCTTGTTGAGCAACACCCCTCTCCCTCCTTGGTCTTGAGAAGTGAGCTTAAACTCTAGTGATATGAGCAATACTCCTCTCTCGTTTGAGTTGAGAGGTGAGCTTGTGTTCTAGTTGCTTGAGAAACACCCTTCTCTCACCATGGATTCGAGAAGTGAACTTGTGGTGGTTGTAGACCTTTGTTAGCTTTGATCCTTGTGTTTCCCGATAGGTGATAAGAAGTGTGCAAGACCCCTCTCTCTTAGTTGTTGACAGGTGAGCATCTTCTTGATCCTTTAGGGTTTTGGTGCCCTTTGTGCTTGAGGTTGATGATGACCATGTGGAATGGCATCTTGGCCGATATAGTCTTGAGGTTGATGCTGCCCGATATCCTTCTTTGGCTAGAACCTTGGTCGGCATGTTGTGGTGTTGTGTCGGGCGTCACACAGTTGGCTCCTGCCTTGTTGTGTCGGGAATCACACCATGATAAGTATCTTGCCCGACACACTTAACCTCGTTATACCTAGATGTTGTGGAAGCTTGTTAGCTGGTTCTGTGGTGGGCATCTCACCTTGGTCTTGGCTTTGTGTGTCGGGCGATAGATGTGGTTAGCTAGCTGGACGACATGCTTTCCTTGTTGTCATTTGAGGTTGTGCCCTGGCCGTTATACCTAGATGAGTAGAGTGTTGGCCGTTACCCTTGTGTGTGTGTGTCGGGAATCACACCTGGTTGTATATCCTGCCCGACACGCCTAGCGTTGTTGGTTGCTTGGTGTTGTTATCCCCTTGGACGTTGTGGGCGTGGCCCTGTGTCGGGCGTCACATCTCCGTTGTTGCCTTGTGTTGGCCGATAGATCATGGCTAGGCTGGTTGAGTGACATGTTGAGTTATACCCTTGGGTGTTATGCCTTTTCTAGTGGTGTTGCCCGATACACCTTGTGCATGACGCGTCGTCGCACGATATGCCTTATAAGATCGTGTTGCACGGTGTACCAATGTTGTACGACATAGCGTTGCACGACACAAGAGGTGCACGACACCTAGGGTTGCCCGATATACCCTGAGGTGGTAGCCGTTACCCCCCCTGCTGGTTGCTTGGCCGATATGAGGTTAGAGTACCTTGGACGATAGGGGAGAGTACCCTGCCCGATACTATCTTGGGTGAGGGTAGTGGATGTTTTTAGTGAGGGTCTTGTTCCTTATCTGGAAACTGATATTCTAGTCCTTGTTGATGTAATCACGTTTGATTTATGATAGTGATCCCTGACATACTTGATATTTATATAATGGATCACATCTATGTAGCTTGACATGGTAGTACATGTGTTTATAATCATCTGGAACTATATGTATAATGTTGAATAAATGGTAAGCATGAAAGATGCTTGCATGATGATATGACCTATGCCTATGGTCACAGGTGAGGCATGAATGGTAAAGTATATAATCATCAGTACTGCCCTATGTTGATAATATAACTCTTCTGAGAATCTATGATGATTGTGCATACTAACCATGCAGGTACAGATGCATAGCCAGGTAAAGGGTTATGAGGTATATATGTTTGAGTAACACTGCTCTGATGGTTACTCTTGTTGATGAGATAACAGGCATGGTGTGTTTGGTCGGAAGACCTGAGTTTGGCTAGAGTGCCTTAATGAGATGTTATTCTCTAATGATGATCTGGGATTTCTATCCCATAGTGATAATGTAAGCATTGAGAGGCAGTGGCACTATGTGATGCGGGATTGAGATCCCATGGCAATGTGATGATCCTTGTGATGGATCTAGATGATTGGCAAGAGGCCAAGTGGTGACATGTAAGGTTGGATCCTGGTGATGGATCAGGATGATGTTGATGATAGTAAAAGCATGATATTGAGTTCATGTTGTTTATTCTTGTTCTTATCTGTATACTATACAACTTGGCTGAATCTTGCAATCCACTTAAAATGTACTAACTAATCACAGTGGAACATATCATGTAGTTGCCCTGGCCATAGATCCATCATCGTCAGGAGCTGGTGATGGTGAAACGGGTTCTCCTGTGGGTTAACCCAGAGCGCATATTGTTGAATATGCGAGGTTTCTCCTAGCCTAAAATAGTGAGGATTCGAGTGCAGCTGCGGTTGTAGACTCGGGATATGTATAGAGCATGGTGAACAGGCCCATGGCTTAGGATAAGTGATATGGGAGCATGAATGCGTTCATGGTTCAGTGCATAGTGAACAGGCACGTGGCTCAGTTTCACTAGCACCGAGACCTGTACCGAGGCAGGCTAGGCAGAGGGTAGCCTGCGGGAGATGACCCTATGGCTAAGGCAACTTAGGCATGAGACTGTGGTCCTACTTGTGTTGTACTCGTGCACTGACCACGAGGTGGGAGGTCGTGGAGTTCGACTCTTCCATTGACCTTGTATTGCACCGGCTCCGGGTTTCGCAGCCATCGGTTGGATCTGAGTGGTACGGCTTACTTCCTTAGGGCATAATAATAATAATAATATGTAATCCAGCCGAATAGTATTTATTGCTTAAGGAAAAACACATATTATTGGTTGAGGCCTTGCTTGTGTAGTTAATCTTGTTATACTTGCATGTACTTATATGTTTCTTATGTTCTGTGATAAGATCTTATAAATCTTATCTTGTTAATCATGTTCCATAAAGAAATACTTGGTTATCTACCTTCCTTACAATCTGGTAAGCTTGATGGTATGAATAGATTTGCTATATAGACTGCTCTTGTTATATCTTCTATAAGTTATCTACTGCTTTTGCTTTCATCTTCTGTGGTTTTATAGTTTCAATGGGGAGTTATGTTTCTCGTTGGGACTGTGTGTCTCACCCCACTAGTTTGTAACCTTTTTAGGTGTTCGAGCTAGACGTGATGGTGGTCGTGGAGTTGCGGCCGAGCAGCAAGAAGAGCAGTAGAAGGCAAGACATGGATATGCTGCATTTTTGGTCATTTTTTAGTAGAGTCTTAGAGTCATCCATGTACCCTCAGGTCCTTGGAGGTGTTTTGACGTTGTTTCACGATATATAGCCGATGTCGTTTTTTATATCATGCTACTGGCCGGATGTGGGTCGTTCTGTATGTATAAACATGTGATGAACTCATGTGATGACAGGACAGCTGATCTCCTAAGCTGTGAACACGTATCAAGGCTTGTAAATGTTTATATGACCTATTTTCTTGCAGGATGTGGATCAGAATGTAATAGTTTCTTGGTTTATCTGCTTTCTACAATCGGTTTTAATTAACCCATGTTTTTGGTAATTTGTGGTTTATGGTGTTTTCCGAATGTTTTTGTGTAACACCTCGATGTCTGTGTGATAGCGGGATGTGTTGCCATAGTATGGTTTGTCATAGGTTCTCTTGAGTTACTGTTTTTTGGAATTGTTCTAATTCTGGAGAAGTTCTGTAACCATGGGTGTATGCAGGGGGGCTATCTTCTATGCTCCTTTTACCTCTAGAGACAGGATGTTGATGGAGCTGTGGTCCTCATATTTTGTGGGTATTATTAGTGTCATTAGGTGCTAGGCCCTTCCTCTGTCATTTTGTTTTTTTGTTTGAGTTGTATGGAGGATTATCTCTTTTGTATGTGCCCATGTGTGATGTCTTTTGTACCTTGATACCCTACTGTTTTGGAGTATCAAATATTAGATTTTCTTTTAGGGGCACTATTTGTACCTCAAGTTTTTGGTTTAGTAACACGCATTTTAGACCGACCAAAAAAAAGATAGTGTTATACAAGAAATACATATGTGTGAAGAACAATTTGCCTCCAATAAATTTCTTGTCTAGTATAGGGATGGTGTATGTTATCCTCATGGGTGACATCATCTATTATTTTTCTTCTCAATTATATCATCAGTTTATGACACTCTTATCATATGTTCTACTACTTTTTCTAAATCAGAATATGTTAATTACAAACCAAAAAGAAATGAATCCACATCAAAGCACAAGACGGATGCCTTTGCTTGACATGAAAATGGTCCTAATGCAATACTACATAGAACGATGAGGACATAGTAAAGTGATGAGGATGAAATGCTCCAAACATAATGTTGGCTTCTCTAGGAAAAATTAAATTGTTTGATTTATGTTTGAGCCACCATCTCAACACATTTTAAGATAGTTTCAAATGTATTTTTTTTCTTGAGTAAAAACAACATACAAAATTTAGAAGTAAGTCATTGAACTAATTATCAGTTAGTATTCTTGTAAAAATGTGGTAATAATCAAGCTTCTTAAAATAAATTAAACAATATAAGATCTGGATATAGTAAGACACCTAAACAATTTTTTGTCATAATCAAGTTTCTGGCATGGTACTTGAAATTCAATTAGAGAATTGTATAGAATCCTTTTCATAACCTTAAAATATAGAAATCTCAAAAATCATTTAATTGTAAGAGTTACCTATATAATTCAAAATCACAAAAGAGAAGGATATTGGGCTACAAATTTGATGCCATTTAATACTATGATAATTCTTAATGACATGACCATTTCAATCGGGTGATACTCCACAATGGCTAACTAAATGTTAAGAATTATACATCATAAGGTATATAAATCCATAATCATTTAAATCCTACCAATGTAGACCACCTTACAAGGATTATATTGAAACATAAGAAAGTATAATGTCAAATTGAAAGGATACAAGATAAACAATCTAATACTCAATACACAAGAGACACAACAAGAATCACATTGATATTAAGCTAAAGATAAAAAGGATAATATAATTTATAACATACTACAACATTATATCTTCTCTAACCTAGTGGTAAAATATGATTCTAGGCATGTGTGCTCATCAGTAAAGTCACTTGACAATGATATTACATTGCACTTGAACCAAATCCATTCATTATTGGTGTTACAAAACTCCTATATGATGATATTATGTCTTTAATCATATTTTATTATATCCTATTAGAAAAAAATCACCATTACTTGTAAATTTCAAATAAGGACAAATAAGAATAATAGAGGAAACAACCAAGTTTGAACCTCTATCAAGTATAAAGCCAAACATTCCTAGTTCCTAGGCAAAGATGAGAAGAATTGGACCTAGATAATGAGATAAATCATAGGAGATAACTACCATTATTTCTAGAGTAGGTGTATTAAATGAATTTACATCATCAATAGCATGGTTGAATATCTAAAGAAATGTTGATCAGGAGTTAGACCACTACAAGGAACTTTTTTTATGCATGATGTGGATGACATGCTATACATGAAATTTTTAATGAAATTTTTGTGTGTCTCCAACACCTATCCTCGTTCTTAAATTCAAACTATGGAAGTTATGAAAAGCCATGTTTGGGTAGTACATTACAAATATACTTATTGATTGACTGCACTGACAAGAGTGGCCTTGAGAAATGTGTGGTAAGGAGAACGATGTTGACTGGTAATTGATAATTCCACAAAACTATGCAACGGGAGAGCAGTGTGTGTCCATAAATTTTACCTCATTAGTATACACCATTTAGTAATTCCAAGATGCAAATAAATGTGTAATAACATGAAAATAGTAAAAGATCAACCTCATGAAACCTAGGAATTTTCATTATATTCGCACATGATGTCTTCAAGGCACCCATTTTTATATTCTAGACATAATATCACATTATTGTGTCAAGCTATAAAAACAAATAATGCATCTAAGGTTTGACAGTAAATAAATAAGCCTTCATATAAAATCAACCCCTCAAATGTCATTGCAAACTTGTGGACTTGAACAACATACATATCTTGGTCATAAGCATGCATATACCTGATTATTGATGAAAGATAAGTTTTATTTCGTATTTATACTCACTTTATAGGAATGGTTGGATCCATATAATTAAATCATGGTTGTACAATACCAAAAACATGATATTGATGTACTTACTTTTCTAAACAAAAAGGATGAGCAACACATGGAGGAAGGGTAACATTATGTGAATGGCTTACCCTTATTACATATTATGCCTCCATCTCATCCCCTTATTGAAGACTAAACATAAGTTGAATCCAGATTTTATAGATTATGTTCAACAAAAAATCAATTGGTACATAACCAGAGAAGGCCTAACTGCTCCTAAAGGTGGCTCAAATTTTATGCTAGAGTAAGAAGCTTCAATGGACCTTAATGCATAGTTTATGAAGTAAGAAGTAATAATAGAATTCAGTGGGCCATCATTGAATATAGAATGAGTAGGATGTACACTATAAGCTCCTCATCAAAAGCATCATCATATGTAGGATGCCTGGTTGATACATGAGTTCGGGCGATGTAGAAGAGATGGGGTCACATGAAGTATTCATGGGTAGAAAAGCTTAGATTATGGTTGTTTACCTAAAATCTGCATCATCGGAGATCAAAGATGGTGGATAGAAATACTATTTTCTCTATCCATCATAAAAATGAACATAATTAAATGAGTGTAGACTTGTCTTCCATTTAGTTGATCATATAAATATATATTCTAATTTAAGGTGGGCTTTGGGAAAAATGAACCCGAAGAGGGGATTGAGGGAGGAATATGATAAGAATGGCAGGTGTAAAGATGGAAATATTGTGACTAAAAGTTTAAGGGTCATAATTTCATATGTGGCAGGCACTAGAGATGGAGAGGAAGCTTTGAGGGAGAGGCAGAGTAGAAAGGGGAAAGTTGCATGGGAGGGGAAATCAAATGTGAAGAGATAGGGAGATGAGGGGAAATAGAATGGGAATATGTGACATACCAATTATTTTGCAACCGATAGGTGTTCTAATTAAGATGATCTATGTGTCAAATTATTTTGCAATTTATAAACCCTTCATTTTTTCCTCCAAAACCCAGCCATATTGTTTTAGAAACCCGTCATTTGATGAAGTTGCTTAAAACCTATTAATATAAGTATAATAAATACATACCACATTAACATATATATGTTTCTGATGTGTATCTGATGACTTCACATTAAAAAAAGATCCAACTTTAAACTCATAATTAGTCATTCATATTCCGTTATGATTGAAACCCTAGAATACATGTCAAGGTTATACCCCCTTAAGAAGATGGGTGATTTGACTACTAAGGTATATCTAGAACCCTATGATGGGAAATTTTCTCTAGTTTAATCAAATTTTGAGGGTCAAGTTCTAGATACAATGGGTATTGTTGTCACTTTTAGTCTTTATAAGCTATCTAATTAAATAACCCAAGGGAAAATTTTATTAACTGGCCACTATATGAAGATATTTTGGGCATAATATAAAATATCATTTTTGAAGTTTTTTTAGTAAACTATAGAGTATTATTATTTATGTGACACTCCTGTCTAAGGTAATTGGAAGAGTGAATTACATTGTGGATCAAAGTTGAGTCGTCACTAACAACGTTTGAGATGAATTCAAGAAATTGATACCACCCACTAGAGATATTATTTAGTGATGTAGCCCATTTGGCTAGCTTATCAGTTATTCCATTATAGGATATATTTTTAAACATGCAGGTGAATGTAAAACAAATACTAATTTCTCTCTCAATGTATTTGTATATTAGCTTGTACTTTGGTGGTTGTAGAGTTTTCCAAGTAATCGAGTTGAAGGTTTGTTGTGAATTAGTGGACAACTGGATATTATTGCATCAGCTGCTATATTCTCATGATCTAGCTTGATAGCTTTTAGTTTCTCTTGGATGATATGTGTGTGCATAGTTTTCTTCTAACCCCCCTAATAACAAAAGACCAATGTGCTCTCTAACTACAAAGCTTGTGGTTGATTCTATCAAGGTTCCATTTGTTACCTATATCCTAACTCCAAATGACTAGAGTGTCAACGGTGATAGGACTTAGGTGTCTATCCCTAACAAGGTACTATGAAAGCGCAAATGAAAAAGCCTAAAAGCTTAGAATACATGAACAAATAAAAATTTGAAACCGCCAACACAATCTCAATGATCGACAAGTATACTAATGAAAATATGTATACAAGGCTACTAATTTACACTAGCTAGGATCTTACAACAAGTAAACTTGAACACATTTCAACAATCCATCAACTCCCTAACCATCTTTGAACCTAAAACATACATGAAACTAGAGGGTCAATGCATGAGATGTTGAGTAAAAGGCACAAAGATACATATATATAAGCTTTGGATAATTTGAAAGAGTTGCAGTTGTAAACGAACATGAATAAGAAAGTTAAGTATTTATAAAAATGAGAACCAATGTTTTATTTCAATTTACTCCAATTATGCTAAAAATATATATACCATAAGACCTTTGATAAAATTCCCATCAACATGGTCCATGAGGGTGCTCAAGAGTAGCTAACCTTGTTTCTATATGAGGGGCCTCAATTACCACATTCATTGCCAAAAAATCATGTATCAAATTTGTATAATGAGTTCTATAAATTTTTTTCAAGTTATAGATTCATCAAGACAAGCATCTAGTTCAATAATATAATACTACATGGTAACATTTAAGCAAGTAAAAAAGCATACATACATATCACAACATTATTGATTTTAAGGATCTAAAATAGTTTGATGCCAATAATGGGTCAAAGTCACCATTTGATTAGAGTACAAATGTGTAATGTCATGAAAGTGTCACATCCATATATTAAGTGCCATAAAAACTATTTATAGAAAGAAAGAGGGTGATATTGCATCGGTCTACTAATTTCGAAGAGGTTAAGGTTTAGATGTTATTAAGAAGCAAGATTTATTATCAATAGAGCAAGGCACATTATTTAAAGACCAAAGTAGGACATAATCATATGTCAAGGACAACCATTGATCAAACAGGAATATTATGGCTTCCTATAGTTCAAGGGTTGACAAAAGTTACTAATCTTCTACTTAGGGGGTAGGGGTGCATTAAAGATCCCAACTTCAATAATAGATGTGCATTAAGTATAGTCATACATACTCAAAGATCCTTTTTTCGCAAAACATGGAGTTTGGAAGGGGATTTAGGACCAAAATATGCCCATTGCATAGATCTAATCACATTGATGAATTTGGTCTATTGGATCATCTCATTTGATAAAGAGAGGTGGGAGTTGTTTATTTTTATGATTCGGTTTGAAAACTATGAGGGGACAAGGTGTTACCATGCTTATTGGCGTTGTGATTTAGGTCGTTGGATTGGGGCCCATCATGTGCCACCCATCTAGTGGCTCACACTAGCTACTTGTCCTAACAATGGGAGCCTGAACCCACCTACCACATGGCAATCATGGGTCTATCTCCCCATCTTTTGGGAAGCTGATAACATCCAATTTTATGGATGTTACATGCGTAATTTACCTTCATTTCTCTTAGAAATTTAGGTTTTGTCATTATAAATTCCCCCTATTTTAGAATTTCATGAATAATCATTTCTTTACCTACACTTTATGTCTTTTGTAGGAATAAGAACTAACTCAGCACCTCCATCGATCTGGTGGCCCAATGGACCTTGTATAACAAACAAACAGACTAATGGGATCATGTAGAAGAGTCATTGGGCTCCAATCGACAAAACATGATTCAACCTAATTGTCGATCCCTGACCGATGGAAAACAATCTTCTGCCCCAACGAAGGACTACACTCAAGACTCATGATGAGCATCAGCCACTCTCCGATGGGAGAACATCTCAAGAATGCTAGAATCTCAATGGTTGAGTTAGAATCCCAACACCCCACGAACATCAACCAGCAATCTAGCAACTTGTCAGCTTGCACCCATCCATGATGTCGACTGATGGGAGTTCAAACAGACATTCATCAATCAAAAATGCCATTGACCAATGACACCATGATTCTGTTGACTGATGGGACCTCTTCAAAAAGTAAGCCTCTACTGAAAGTTAGTTAAAGTATGTGCCCCAAGGCATGTGCTTCAAGATTGAAGATACAAACAAGTACCTTCCACTCACATGCCTTTTGTATGAGAAAAATGCCCATAAATAATATACTAAAATCTTTGTTATCGATAACATTGTCTTCCACCATGAAGTACTATAGGTTTTTCTGTAGACCCATCGATCGACAATGCCAAGGACAAGATTCAAGGTTTCATTGATCCCCTTCACCTCCTCCAAGTTCTTAAGGACCTCATACGGGAGAAGAAGCACCCCAGGTCTATCACCATCATCATTCCATTTCCATATTCATCAAAGAAGGAGGTCTTTATTGACTTGTAGTTCAATTACAGTTCATGTTTGTTGTATCTTGCTCCTACTTCTATGGTTCACTCATCTCCCTTTATCTATCCATCATCATGTCATTGCACACTTGTAAATCCACTATGCCACTCACCCCCATGAATTGCTAGTTCATTTTCTTGGATTGGGAGTAGCCACTAAGTCTCTCCCAATGTATAGGTACTTATATCCATTAATGTATGTACTCTTGCCAATTTTTATATCTAAACTCGTGTTATTGATACTTCACTCACATAATTAGCTACTATCTTGTGTTATTTGATTTGTAATGCCTTGAGACAGTCGTATTACTCTAAAATTAAGAGTTATGTAGTAGTGTGAATGCACGAGAATGTTGGAATGCTAAAGTTAATGATCATATAGTTTTATGTTTATTGTTTGTTTTTTATTTCGAGAGAGATACAATCTTATGATTTATATCTATTATAAGCTCAAGAGAGGAGGAAATAGGCACTTATGATGATTTCTTGTAAAATTTCTATGCGTATACAACAGGAGTGAGTATTGCATGTTGGTGGAAGATCTTAGATGGTGAAACCCAATCCAAGTTTACATCCAAAACACTTTTAAAGATTCTTGTACCCCTTTTTTCTAATTCTATTAGTTTTACTTTTCTTTTGTCGACCACATAGTTTGTTTGGTTCCTATTCCTCTCATTTTGTAAGGAATAAATATCTTGTTTTTGGTTAGGCATAACTAATACAAGGCTCAAAATTTAGTATACATGCCACCCTTGTCCCTGAGATCGACCATGTTTACTACACAAGGCACATTATTATCATTGCGGGTGTCCAAGTATCTAGTTATAAATACAAAGTGTGATTACTCTAGATCCTTTCCTTTTTGGACATGTAATTTAAGGTGATCCAATTTTGGCATCCTTGCCAAGAACAACGCAAATCGAGACTATTAAGAACTCATGGTTTACTTAGAATACGCTAGTGTCTTAAGTCTAGAAATAGACCTAACTTCATAATTTTATATCTGATGACACGATTTATCTTAAATGCCTCATTTCACATGTTTGTTTTCCTCACCTTGATTGTATGATTTATTTCAGGAGGCTTAGTGTGAATCAGATCCCATTTTCTATTTTGTGAATGAACCATGCCTCCTCATAGAAGAGTGATTGTGAACCTCAAAGATCGTCGTGACAATGAGCATCCTGATGAAGAGCATCATGAAGAAGAGGAAGAAGCACTCCATGAGATGGAAGATGAGGGCCCTCAACTTGAAGGTGATGATGTTGAGGAGGATGGTCCATCTCTCAGATCTTTGGATGAAACACGAGTAAATGAATCTCAAAAACCCCATCATACTACCATGGTTTAATTTTGCCAACATTGAGCTGAATCCATCCACATTAGTGTGATACAGTAGATGACCTTTGGTGGAAACTCTATGGGGAAAAAACCTTATCAGTGCCTCCATGCATTCAAATATATGTGCAATACCTTTAAAATGAAGACAGTTGCATGGGAGGTGATTTATTGTAAGGGATTCAACTTCTCTCTATGTGACAAAGTTTTGTCACGGTATCTTTCTCTAAATAACTAGAGAAATTGTGGATGGCCATCCATAGTTGACACCCTTGTTACAAAGTTCAATCTCATAGAGAAAATCTACACAGCAGAATCAAGATCACTAATTTCACCCTGAGATCCATTGAAAACTTATATGAAGATTGGGAGAGATATGAAGAATACTAAAGAGACTTCCCCCAACAAGTTTTTTATTAGGGATACCTAGAAACTACCTTTTATAATGGACTGACATCAACTGAGAGAACATTCCTAAATGTTGTTGTTGGAAGTGATTTTCTTGGGAAGGATTTGAAAGCTTATAAAATAATAATTGAGAACATGGGTTTACTACATGTTGGCCTTGGTCATGAACATTATTTGTTGTGGGAACCACTGTAGATTCTGAGGCTTTCAAAGCCCTAATTGCCAAGATTGAGAAAATAGCCCCAGATGTTTGCCAGATGAAGGATTATGGGAATAAGGGGAAGAATAAAGTTGAAGATGGAAAGAAGTGTGTAATGTGAGGAGAAGTAAGACATGGTGTTGATTGTTGCATATACACCCACAAAGAGTGAGATAAGCAAGATGATAGTATAAAGAATGTCTCCTACATGAGTTTTATGACCTGGTAGTCCTGGATTCTCTTATGGGAACAAAGACACTAATGAGAACTCCCACCAACTGAATGTCCCTAACAACCCATTTTCTAGACCACCTGAGTTTTGAAGAGGAGGTGGACCATCTAGGTTCACCCATAATATGAATTATCAGTAGAATAGAAACAACTTCCAAGGGAACAACCAAAATCATAGCCAAAACTCTAGAGGCCCAAGTCAAGGTCAAGATTAAGTCCCCTTACAGCAAGACTTAATAATAGAAATGTTTGCCTTTGTAAAGAGATAAGGCAATATAAATGAAAAACTGGACTAAAGAACCATTAACAACAACAATCTATTGAGTATGATGTAAGCTTAGATGGATAGTGTAACCTTAAAATTTGCTAATCTACATATACACAAATAGTGATGGACCAACAACTCACAAATTTCTATAAGTTGATCAAGAATCTTCAAGGAAAGATCCCGTCAACGACCGAGCATAATCATGGAGACCGTATAATGGAAAAAATAGACACTCTCATGTTAGAAATAGTTCTAGAAAAACCAACAACCAAGTCTTCTCAAGAAAGTATTCCTATCTCTAAATTCCTACCTAAGAATATTGTAGTTGAGGAAGAACCTAAAGTTGAAGTGATCCCTAAGAAGACTAAGTTAAAAGAAGAGGTAAAGGAAAGAAGCCATTAGAAGAGAAGAAACTTGATGTTGTTGAAGAAGCTATAGCCAATAGGGATCCCTACTCACCAAGGATACCTTTCACATATAAGCTGATCAAGGCTCATCTTAAGAAAATATATGAGAAGTTTATAAAAATTGTGAAGAATTTGTACTTTGACATCCCTTTCCTCGATGCAATTGAAAAAATGCCAACTTATGCATAATTATTCAAAGACCTTATTACTAATAGAAGGTGTGGGGATGAGATTGAAACTATGAGGCTCGCTAAAATGCCCGGTGCTTTTGTATAGGCAAAGATGCCAACAACTAGGAAGACCATGGAGCCTTCACCATCGCATTCAATGAGGGATATAATGAGGAAAGGAAGGGATTGGTAGATCTTGGAGAAAGCATCATCCTAATGCTACTCACGTTAGCCTAGAGGTTGGGTCTTACTGACATGGTGAAGACTGCACTGCATATTCAATTAGTAGATCACACCTTCACAAAGCTAGTTGGAATAGTAGAACATGTTCCTATTTGCCTAGGAAGATTCTTTATTTCTTGTGATATAGTTGTCATTGACACAGTTGAAGATCAAACATTCCCTATGATCTTTGTACAACCATTCCTTTCTAGCGAATGAGCTCTAATTGAGGTAGAAGCCATGAGTATCACCGTAAGAGTTGAAAATGATCACATTGACTTCAAGATCCAAGACTCCATTAGGGGACCATCTCACTTTGAATCAGGTTATTTCATGGATAGTTATAATCAATTTTGTGCAGAAATACATGAGAAACATGTTATAGTGGATCCTCTGATGAGGGCACTAACTGATCCTAGCCCTAATGAAAAAGATTTCAAGGTAGTTGAACTACTCAATTATCTGGATGCACTAGAAAGTGACTATAGTGATGAAGATGATTTTGTGATAGAAATTGCAAAATATTTCACCTTGAGAGGAACCATGATGAAGAAAAATTAACACAGCTTAATCTTGAAGTGAAACAACTTCTAGAGGTTTGATGTATGAATTCCTAGATGATGAAGAAAAGAATCCTATATTTATGAACTCTTCTTTGTCTGAAGAGAAATAAGAGAAACTTTTGACTGGGCTCAAGCAGAGAAGAAAACTTGTCGATTATTTTGCTAATGATATATAAGGTTTGAATCTAGATGATTGTATGCATAGGATCTAGAATCAGTTTCAAATCCATTGACTTGATGGAAAAGGAAACTAAATCAAATACTAAGGGAAGTAGTGAAGAAAGAGGTGTTGAAAATCCACATCAAATGGTTTGTATATGCTATAAGTGATAGCAAGTGGGTGGGTCTTGTTTGTTTAGTGCCCAAGAAAGGGGGTAAGGTGGTAGTAAAGGGTGACAATGAAGATGAAATTGCAACAAGAATAGTGATGGGTTTGAGAATGTGCATCGATTATAGGGAATCTCAATGTAGCAACCGAGAAGGATCACTTTCCTCTCTTGTTGATCAATCAAGTTCTTGAGTGTCTAGCTCATCATCCTTACTTTTTAAACCTCTATGGTTATTCCAGATTCTACCAAGTTCTATACATCTTGATGATTAGGAGAATACAACTTTCACATGCTTCTATGGTACATACACTTTCAGACGTATGTCGTTTGGATAAGGCAATGCAACATCATCATTGCAAAGGTGAATGATATCGTACTCTCCAACTTATTATAAGATATTATGGAAGTATTCATGAATGGCTTTTAATATTACAACATTTAACATTTTCTTAAAAAATCTTTCCATGGTCTTGAAATGCTACAAGAAAAAAAATAGTCCTAAACTGGGAAAAGTGTCACTTTGTGGTCCAAGAAGGAATCGTATTATGACATGAAGTTTTCGAGAAAGGTATAGAAGTTTATATGAGCAAGGTCAAAACAATAGCTAAACTACCACTTCTAAAATCTATGATAGGATACAGGAGTTTCCTGGGCATGCTGGTTATTATAGATGCTTCATTTAAGATTTCTTTAAAATATCATATCCTCAAATTAATCCTCTTGGTAAAGGATGCTAACTCTGACTTCAATGATAATTGCTTGAAAGCTTTCGACACTCTGAAAAGTGCCCTCATAACCACACCTTATGTGACACAAGTGACTGCAATGTAGGGGCATTTCTTGGGCAAAAGAAGGACAAAAAGCATCATGCTATCTACTATGCGAGTAAGACTTTTGATGAAGCTCAAATCAACTACACAACTACTGAGAAAGAAATGCTAGTGATTGTTTTTTTTCTTTTGGCAAGTTCATGTCTTATTTGACTGGATCTAAGGTCAAAGTTTATACTAATGACGTTACAGATAAGTATTTGATGACAAAGAAGGATACCAAACCAAGGCTACTAAGGTAGGCTTTCTTATTGTAAGAGTTCGATCCTGAAATCATTGATAAAAAGGGTACAAAGAACATGGTGGTTGGCCACCTCTCCAGAATAAATTTTGAAGAGGACAACCCTCTTCCCATCACTGATAATTACCTAGATGAGTCTATAATAATGGCCATGGTAGTGGATCCAACTATGACATGGTATGCAGATATATGCAATTACTTGGTTTTCCAATAGTAGCCACCTGATATTACACATAATGAGAAGAAAAAGTTGTTTTCTGATTTGAAGAATTATTATTGGGATGATCCCACACTATTTAAGAAATGTGCCAACAATTTATATAGGAGGTGTATTCTGGAATAAGAAGTGTCTAAATCTTCTATGAATGTCATTCCTTGTATGGCAGACAATTGGGGTGTGATAGAACTTCTATGAAGATATTGCAATCTGGGTTCTACTAGACGACAATGTTTGAGGATGCTCATGCATATGCTAAGGCCTATGATGAGTGCCAATGCATCGGGAGTATATCAAAAAGAAATGAAATGCCTCTTTCTGACTGGATCGAGGTTGAGATATTCAATGTTTGGGGGATTCACTATATGGGACTATTCCCCTCATCATGCGATAATTAGTATATTTCAATTGTGGTAGACTACATATTCAAATGGGTGGAAGCCATGGCAACCCCCACTTGCGATTCAGAAGTTGCAATGAGGTTGTTTGATAAAGTTATCTTCCCAGGATGTGGTGTACCACACACCCTCATTAGCGATGGGGGATCCCATTCTGGGGAGAGGCAGTTTGAGGCCCTTCTGTTAAGATAGGGGTGAAGCATAAGGTTTCTATAACATATCATCCCCATACATCTAGTTAAGTCAAAGTATCTACTAGAAATATTAAGCAAATCTTGGAAAAAAATGTTGGAATGACTAGAAAAATTAGGCCTTAAAGCTGGATGATGCCCTATGGGCATATCACACAGCCTACAAGACACCTATAGGGACCATTCCTTATATATTTATTTGTGGAAAAGCTTGCCTTCATTGTCATTTAGGAATTTGTATTAGATTCATTAATGTAGTTAACATAATGCTACTATAAGAGTGGTAAAGAAATTACATGTCACTTGGACAACTATCTTATTCAAGGCATGCAAGTTTCATATGCCAATTTTACTATATTATGTTCATATATGTAACACCACCATTAATAGGTATATTATTGGAAAAATCTGACTAATAAGTATATTCACCCATTTCTCTCACATGGTGGGCAAGATTGTGGTCATGGGCCTTATATCCTTCATAAAACAACAAAAAAACAACTATGGAGATGTCTCCATGGCTTCACAAATCTGAACACAAATAGGGTTGTAGATAAACCTTGACACCAAGGCTTAAAGCCCATTTGAAACCTACATGAACTGCTTTTAAGACCCAACATATCCCTTCCTATCTACAAGCTATGACTAAAGCTTATCCACTTTTCATTAGGGAGAAGAGTTGTGGATACGGATGATCCCCTCTTATCTGAGCCAAGACATGTAGATAAGACCCATCCTTTCTAGCTCAACAAAAATGTGGTCAAGTCCCATCATCTCTCTCAACCATTGAGTTTTTTTCTTGCATTTTCATGTGAATACACCAAATTGCGGTAATTTCATTGTTAGTTATATAATGACAAGAGAATACAAAAAATATATACTTCAACTTGTAAAATAATTCTTGTTTATTAAATTATGGATAGACTTGTAAAACGTTTTGTCATCATGGGTAAAAATGTGATTAATGTCATTCTACATGAACCAGAGACAAAGACATACACTAACATCTCGTTCATCATCAATGTTTTAGTAGATACCTTAGAATTCTTTTGTTGGGTAATATCTAACTCAATTTGGTATGTTTCAGCATCTTATCATACTAAATCTTACCATAATAAACTTAGAACATATATTTGATATCCCCCTTTTGACATCCACGAATCATCATCTTTAGAACATATTAGGTCATCTATGATCACTCATACTTATTTATATATTTATATAAGGTGTAACTCATTGTTTTGATAAGGATTGATAGTTAAGGTTATGGTTGAGTTCTCTATCCCCGTCCACTTAATCTTAGCATGTTCATAAATTTTGACACACAAGTCAATCACTTCTCTCATCATTTATTCACTAGTGGACTATAAATCATAGTATCTTTTTTTAGAAACAAGTATATAGTATTACCAAAAGGGCCTAAATCCCATTTTCTAAAAAATAGGATAGGTCAAGAAGATCCACAAGAAAGTAACTATACATGGTATTAACTACAAAAACCCTAGCATATGTTTGCATGTAAACTAAGACCCCTTAACATGTTCTTTTTTGCTATTAGAATATTGTTGATGTCATATTTGATCTTCGATAACATGTCCTCAACATGTTGCCTATCATGGACACTATTATTCCTCTCTGTCCAGACATCATAGCACATTGTCATGAAATAGATGCCCCCAAATCGAGTCTTGTTTTATGGTTACCAAGCCTGCCACTATTCACTCCCATACCTCCTAAAAGTACATGGTGTTAATTGTCATTTAACGTGGCAGATTGTGTTACTTCTCACTTAAATGTTCATAAAAGCTCATCTTAGGTGTTTTCTATCCATATTAGGGTGAATCCATTTCATTTAAATAAAAATGATAAATATTGATTTATGCATGTTTTAGTAATATTTTGTCACTTCTTATCATTACCTATCTCAATTCTTCCTTAGACGTACTTGTTTAATCTTTGAACGTCATATTCCAAGATATTTCACACACAGTGTATTCTTGGAGCTAAGTCCAATATTATGTATTCTTAGTGGAAGCCTTAAGATTCATGTAGAATAGGAGTTTGGATATTTATCTTATTATATTAAATTGATGGATTCATAATTAAATCACTACATCATGGTTTATATGTGAAAATTTGCATTATGATAAATGTATTACCTTTATCCCCAAAATAGATATATGAGGGGTATCAGAGTTGTGACACCTTGATGTGACTTCTTATATTTATAACAAGAACTAACTCCACAATAGAATATTTTCTTAGTATTTACTGATAATTTCTAAGCTTTGAGATTTGTTCTTCAATTTGAACCCAAAAGGGGATTCTATGGTTTCATTATATTTTATTAGTTCATGAATGTTGGATCTATAATGGGCTCTAGAGGGGGTGAATAGAGCTAAAACCACTTAAAAAAATTCATTAGACCTTTAAGATATTTATAAGATAATATGACAAGTATGAACTTTGAGTGTAAACAAACATACATAGCAAGGGGGAGAGGGAGATTGAACCAACACCAAATAACACAAGTTATTTATAGTGGTTCCAACATCCAAACTAGGAGATTTACATCACTACATAGAGAGGTCAACCTATAGGATTTTCAACTATGTCTCAATCCTTACATTCCATTATAATAGTTACAACATAAGACCTCCCTTTTATAGATCAAGGGTATTTGGGTCAAGGAGCCAATAACCTTACAAAGGACTAATATATCCATAACCAAGAGTCTTCTACCTTGTCAAGGACTTACCTACTCCTGCAATGAGTCTTTGGCCTTCTCCAAGGACTTACCCACTCTTGCAAAAAGTCTTCATCCTTTAAGGACTCGCCCACTTATGACTTGGATCTTATGCCTTTGACTTCACCTTCACCGAGGAGAAGCTTTTTACCCAGGGACTCAATCCCTTCTTCTTCTTCACCTCTCTTAGCCCAAGAGAGAGAATCTTCATCTTCATGGTAGAAAGAGAGATTGGGAGGTGGAGTAAGTGAGAGTCTCACAAGATATACATGTAGGACTATCTCTCTTACAAATCTTCTACTCACTTTAATGGATGTAGCAAGTGATTAAGCCAATGTGAGTGGATGAAGGCTCTTGGAGACAAAATCTCTCTCAATTATAATATAGGGACCTTCATAGTGTTTGTCTAATCATGGGATGAAGCCCAAAGAGCCCTAATTATAATCCAAGTTTCTAACTAGCTAGTAGAGACACTTAGAATCTGATTCTAGTTGTTTTGGGTATTTCAACAGATATATTTTTGAATTTTGCAACATTTCAATGGCTAGAATCACTTTTCTGCGCTTTATCGTACAGTGCTGTCATTTGTGTTATCTTTCAGATAACTTGACCGAAAAAACTATAAGACAATTCAAAGTGCAGGGTGTCGGTCGAGTTGCCACCAGGACAAACTCGACTGACAAGACAACATATAATCACTTTTGAAAAATGATCCAAAAAGTGTTTATATATTCAATTTAAGTGCTCTAAATTTTCATGAAGTTTAATTACAAGTCATACAACCATTACAATTAGTTTACATCAAAGGTCTATAGATGAGCTATCTATTCTTCAATCTTGATCTTTATTTCATGTATGAATTGATTTCTCCAAGTTAGGATGTGCAAGTTAGGCATTTTGAGTGTGTCTATCTAATCTGAAATCACTCAAGTAGAAGCATTAGACACAAATGAGTGGAATGGTTAGTCATCGTGAAAATAAGGGATTAGTCAATTTTGACCTTGAGTCAACAATAACTTGGTTAATACGACAATTTGATGAATGTAATGTAAATCAGGATGTTCTTGGCTTAAATTAGTATGAGAATTGATACGATAGTGTTTATATAGTCATTTAGATTCATCATTTACTCAAAATTTTGAAGTTGGATTGATTATCTCCCATACTGAGGTGACTTCTGCATGAAACACATTCATGATTAAGTTTTAGTTGAATCTCAAATAATCATAATAAACACCTTAAGTGCCACATTTCGTTAATGCTAGATAATAAAAACATCCATTTCATAATATTCACCTTTTATCATAATCAACATAATTGGAAAAACATTGCTAAAACGGGCATAATTTGGCTAAGCATGCATAAATCAAGAAAAAAATTATGCCAAGATTCATATCAAATAGGTTACATAGCATCCATTTTTGTATCAAATCTTAAGCTAAATTTACATCAGTGATTGCCGAAAATTCACTAAACACTAAATGCACCCGATTGAGGAGATATTGGCATTGGTTTAGTTTAAATGATCTTGAAACGTTATTATATACTAAAAGGGATTAACCACTCACACCAACATTAATATATAACATTTACTAACTCGTCTATGATCTCCTTGTCCTTATTCAACCTCTATTAGATTAGAAATGGCCTTGGCTATAAAGAATAATTCATTGTCACGACCCTTCATTGTGGTGGTGACTACCAAAGATTAAAAGTTTTGGCTACATTTTCTAGGTAGTCTCATATCATGAACATGTCACTGAATCCATGCACCAAATGAAACTGAACTTCCACATGTAGAATTAGGGTAGGTTTGATATCTTTAGGGAAACATCCAAAAATAGAGAACAATAAGCATAGCTACACTACACTTGATCATTTCTTGCTACATCATACATCACATTAGATCCTAGAGGAGTGTAGAACTGAAAAGGAGGAACAAATAGCTCCAGTGAAGGCTTCCAAAATAAAATTCCTAGTTCATTATTATCATTTCCAATCTATTAGATAAGTTGTCACTTTAAGTAATGAGCAGCATTTACACTCTCTCTGTGGTCGTTGTAGCATAATGATGTTGCTACCATGTCGTAGGTGTATTCCTTTTTAGTTTCATCTCATTTTCAACCACTTATTTTGAAATTTGTTTTTCAGTTTGGTGTACTTCTAAAAAACAATATTGATGTATGCCAAATATAATCTACTTATGTGCAAATCAACATATCAACACAAACTAATCTAACCAAATGAAAGTCACATTTGTTGTGTGCTTCTCTCTCTCTCTGCTTTGAGAATTATGATCTCAAACATTAGGGTTTTTAATCATTCCCTTCTATGGTTACATACATATTCTATGCTTTATTATTTGATTTTCATTATGTTCATGAACCACGACAATTGTGCTCTCTGTTGATGCATTTTCATGTCCCCATAAGTTTCTTGGGAATTTTTTGGATTACAAAAAAGATCATTATTTTGGGAATTAAAAAGTAGGGAATATGGGAAAAACATGAAAACTTAGGGGTCCATACGTATATATGATGTGGCCAAATTGCTATCTTCTAGGAAGTGAACTCTAACTTTAGAAGAAAAATATGTGCAAACCTCTTTTGCATAGCCAATGCCATCCAGAACAACTACGAAACACAAGTGTCCTATGATACTTCAGAATAAAATTGTATATCAAAAGTTCAGAATAGGTAACGGCATGCATCACATGACATCCTCAGATATGTTACTATTAGGGAAATCAATAAAAGATGCCAATGGGCACTACACATGAAAGAATAGTGCATAATTCTCATCAAATTGGATTCCATATGAGCTATTCCATTATATGAGGTGTCAAACTTCCTCAGAACGATAGAATCTTTGATTAGCTTGTCAATGTGAGCACTTGTCAGCTGGCTTAATTAGTAAGCCAAGGTCACTGATTCAAAGAAGGAAAAGGTTTATAACAACATCCAAAGGATCAACTCGGCCTATTGTGATAAGATTGGACTTCTCCAAATGATTATCAAAAGGAAAATGATACATAGAACAGAAAGTGGACTAGAAATGAGATACTTTTTGGCATTATGTGTGCATAACAACAAAATTGGAGGAGGAATCCTCCATTTTGTTGTTTTTTAAGAAACTATGGGGGAATTCTATTCATCTTGTTCCCTAGTGGGCTATCAAAATAAGTACAAGGAGGATACTGACTAACTACAAAAAACATCCTCAATGTTCGATCTCATACTCAACAAAATTAGAAACGGTCTATCTAGCTAAATTGTGGTATCAACAACCGCCTCACACCTCAAGTAAGTGATGCCCCATGATTCTAACTTATACAAGCCCTAACAGGAGGTGGCATCATCCTAATATCTCTAAATACATATATGTTAGCAAGGCCAGTTCTATATTCTACTAACTTAGAAGCCAGCTTGTTAGCTTCAAATGGCAAGAAGGTAAAAATGCATGTTCCTCATCCTAGCAAGATGTCTCACACTAAGAAGAAAATTTTGCTCTTTCTAAGGGGGTAAGCCCCCACCAAGAATGGTTATCAACCTAAGGTCATCACTTTCTAACATCATGTCCATAGGGGTGGAACCATCGCTGTTGTCTAGACTCGCCTCTATTGCCTCCAAAAGACAAGCTAGGCGGGAGGACCCAACACCCGTCCCAGTAAATCTTTAACAATCTCGCCTCAGAATCCCTAATAATGACACCCTCGCAACCGGTCCAAAAGGTAAGGACCTTGACCTCTGCTCTATCGCTGCTTTGGGGGTAGAAAAATCATGATCAGGGTTGCGAACCAACCATAGACCATGTTCAATATCAATAAGTGGAATGCATTAGTTGTCCACTCTTCAGTTGGAAAGTCAGGGTCAGAGAAGAGCAATCACTCTCTCCTGATTGTCTTGTAGTGCAGTGTAACAACCCTGACCTAGGTTATGAGATAACCCTATTTGTTTTGGCTAATAAAGTTTCTTATAGCTTTAATATAATCCTCTAAGGTGTTTTGTTATCATGTGACACACTCATGTTTCAAGTTTGGTCCCGATTGAATGTTGTTTGAGCAATTTTCCTTTGTTTTGGACCAAAGTGCAATTTACCCAAATTGAGGGGCAATAATGCAAAATTTCACATGTTGAATGTGCCTTATATGTTTTAGAATCAAGAGAGAGAGAATGATGCAATTTGGTGGCTTGTGTAAAGCCTAAATTCCAAGTTTGAACTTGTTTGAACAATGTTGGTACCTTGTGCACCAATTTTGGTACAAATTGTAATTTACCCAAAATGTGGGGTTGATATGCAAAATTACCACCTATAGAGTGTTCCTACTTCCTATATGTATCATTTAGAGGAGATAGAATGAATGAGACACCATGTTTGAATCCATTATGAATGATGGTACTTTTGGTGATGAAATGACCAAGAAAAGGGTTGAATTTGGAAGCTTAACTTGAGTTGTATCAAGTTGAAAAGCTTATATATGAGTGCCTATCGGCCATGGAGCCCAAGTATGTGTTCCATATCGTTTTTTGAACTCTTGGAAAAGTCCATATCGTACAAATCACCTCAAGGAGGTGAGGTGTGACGGCCAACAAGTTTCCTTAGAAAAAGTGTATCGGCTTGACTTAAAATAGTGATTAAACCTAGATGACTTATCCAAATGGATAAGCAATGGACGAATTTGCATATTTAGATGATCCTCAACCTTTTTTCATGTCAAGATAAATGTTGATGCATGCATGGACACGTGTCACCCATGCATGACACGTGGCACCTACTAGCTCAAAATGCTGACACCTCATTTTTTGCCTTTCTTCATGATCAGCAAGTATATATACCCCTAGTTTGACCCCTTAATGGAATTTTGCGACCCTTACCACTCTCCTACCCTAAGGTATCGTGCATAGAGCTCCCATATCGTGAAGGTATGCTGTGGTATCGTGCATGGGCCTTGAGATATCGCCCATGGCAAGAGCATATCGCCCAAGTAGGTGATATCGGCCATATAGGGTGATATCGGCCATAAAGTGAAGTGTTTTGACTCCAAGTGAGTGCCATATCGTAAAAGTGAGTATCATATCGTGCAAAAGGGGTGGTATGTCGTGCAATAGCACAAGGGTATCGTTCATAGGCCTTGTGTATCGGCCATAGCAAGCATATCGGCCATACCATGTTGATATTGCCCATAGCAAGTTGATATCAGCCAATTGAAGTGATTTTGGCCACAAGTGAGGGGGTATCGGCCACAAGCAAAGTTGTGTCGGCCAAGAGGAAGTCCATATCGCCCAAGAGTGGTAGGGTGTCGGCCAAGGAGCTAAGGAACTCAAAACTTAACCCTAAGGTAAGATATAGTTGTCTTCAAGCTTGAATTGAAGCATGGAATTAGGGTTATGATCTACCTTTCTTTTCTTCTTCACCAATTGCTTATCCATGGTGATTCCTTGTATATGAAGGATTTGTGAACGAGCCTTGGACCTTTGATAAATTCATATTCAATCTTAGGAACATGGAGCTTTGGACCTTGAATCTTTGAAGTGGTTCTTAAGGCGGGTTTTATAACTTGAACTCAACCATGTTATTATTTATCACCTAAATTGTTGTATTTAATGATCTACTTTTAATTCCAAAATTTTCTGAAATAGTTGATGAAATTATGAGTTCTAGTAATTTCTTAGACATGTTGACTTGAACTATAATAGTTATAATAAATCTCTAGAGCTTGAAGATTGTGATATTACCTTATAAAAGTGATATCGGGTGCATGCACATAAGCAATCACCTCTAACCCGATATGATGATGCACCTATTTCACTAAAATGATATGAATAGGTTTGTAAACCTTGTTTCATGATATGGGGGTGTAGTATACATCTCTTGCATGATAGGGAGTCGAGTATAGACTCCATACACAATACAAGATTGAATGAATACTTATAAGTTGACATGAAACCCTAATTTGGGTAACCCGGTATAAGAGAAGAGTAACAAGTATTATTGCATGACATGGATGCACAACATGGATGCATGACATGGATGCATAATAGGGTTGCATGATAGGGTTGAACGATAGGGTTGCACGATAGGGTTGAACGATAGGGTTGCACGATACCCAACCCTAGACAATATGATAGCCCAATATGGTGATAAGTTGATACCTCTTAAGTATCATGGGTGACACATGTATATGCCATGTGCCCGACACAATCAACCCTAACCCGACATGGATGTTGCAACCTAATGTTTGATGATGTAGCCCAATATGGTTTGGTGCCCTACACTCCAATTGACTTGTATATTGGGTTGAGCCCGGTATGGCAAACCCCAACCCGTCATGGCTAACCCTAGATGGTGACTAGCCCGATAGGGTGATTGAATGTACTTCTAGCCCGACATAGTGATAGGTTGATACATCATAAGTATCATGGGTGACACATACATATATATTGTGCCCGATATGAGGTCAAGAAGGTACCTCATGCCCGATATGGAGACAAGTGCAAATCCTAGCCCGATATGGTGAGTGTCTATACACCTACAATCCGATATGGTGAACATATGCACATGATTTAACCCTATACACCTTGTAAAGGTAAAGGCAAGACACTCTTAGGAGTGATGAGTGTAACACCAAGTAAATGTGTGGGTAATACCTTGATAGGTGAAACACCTAGAGTGGTTGATAATGGTTAATCCTATATCAATAATGCCTTAACCTGAGATGAGTTTATATCATTAATGATGGTTGAATAATTCAATTATGTGACTTATGACCAATACATTACATGATAAATGTGATGAGCTAGTGCATAAATTATTAGGATGGGACATACCCTAATACAAGATAAGTTGATGAACTTAAGTATGTTAAAAGTGATGAGGGAAGTGATACATCAAGACATGATAGATATCACATCCAGCACTTCAAGGTTGATGTACCTTGATGCACCTTAAATCCAATATACTTGGATGAGTAACACATGAAGAGTGTTATGTCAGTTGTTACATTGAGATGTAATAAGTTTAATGCACTTTGATAGGTGCGGGCTAACATACTTTGAGAAAGGGTTAAGCCAAGTTAATAAAGTCTGATGTAATCATACCCTGGTAAGGATGAGAGAGGAATTCATACCTTGTGTTGATGATTCATTTAATGATAAATGATGAGAATGAATAAGTATGATTGAATACTTATGATATAAATGTTTTCTCCTAGATGTGTGGAGCAATGAATTAGGGTTTGATCATTGATAATATGATCTTGAAAACCTAAATGTTTTAAAATGGAAAACCCTAACCCTAATGAAGGGTAAGGATATGTAAGAGAAACCTTAATCGGTAAGAAAGGGAAAACCCTAACCCTAATTATGAGAAGATTGTATTTCTCTTATCGCATAAGCCTTGTAAGGCATGTTAAATACTTGTATAACAAGTATAATGATTAATGTCCTTGTGAGCCATGTTAATAAGTTGTTTCCTAGTGAGAGGTGACAAGATGTGTGATGGCCTTGTGAGCCATGTTAATAAGTTGTTACCTAGTGAGAGGTGACAAGATGTGTGATGGCCTTGTGAGCCATGTGAATAAGTTGTTGCCTGGTGAGAGGTGACAAGATGTGTGATGGCCTTGTGAGCCATGTGAATAAGTTGTTGCCTAGTGAAAGGTGACAAGAAGCCTAATGGCCTTGTGAGCCATGTGAATACTTGCACAACAAGTGAAATGAATACTTTGGTCTGAGGACCTAGAGGTAATGGTTACTTGTTATAGAGGTAACAATGTTATGTGATGATCTAAGGGTTGGAATACCCAGATCCAGTAATCATGATAATGATGATGTGAAGGGATGAGAATTCCCAGTAATGTGATAAGGTACTGAGATCCCAAGTATCATGTGTTTTAAAGATTCGAAAGTACTTGATAGATGTAGTACGCCTTTCTTTGTAGAATTTGTCATAATATTCCTGTCTGAAAACTTGACTGATGCTAAAATAATATGAGAATGTACTTAATTAATCGAGTGGAATCTTATCATGTAGTGCCCTGGCCATAGATCCATCAGCGTCAGGTTCTTTTGCTGAATGGTGAAACGGGTTGCTCCGCGGCATAACCCGGAGAGCATATTTTTGAATATGTGGGGGTGATGGGCGCGAGTACCTTACGCCCTAATGATGGATTGATGGGAGATAAACATGAGATCTCTCAATCCTTCATTATATGTGTCGGGATGGATGTATCACGATGTTGGGTTTTAGGGGAGACAGAGAAGGCAGCGGAAACAAAATATTTTCTCCCCCAACCCATACCGAGGAAACGCGTCAACGTCTATATAATAGGAAAGGGTGGTTTGTGGAATCATACCTTGTCCCAAGGCTTGCTCGGCGAAAATACCTCGCGCAATGCGCGGTCTTCAACTCCGGTCTTGGACGGTGTCTGTGCAGCTCCTGGTCACACCGGGACTGACGACTCCTCCTCCTACCGGACTGTCGGATGACAGTTGTCCTCCTAAGTGGCAGTGTCCTCCCGCCTCTGTAGTAGTCCACACAGACCACCTGGAACTCCACTCTCCTTGTCCCACAAGGAAGTGGAAGGAGTCGCACCCTCCTGTTGACGTACTAGTTGCCAACACACTCTCCTGCTACCAGTTGCAACTGCAGTTGTCCTTCCCTTGCTGCACCTCCGTTTTGCGGGAAGCACTTGCTCGGGATCTCTCACGGTTACCAAAACCAGAGAGAACGACAACTTCGCAAAGCAACCAGCTTGCATTGAGTTTTACTTTGAGAAGCCCCCAATACCCCTATATATATAGGCGGGTCATGGGACAGGGTTCTCTGTGCCCGGCAATACGGGACTAAAGCAGGAGTAGAAGGGTTCGAGAATTTTTCCACAAAAAGCAACCGGTTCACAACTTGAAATGATCGGTTCACAACTGAACCGATCGGTTCGGCCATTGAGCCGATCAGTTGGACCTGAGCCGATCGTTTGGGACACTCCAACCGATCGGTTGGTGCCCTGAACCGATCGGTTCATGGTCCTAATCCGGCTCAAAAAGACTTTCCTTGTTTCGTTCTCAATTGGTATCGAATACCAATGTTATTCCCAATCAAATTGGGCAATTTGAAACCAAAGGAAAATTCTTGCCGACATGACTTTCCCAACTGGTCGGTTGCACCAGTTGAGCAGATCGGTTCAACTCTTGAACCGGTCGTTTCAACCTGGGCATGAGCCGATCGGCCTGGACACTCCAGCCGACCGGTTCAGCACCTCAGCCGACCGGTTCATCACATGAGCCGATCGGTTGGGAGCACAGGTTGGGCAAAATCAGTCAATTGCGATTTCAATCAATCCGATACTCCAATCAATGCGTCCAACACCTTGAACCATATGATATTGAGCTATCAACTGATTGAGTGTTTAATTGAACTACTAAACTCCTTTAGTAATCAATCTAAACATTGCTTGTGGACAAAACTCCTCTTCCAGGTTAAATCCTATGTGTGTGACCCTGCAGGTCCATTTCACGTTGGCAGTGAAAGTCCATAACACTTATGACTTCACAAGCAAAGAGCTGTGCCTAGTCACACATCAGTGCTACCCAAGTGAAAGTAGAAAGTTGGAGAACAACTTTCATCCTACAATCCGTGAATGGTGTTACAGTGAATGTATAATTCCTTTGTCACTGATATCCCGAATGAACTCAAGGCATGGAACAGTCATCCTGACAACGTTCATTCACTTTCTTGATCTCAGTGTAGATTGAAGGAGATATGTATGACATCAATATCACATACTGATTCACACATGCGTGCGCACGCCTATCTCAATCCTACTCATCAAGTGGCCTTGGATATCAAACTCCCTCAGGAGGGACAAATCCCATATCTATCACTCACCCCTCAAAAGCCCCATGTGTCAAAGCCACCCAATCATCACCTTTATAACAACCCATGTTTCAGGACTGCGTTTAATGATGTCAAAGTGTGCCCAACGACATGTGTTGAGTGCAGTGATTTCAGGTCTAAGAAGCACACTCACCACCATCACTGTGAGTACTGACTGTGACTACCATCTTATGGTTCCATGTGTCAAACTCACGGTGGGTCTGTCTGGTACACTTGTTCTCTAACAAGTACCTATGTGTTTGGTTTGATATCTCTATATCATGACTAATGAGATTCTGTCATCAACCAACACCACAATCTAGTCTTGTGTGTCATTGCTGTCTATCTACCTTCCACAATGACATCTGACTAGGGACATAACAAGAATGTACAAACTCTTAGCATCAGTATGATCTCATCGTTCAGGTCATGAACCTGAAGGCATACGTCATTGAGTATTGTCATTCTCTAGACATTCAATCTGTTATATCACTATCTCATATGACTGAACCAGAAAGAATTGGAAGCTTGCCTTTGATGTTTATCAAATCAATCTTAATGTATCCCACCAATCATCCCATGATTGGCTCTCAGGGCATACATACCAACAGACTCCCACTTGCACTGCGAGCCAATCACCCATGAATCATATTCATAGTGATCTTCAAACATGTCCCACATGTTACTGTGCTCTTAATGCGAACATAGTGAGTAATGGCAACACCTTGCCAAAGTCGGTATAAATTGCATGTCTCTCATCTCTTCGTTGTACGTCACACGTATGAGATGGAGTTGCCGTAATATGCGATCTTGTATTCCATTTGCTAACCTTTAGCCACATTGCATGATCAAGGATTCCAGACTTGTCATCAATGAGTGGAATATAAGTTCATCTCATGAACTTTCAGATCCTTATAGTATCCATTGCTGTTCTCTAACACATAGATACTCGGCATTTCCCTTTTAAATGGCTTTATTGGAACATTTCCAATTATCAACAAAATTTTCACTTTTATACATCTTATGTATATATATTGCAATTAATTTTCTGTCCTTTCGGAAGTTCGCATCAATGTAACTCTTTACATTGAACTCTTCCTTATCTACATAGAACTAGTACTTCTCAAGCACTTATCAAGTTCTCATGGTATTCCAGTAACCCTTACTGGAAGTAGACAGACATCCACTCGTCATGTCCTACATACGAGTTATCAGGATGAGCACATCATATTGCCATGTCCTACATACAAGATGATGGATGCATTTTATTCTTGCCATGGCACACATGCAAGATAATGGGATGATTACATACATGATAGATCCATATATATTCTTAGTGTTCCCATTCTTCATAAGAATTGGACACTTGGCCTTGGGATACTAACTCCATGTAACATGGACAAGTTTTCTCCCACTGAATCTGTGCATACTGAACACTTCAGTACAGATTGCCAATGTATGCTCTCTCTTTCCAGGTCAAAAGATTTTCGAGAACTATCTCTATAGATCTCTATTCCTATCACATAGGAAACATCTCTATCTTCCTTAAAGATAATTTCCACTTTTGGATTTCCATTCAAGAACATTTCCATTTCACATCAACATGTGGAATGTGAACATGCTCCCACTAAATCACAGATCCCTTCTTTATTTTTGACATGTCAGTCAAACCCTTTGACTATATCATCAAAATAAAGATCCAATTTTGAGTTACTTGTACTCAATCAATCACATTGATTAGTCCATTGTAACTTATAGACTTCATTTGCATTAGTGGATTCATAAACCTTATAGGTTGTGTCACGTACACATCCTTGTTTTATTCCTCATAGGAATGCGGTTTTAGTATCCATATGCCAAATGTCTCAGTCATTAATTTGCAATCAACAAGCATCATCCTTCTCAAAATGTTATCCATGTGTCTTAACACTTAAGACTCATTTGCACTTATGGATATGATCCAATGAGTGCTACCATTAAGGTCATACCTTATGGTTCACATGGATGTCATTTAGGATGTAATGGTCTTATACCATAACTCAAAATCTGATTCCTCATATTCATCTAGATAGTTGACTCATCATATGAACAACTCATCATATAGATAATTGAGGTGTATCTGTCAAGAATATAAGAATTCACAACCCTTGTGATTCTTAATGTCCTTTATTAGTGTGGGGTATTCTTTTATTAAGAAGAATTCAGTTATTTGATAATCATTCTCTAACTCCTTAGAGTATGATTCCTTCTTGATTCAGACATCACCATGCCTTAATCATGAGTTCACTATGATATACTATCATAATCACTCATAAGGATCTCAAACATTTGGTCCAAGTATTTTATTCATTGATCTCATCAAGAATTAATACTTTACCAAATTTGTACTTCATTTATGATAATCTTGAATACTTCAAGATATTCATACTGGTATTTCTCTAAACACCATTTGAAGTATTAGCATTCGCTCCAATAGGTATGTAAATACATCACATGTATCATACCTAATAGGACAATCATTCTCCCACTACCATTAGTGAAGATTGATTAATCATGTACAAGAGATTCATGTCTCTTACTGGTTCTCTAACCAAAAGAGTCTAGTTTTATCCATCATATGGAAACTAGAAATGAATATCTCATGATTGATGCTAATTTGATTGTTTGAGTTATCAATAACTTTAGGTATCATTTTATCTTATGCATACCATGTATCACAAGATAAACAAGGAATTGCCATAAAGATCATATCTTTAAGATTGAAACATCAACTTTATTAATTGCCATCATTGTCATACAATATGCAAAAATAAAGTGTTTCTATCTATTGGCAATATATGAAATAGCAGTTCTCAACTCTATTTCGTGCCCTTTAGGCTGAAATGAACTGAAAGGTACTTCTATCTATGGCAGCAACGCTTTCTCCAATGATGGGTACTTCTTTCTTGGTCCTTTCACAAAGGCCATCACTTCTTTGTGGATATTGCATATCATATATGACATACCCATATCTTGGTATCATATACCTCGGATAAAGAAGCGGTTCATTTCATGATACCTTAGGTGGAGATCTCCATCCCCTCCTTCATCTTCTTTTGTTCTTCCAGATATAGAGGGCAGTTCCCTCATACACCCTTTCCCCATGTGCCTTGAGGCTGAAGACGGCTTGGATTTCTGGCTAGCATCAGAACACTTCTTAGCTTTGCCCTTGTCCTTGCCCTTAAGAATTACCTTTTCTTTGATCACATCAAAGACTATGGTTTGTCTCTCTTCATCTTTGCCTCTACTATCCTCAACATGTCCAACAACTCTGTCAACGCTTGTCAAAGTTGTTCATGTTGTAGCTTATCATGAATTGTATGATTCTCACAACATTTGCAGTATCATACCAATAGCCAACTCTTGGCTCAGAGGGAATCCTTCTTAATCAGGTTTTTCCACATACCCAATCACATTGAGTGTGTGAATCCCTTACTGGATCTCCTTCTGTCATGACATACTAGGACAGTATCTTGGAGACATCATATGTCTCATGTTTTCTCTGCAACTCACAGTTCAGAGAACACAACATCAAGCACTCCTCATCAATGTCATCCTTGGTATGCTTCCATAAGCATACTTTCAGCCATTGATGTGGTGGGATCGAGTTCATCTGGTTCTGGTATAACTAGGACTTGGAGCTTTCACTCTTTGAGAACACTTCTCACCATCCTAACCAGTCGTGGAATTATTCCCATTTAATTTGTTGGTCTCAAAGACCGATCGCAAATAAAGTGATTTGTTGATTAACCATTTATTTTAACAAAAGGAAATATATGCAATTTTAGTCCAAAAACTCATTTTTGACTTGTTTGATTGATTTGAAAAGTTGACGATAAAATTAGGCCTTTAATTAATTATCGCTCCCACTATTTTAGTTCAAATTGATAGCCCTCACCATCAATTCGGAAGATTGCAGTGTACAACCTTCTAGTGGGCAAGATCCTGAAATCCTCTAAGTCATGAGTCAGCTTTGGCTGATCGCCCACAACTTAGATCTCTCAGGTAGGAAACTCTTGCCAATTGCATCATATGCAACTCTTGTTGAATGAACATGCACAACACCTTGCCATGAACATTCCTTGCCTCTGGGCCTAGACGCTCTAAGAATCACCAGTTAAGTCTAACCCAAAAGCCGACACGGTAAACATGCACCCTGCTTTGGCAGAACCTACATGTCTACCCTTCACACTTCCACAAGATAGACGGCGCACCACGCTTTGGCGTAACCTACGCTTGGTCGATCAAGTTTGCCATGTGTGTCGCTAATGGAAGGCATATAAGACTTAATATTTTAATGAGGGATTTGTTTTATATACATAAACATATCCAATCACCACAATACATAGTACGTATCATATACATTCTATATCCCACAGAAAACATGCACAAACGATAAAACGCGATGATTATGGCCATCCTAATGTGATTCCTCGAGCCAAGAGGAATCACGGTCATCTAGGTCTACATCGCATGCAACCTGTACAAGATGAACATCTGTGCCTTGCCATCCGAGTTGATCAACTCATCACATGAATGATCTGTACTCTCCAGCCGGTCGTCTGGGTGCCACCAGCCGATCGGTTGGCTCCTCCAACCGATCGGTTCGCCTGGTCGTCGTGCATCTCTTCATGTCCGCCACCCGCTCGTCTCGCTCCTCGAACCGCTCATCAACCGATCGGTTCACTCCTTGAACCGACCGTCTGGAACGTCAACCGATCGGTTCACACCTTGAACCGATCGTTTCAGCTGTCGTCTTGATGTCCGCCGGTCTTCGACATAACAGGAAATAAAAAATCTATCCTATTTATTACATTGCTTTAAAAGGAGAAACCCCGAGTTACATTCGGGGGGAGCAAAGGTAGGAAAGAATCTCAAATTATTTCGAGTTACATCAGGAATAAGAGAGGGAAGATCGGTGCGCAGACCGAGATGCAAGCAACCACAAACAACCACACACAGATAGGGGTTTATAGGCCATAATCATGCTACACACATCCACCACAAAACTCGTTTAAGGGTGACGCGTATCGATTGCATTAATAATACATATCATATATGTAATTAGGGATTTGTGGATTTAGGATTGGACATGCATAAAGCCGATATTATTCGCATCGTATGCAATAAATAAAGGCGACAAACCAAAATCGATCATATCGATATTCCTAAAATATAGAACAGCTGACGTGGCTCTGATACCACTGTTGGGTTTTAGGGGAGACAGAGAAGGCAGCGGAAACAAAATATTTTCTCCCCCAACCCATACCGAGGAAACGCGTCAACGTCTATATAATAGGAAAGGGTTGTTTGTGGAATCATACCTTGTCCCGAGGCTTGCTCGGCGACAATACCTCACGCAATGCACGGTCTTCAACTCCGGTCTTGGACGGTGTCTGTGCAGCTCCTGGTCGCACCGGGACTGACGACTCCTCCTCCTACCGGACTGTCAGATGACAGTTGTCCTCCTAAGCGGCAGTGTCCTCCCACCTCTGTAGTAGTCCACACGGACCACCTGGAACTCCACTCTCCTTGTCCCACAAGGAAGTGGAAGGAGTCGCACCCTCCTGTTGACGTACTAGTCGCCAACACACTCTCCTGCTACCAGTTGCAACTGCAGTTGTCCTTCCCTTGCTGCACCTCCCTTTTGCGGGAAGCACTTGCTCGGGATCTCTCACGGTTACCAAAACCAGAGAGAACGACAACTTCGCAAAGCAACTGGCTTGCATTGAGTTGTACTTTGAGAAGCCCCCAATACCCCTATATATATAGGCGGGTCATGGGACAGGGTTCTCTGTGCCCGGCAATACGGGACTAAAGCAGGAGTAGAAGGGTTCGAGAATTTTTCCACAAAAAGCAACCGATTCGCAACTTGAAATGATCGGTTCACAACTGAACCGATCGGTTCGGCCATTGAGCCGATCGGTTGGACCTGAGCCGATCGTTTGGGACACTCCAACCGATCGGTTGGTGCCCTGAACCGATCGGTTCATGGTCCTAATCCGGCTCAAAAAGACTTTCCTTGTTTCGTTCTCAATTGGTATCGAATACCAATGTTATTCCCAATCGAATTGGGCAATTTGAAACCAAAGGAAAATTCTTGCCGACATGACTTTCCCAACTGGTCGGTTGCACCAGTTGAGCTGATCGGTTCAACTCTTGAACCGGTCGTTTCAACCTGGGCATGAGCCGATCGGCCTGGACACTCCATCTGACCGGTTCAGCACCTCAGCCGACCGGTTCATCACATGAGCCGATCGGTTGGGAGCACAGGTTGGGCAAAATCAGTCAATTGCGATTTCAATCAATTTGATACTCCAATCAATGCGTCCAACACCTTAAACCATATGATATTGATCTATCAACTGATTGAGTGTTTAATTGAACTACTAAACTCCTTTAGTAATCAATCTAAACATTGCTTGTGGACAAAACTCCTCTTCCAGGTTAAATCCTATGTGTGTGACCCTGCAGGTCCATTTCACGTTGGCAGTGAAAGTCCATAACACTTATGACTTCATAAGCAAAGAGCGGTGCCTAGTCACACATCAGTGCTACCCAAGTGAAAGTAGAAAGTTGGAGAACAACTTTCATCCTACAATCCGTGAATGGTGTTACAGTGAATGTATAATTCCTTTGTCACTGATATCCCGAATGAACTCAAGGCATGGAACAGTCATCCTGTCAACGTTCATTCACTTTCTTGATCTCAGAGTAGATTGAAGGAGATATGTATGACATCAATATCACATACTGATTCACACATGCGTGTGCACGCCTATCTCAATCCTACTCATCAAGTGGCCTTGGATATCAAACTCCCTCAGGAGGGACAAATCCCATATCTATCACTCACCCCTCAAAAGCCCCATGTGTCAAAGCCATCCAATCATCACCTTTATAACAACCCATGTTTCAGGACTGCGTTTAATGATGTCAAAGTGTGCCCAACGACATGTGTTGAGTGCAGTGATTTCAGGTCTAAGAAGCACACTCACCACCATCACTGTGAGTACTGACTGTGACTACCATCTTATGGTTCCATGTGTCAAACTCACGGTGGGTCTGTCTGGTACACTTGTTCTCTAACAAGTACCTATGTGTTTGGTTTGATATCTCTATATCATGACTAATGAGATTCTGTCATCAACCAACACCACAATCTAGTCTTGTGTGTCATTGCTGTCTATCTACCTTCCACAATGACATCCGACTAGGGACATAACAAGAATGTACAAACTCTTAGCATCCGTATGATCTCATCGTTCAAGTCATGAACCTGAAGGCATACGTCATTGAGTATTGTCATTCTCTAGACATTCAATCTGTTCTATCACTATCTCATATGACTAAACCAGAAAGAATTGGAAGCTTGCCTTTGATGTTTATCAAATCAATCTTAATGTATCCCACCAATCATCCCATGATTGGCTCTCAGGGCATACATACCAACACACGAATCTCCCGATGATGATATAAATGTTGGATCGATGTGAGATACACATTAAATCTCTCGATGCCGAAGGAGTGCAGTTGACGCTGTAGCTCTATAGCGAAGTTACCAGTATACCATAGAAAGCTATTTTGCAGAGACACGAGATGTCCTACCATTTCTCACATTGACCGAGATGGGTGAGGTCATGGAGTCTGGCTCTTCCATTGACCTATGTATGGAACCGATTTCGACTTCGCAATGGTCGGTTGGAGTATGAGTGGTATACCTCATCTCCTCAGGGCTTAAGTGTGATTGTAAAGTGTAATCATCCGCTTAGCATGTTTGCTTAAATACGGAAATCATTTGGATGATGTTACATTTCTTTTATACATCCTTAGTGGATAGATGTTAATCATGTTTCTTTACATTCCTTGCAAGCAGATAGATGAATTATAATCTACCATGGGTAGATGCAATGTTCTCTTTATGAAAGGAGATTACTTCATTTTGTTCATATAGTGAATTATCATGCTTATTAATATAAAAAGAACCTCTGCTCAGTTATAATTGCTTAATCGGTGATAATAATATGGTCGGATGAGAGTTATATCTCTCACTGGGGCAATTTTCAATTGTCTCACCCCCTTGGGGCCCAAATTTTTAGGTGGACGTGCACGAGGAGGTGAAGACATTTTTGCAGAGGAAGAACAACAGCTGAGGCAGTAGTGACAGCTCAGGTTGAGTGTACTGTCTGTCATGTCTTGTAGATATGAGTCCTATGTGTCGTCTCTGTACTCTCAGGTCCTTGGAGTTGGTTCGTACTGGTTTTATGATCAATAAGAGATTTTGGTTTACGTGCCTCGAGGTTTTATGTTGCTCATGTATAGTTTGGTAAAGCAACTGTTATATGTTATCCTCGAGAAGAGATGGTAAAGTGTATGTACAATGTGAGCAATGATGTATATAAAGTTTTGGTTTTGCCTTAAAGAGTTTTCCTAGAAATGAATCTCTTTGCAAATTGGTTTTAATTTTTAGTGATTTTTGTTAATCTGTTGTTTGTGTTTGAATTCCGCTTAATTAGTAACGATTTGTCTATCAGTTTGGCGACTGTCATTACAAGTTTGGTATCAGAGCTTAAGGTTCGCTGAGTCTACAAAGACATAGGACTAAGGTGTTGAGTCTGTGTTAGTGTCCTCTAGTATACCCTATAGTGACTTCTGCTTGTGCAGAAGAAAGGGTGAAGTTTATAAATGACTGGGGAACACAAGGAATACATTGTTGAGGGCAATGTTGTTGCACCAGGAAAGGGTGCAAGGGATCAGGCAAGAGAAGAATGAATGCCTGAGAATTCCCATCATGACCCGATCAGGATAGAGAATCCTATGTTTATGCTCTTGTTGGGCAGGTTAGGACAACAATGATGCATATAGTAGACTGGATACTAGTATTACAACCTAGGTTACCAGTCCTCAATACAGAAACTTTGGGATTTGAAAGGGTTCCTGAATGACATAGTCATGTTGAAACAGTGGAAAATGTGGGAAAGATTAACATATGGTGAGAAAGTAGACTCTGCCATAAGTTTAAACATATAGTATATCTGTGATGGCAGTGCCCAAGAAGGGGCAATAAGCCGAGAATTAAGGAAATGTCATTACAATTCCAGAGACTTTTGCCTAGTGGTTCTAAAAAGCCAAAAGTAACAACATGAAACAGCTAGACTCTATGGGTTGAGTCAACCTAAAGCGGTGGATGACCGCAAGGGGTAACAATCAGATAGAGCTTTTTCATTTTGATATGCCTTCTTTTGATGTTACCTGATAATCCTAAAAAGGATTGTTGTTATGGACTTCCCTATTGATTGTCCTATGGGGACATAGGGAAGAAATGATGAGAACTAGAATTTATATTCTGTTCAGTATTCTTTTAAATGCTCTATAATTTCTCTTATCTGTGTGAAAAAGGATGAGGTATAGAAGAGATGCCTGGAGAAAATCCAGGAATGTTAAATCATGTGCTGGTGATGATACAAAAAGTAAGGAATATGATAGTACATAAAGTGCATACTACCTAATCTCAGTACTTGTATACCCTGGACAGGTATATAATTATTGGAGATAAGGTGAGTATGGAACTCTTAGATTGTTATCTTTCGGATTACTCTGATCAAGTAGTCATTCTGAGACAATCTAGTGAGTATAATGAAACTGGAAATATGGTATGGACATGTATATCACATCCTAAGTGAAATAAACTGGAATCTGAGATGATCTCAGATCAATCTGTATGTATGAGGAAATGAAAAGTATAATCCTCATGATAAGAGAATGAGAACAAGGGAGATGATCCCTATCAGATAAAGCATGTGTGAATAGTAAAGATCTTTTCCCATGATGTGGAAATGGGAAATGTGATAAAATCACAAAATACTCATGAACATGTTAGACAATAACAAAGAAAGGAATAATGACATGTAATCATCCTTATAATTCCTATGCTGATGGCAAGGAACCTAGGATGAAACACGAGTAAATGACTCATGAATAGTTGAAAGTTCATGTAATAATCAGAGGAGATGATAATCTCTTCTCTTTGATAAACAACCCTGGATGATGATGGAGTGATAACAGGAATATGTTCCTTAGTGTTCTTTCTTTTTAGGGACATGGAAATCAAGTGGGTCTTATGACGCTTGATGTGTATAAGTTAAAAATGTTCAATTGATGGATACTTAGAAAAAGTATCAGTTTGTCTTGGACTTTGGTCCCAAGATAAAGATATGTGTAACAAGTAATATCCCAAGATGAAAGAAAGATGAGGATGTGATGAGTTTTTGACACATGTGATAGATATCAAAGTAAGGAATCCTGGTATCTAAGAAGTGTCAGGTGGTATGAGAAAGTGAAAACATAAACTCCTAATCAGATGATTTATGTTGGTTGTCTGGGATGGCCAACTGTGAAATCAGTCTAGTTACATGAAATAGTATGGACATCATATGTTAGGGGTTTATGCTCTGCATAAACATAACATTGATGAGAATGATTTACTTGAAGGAATAATTGTAAAAATATTACAATAAAAGTTTGTCAAATGAGATTAACAAACAACCTCTATCTGAGTGAGAAAATTGTTACCTGACCCAGAATTAACTATACAGTCGATAATGAAAAGACAGTGAAGTATGTATCCTATGTGTTTGATTCCATGGGATTTTTGTGTAAAAGAACTTTGTATTGATCAAAGTTCTATGTTGTCTCCATAACAATGAGATGTTATGTGGAGACTTGATGATATAACGAATGAATAATATATGTCTCCTTTTATCTGAGATTTTGGGGACGAAATCCTTGTTAGGGTTTTATAACTTGTAACAACCCTGACTTGGGTTATGAGCTAACCCTATTTGTTTTGGCTAAGAAAGTTGCTTAGAACTTTAATATAATCCTCTAAGGTGTTTTTTTATCATGTGACACACTCATGTTTCAAGTTTGGTCCCGATTGAATGTTGTTTGAGCAATTTTCCTTTATTTTGGACCAAAGTGCAATTTACCCAAATTGAGGGGCTATGCAAAATGTCACATGGTGAATGTTCCTTATATGTTTTAGCATCAAGAGAGAGAGAATGATGCAAGGTGGTGTCTTTTGGAAAGCCTAAATTCCAAGTTTGAACTTGTTTGAACAATGCTGGTACCTTGTGCACCAATTTTGGTACAAATTGTAATTTACCCAAAATGTGGGGTTGATATGAAAAATTACCACCTCTAGAGTGTTCCTAATTCCTCTATGTATCATTTAGAGGATATATAATGAATGATACACCATGTTTGAATCCATTATGAATGATGGTACTTTTGGTGATGAAATGACCAAGAAAATGGTTGAATTTGGAAGCTTAACTTGAGTTGTATCAAGTTGAAAAGCTTATATATGAGTGCCTATCGGCCATGGAGCCCAAGGAGGTGTTCCATATCGTTTTGTGAACTCTTTGCAAATTCCATATCGTGCAAAGCACCTCAAGGAGGTGAGGTGTGACGGCCAACAAGTTTCCTTAGAAAAAGTGTATCGGCTTGACTTAAAATAGTGATTAAACCTAGATGACTTATCCAAATGGATAAGCAATGGACGAATTTGCATATTTAGATGATCCTCAACCTTTTTTCATGTCAAGATAAATGTTGATGCATGCATGGACACGTGTCACCCATGCATGACACGTGGCACCTACTAGCTCAAAATGCTGACACCTCATTTTTTGCCTTTCTTCATGATCAGCAAGTATATATACCCCTAGTTTGACCCCTTAATGGAATTTTGCGACCCTTACCACTCTCCTACCCTAAGGTATCGTGCATAGAGCTCCCATATCGTGAAGGTATGCTGTGGTATCGTGCATGGGCCTTGAGATATCGCCCATGGCAAGAGCATATCGCCCAAGTAGGTGATATCGGCCATATAGGGTGATATCGGCCATAAAGTGAAGTGTTTTGACTCCAAGTGAGTGCCATATCGTCCAAGTGAGTATCATATCATGAAAAAGGGGTGGAATGTCGTGCAATAGAACAAGGGTATCGTTCATAGGCCTTGTGTATCGGCCATAGCAAGTATATCGGCCATACCATGTTGATATTGCCCATAGCAAGTTGATATCAGCCAATTGAAGTGATTTTGGCCACAAGTGAGGGGGTATCTATAACGTACCAGATTTTTGCCTCCACAATTAACTCTTAATCATGGAGATTAAAACCCGAGAGCGTTATGGAAGAAGCATCAAGCAATAGATAGCAACCACACACTTTAATTTAAAACAATATTTAAGTTCGAGTTACATATGTTCCAACTAAAAAACAAAAGTTACATCTTTTGCAAGAAGTCCTACTACAAACTACTAGCATAAGATAACAAAAGCATAAACAAAATACTCGATGCTTCTCCCTCCAGGACCTAGTTAGGAGAATCCACGCGGTGATGTAAACTTCAACCTGCAATCAATCTACGGTGGGAGGGGAACAAGAACCGTAGCAAGAGGAGTTAGACAGATGTCTAAGTACGGAGAGGCACAATAATTTAAATAGAGTTGAAAGGATACCAAAACATCAATAACATGTATAAAATTATGAATGGAAAAAAATACATAAAAATTGGTCAGGTGGTATGGAAATTGAAGCAGGTGATAGTGAAATAAGACACTTAATAAATCTAGCAATTATCATTATTGTATCATTCCCCACTCAGTCCAGAGGGATTGTTAACCAACCCTAGATCCATCTCGTGGCCTGCAACCACAGCTAAGGTCACATAGACCATAAGTAACAACAATGTATATATTCACTGCGCACACCGTCATTAAACATATCACATAGATATCAACGTTAAACATGTGCTAATTCTACCCTTACAGCTTCCTCTGTCCCACCGCTGCACACCGCTGGTGTGTTTTGTAGGCCCCTGATTCGATGCCTACTTAATGGGTAGTCCTTGATCGGCCTTTTTCACGCGTCTGGAAATGAACGCGGGACAAAGGAAGGAATCAAGCTTTAAATTTATAACTTGAAACCTTCTAGGCCCCTGCAACGTTATTACGGGGTCGAAGTAGATGTACGGGGTCGAACACAGGGACATGGTGACGTTTAGGATGCCAAAGATTTCATTCTTTAGTCAGATAAGCCAAGACGATAGTCGATAAAAGTAATTGCTAGAACTAGTCTAGCGGGTTGTCACGATATAAAACAAAACAAAGAAAAGAAAACAAAACAGAGCTCGTGAGTCTACTAAATAGAGAAAGAGAGTTCCTGGCTATGTAACCACAAACGGGGTAGTCTATGCACTCGTTCTCGGGCATAGACAACCCTTGAACACCCAAACAAGCATCTAGTATGCACGGTGGCATCTGTCCTGTGGGGTCATCCCACTCGCTCTCGCGATGCGTGACTAAAACCATCAACAATATGTCAATGACCCTCTCTCGAGGAATGACATATCAACACCTCGGAATACACTAAGTTCCCTCTCGGGTCTTAGGATATTCCGGGGTGTTAGGAACAGAATACCTCGGATCTTCCCCCTCTCAGGTTCGGATCCAAACTATCGTCTCTTCGCTATTCCTACAACGGATCTCTCGATACAGGCAGAAACAGCAGTTCAAGTGAGTAAGAGATCAACCAAACTAGCAATCATAACTTGGAAAGATAAAATAGAACATGCAACATACTAGATCTGATATGAATCTACTTGCTTAAGGAAAAAGTATATAAACATGCCCAGATCGGGCTACATAGCCAAGAAGGAGCTAACTAGCCATAGACAAGCATAGCTGGCACCGAACACAGATGGATAAACATCGTTTGTATAAGAAACGAAGGAATGCAGTAGAATGAAAGAGAGGAGGGAAGAGATATAGCACGTAGAGGAGAGGCGGCTCTCACTCCTCGGCCTCTGTGCAGGTTGGATCTCGGTCCTTGGGTCTTCTCTTCGTCCCTCTGGACTCCTCATCTCTCTCTCTCTAGACCGTATCGGGCAGACCGTATCGAGCAGCCGTATCGGGCAACCGTTTCGGGCAAACGTATCGGGCAGCCATATCGGCTAGACCGTATCGGGCATCCGTATCGGTCAGACCATATTGGACAGCCGTATCGGCCAGGCCGTATCGGACATCTGCTGGAATTCTTGTCTTTTCATGTTCGGTACTTGAGAGTCCCCAAAAATGGCTAGTTTCGGTGCCTGTAAGTCAAAAACAGGCTAATTAGCTACATTATTGGGTATTTTTACTACTTTCATCTAATTTGAGACAGAAAACATAAAACATGAACAAAAGAGTGCATATTAAGACTAAAGTGGCACGAAACTATAGATAAAATGCATAGAAAATATGCGCTAATTTGGGTGTTATCAACTACCCCAAGCTTAAAACTTATTTGTCCTCAAGCAAGGTTGTGCTCAAAGAACAAAAAGATAACATCCAAATTAAGCTTGGCAATAAATGCTAAGGTTAAGAAAAACAGTTTAAAACATCAATACTCTTGATCCATGTCATTTCAGAACAAACCCCCACCAAACAAGCACAATCCTGCCAAAGCAAGATCAAAGAGTGTCCAGGCAAGATTAAGCGAATTCACTATAGCCTGCCGATACTCATGAGGGTTTGAACCATAATTATTTAAACATGAAAGAGTTGTCACACAGGTGATCACGCAGGTGATGAGCAATGAGCCATCACCATGAATCCATGCAAACCAATCAGGAATACCACGCCTCTCACTTATTCATGTCCTAAGAAACAAAGCAAAAAGACTCTAATGGCTTATGAGGATCCCGATCTGCGTCAGGTTGGTCCATGTAGTGAGCAACAGTCCCTGCAGTCCGGACCAGTTGGCCCAAAGCAGTGAGATGAACTCCTCGTACTGCGCTCGAACCAACCTTGCTACTGAGATTGTCTCATAGGTCACCTAGGGGGTTCCTAGTGACTCTCTAATGAGCTTTTAGAGTGGTACTACCAGGCATGACATATCCACATTCATGAGCGCAGTCATACACCGGCTGGGCACCATCCTCAACTCTCCTAAAAGAGAAAACAACACTCATTTATTGTTCACATTCAGGGTTTTATCATCTACATTCTATTTGTAGTCTTGGGTGAGAACTATATAGATATTTTGGGATTTTGTGGGCGGCCAAGCCTCTTTTGCACATTTTTATATTTTTCATCTTTTTGACTCAATCTAATGTGAGAAGGCGTGAAGTCCATCTAGGAAAACATTTCATATTGATCATAGCTCAAAGCCCATCATAATCCGCTTGATACCTGTGTGAGAAGTAGCAATTATGATTCAAGAATCCTTAGAATAGAGGCAAGCTTGTGAAATTCGCAGCTAGGAGACTTTAATCGTGATTTAGCTCATTCCAACGGTCCTTTACCATGGATTTGTCATTCACGGCATAGATCAAGGGAATTTAGCTTTAAGCTATGAAAAAGGGACATAACCTTAGATTTATTACCAAACTCAAGGAAAGAGCCAAAGAGCAGGCCAAGCAAGAGGTCAAGCAATTTTCAGATGAAAATTGTGCAATTAGGCATAAAGTCAAGCATTTATTTGTTAGATTTGCACCACATAGCCAGAAATGCAAAGATAAAAAGTTGATTTTTTTTGAAATTTTAAGACTAAATGCAGGAAATGAACATGAATGCAAGAAGGGTGAAGAGAAAGAAGGGCGAATCCTACCACCCCAAGCTTAAAACTTTGGTCATCCTCGAGCAAGACTTAAACTTGGAATAGAGAGGCAGGAATGCATGATTTTAACGGAAGTTATTGAAGTTCTAAAGATGATGCATTGATGCAATGAAATAAAACAGTTAGAGGAAAGAAGCTAACTAATAAGAATAGGAACATTAAAATTTATTGTAATAAAAGGGCGGGAGGGTGGGTAAGAGAAAAGGGGTTGGTTGCCCCACGATACCGACACTGGGATCCCAAATCCTAAGTTTTGGGACCAGTGTCACCTGTGTCTTGCCGACGGGTTCCGCCACATAGTAGGAGTAGAATTGGCGGATGTGTTGGCCCTGTCGAGTCCGAAGAAGCGAAGTGAAATCTGGTGACTCGGTGAAGTCATCTTTGTGCTGGAAGTGGCTTGAACTGCACTGGGATGAATTCTTTGGCATATCATCCTCAGAGTACCTTACATTATATGAATCTAAATATGACGGTCCTGGGATGTTGACACATGGTGAGATGGATGAGAGAGGTTGGATGTCTTTTGGAGGACTCATATCTTCTCTCTCCATCTTTGCACTTGAGGTTGGATGCTCAGATAAATCTTCATGTACTGTCTGAGTCATCCAATCATTTTCTGAGCAAAAAGTACCCCCTGAAGAATCTGTTTGTAGTTCTACCACCCCAAGCTTATCACCTGGCATGGAGTCAGGGGTGTCTTCATGCTCAGCAGCCATGTTGTAGTGAACCGTCCATCCTGCCCCCTTGACGTCCACCAAGCCTTGTAAAGGGATGGTGGCAAATGATGGCTCATGCTTCTCCAACTCGTCTTCGTTATTATACTCACTGCTCCATGTCGAGAAGCTATCATCGTCGTCGTCGTCGTCGAACAAATTGTTCCAAACCATGGTTGGTGTACTGCTCAAAGTGAAATGACAAGTCTCAATATGAGAAATGTCAATCTGGTCTGGTTCAATATCTGACTCTGGTTCCTCAAACCAACCTTTTAGTTGTGAGTTCGATTGGCTTTTCGAGTCTTCATCATCGTCATCATAGACCCATTCATGTCTATGACTCATTTCTTCCATAGGTTCATCAGCTGGGTCATCTGGATAGAATGAAGTGCTTCCCCAAGTGGGTTGGTCTTCACAGAAAAATCCTAGTGAATCCAGTTGATGGTCTGAATAGGATGATGGTGCATACTCCAGTTCAGACCCAATGGGATGGTCTTGATGACTAACATCTTCATTGTCTTGTGATGGCAATTGTAACCGAATTGTAACCAGATTGATGAGCTCTTGGAGCCTCCTACTTTATTCAACATCTTTATCATGAAGTTTTTGTACTTGAGCAGCAATGCTTTCGAGACCCGTCGATTCTGCCATGCACTTATAAGGGGAACCCGCTGTATCAAACTGATGCTTTAGGATGAATCCTTGTTCAACAGTTTGAAGTATACTACTACTGCGGTCTGCAACCTCGGTGGCTACTTTGAGATGACGATCCTGCTCTTCTAGTAGTTGTTGCATTGGATTGACATCTTCTTGGAGATGAGGGGCTAAGGAGTGAGTGCTTGAATACTTTCCCTAGCCAACTCCACTTCCTTAATCAGTTCTTGATCCCATGATAGCATGGGGGTCGAGGGTTGACTAGCAGTCTACGTTGTTGGAATCTTGACATATGACGATGGTGGAGGTAAGTATAACTCGACTAGCTATAGAGCACGACCTTCAATTATTTGCCAGCAGTCAGAACTGCAGAAAAACTCGGGAGGACAGGTGGACAAGATGACTTGTCTTGCGGAAGCAAGGTCCATGGCTGAAAAAGGTATGATAAAAAGAAAAGTGATTTAGTATATATGAACAAGTATGTGTAAAGCAAGAGGAAAACTATGCATGTATATACAGACTTATAGTGACAAAATAAAAATCTACTAGGCGTGTAAACGTGGAAAACCACGTCCCCTGCAACGGCGCCAAAAAGTTGATCGGCCTTTTTTACACGTCCGGAAACGAACGTCGGACAAAGGAAGGAATCAATTTTTAAATTTATAACCCGAAACCTTCTAGGCCCCCGCAATGTTATTACGGGGTCGAAGTAGATGTACGGGATCGAACACAGGGATGTGGTGACGTTTAGGACGCCAAAGATTTTATTCTTTAGTCAGATAAGCCAAGACGATAGTCGATAAAAGTAATTGCTAGAACTAGTCTAGCGGGTTGTCACGATATAAAACAAAACAAAGAAAAGAAAACAAAACAGAGCTCGTGAGTCTACTAAATAGAGAAAGAGAGTTCCTGGCTATGTAACCACAAACGGGGCAGTCTATGCACTTGTTCTCGGGCATAGACAACACTTGAACACCCAAACAAGCATCTAGTATGCACGGTGGCATCTGTCCTGTGGGGTCGTCCCACTCGCTCTCGCGATGCGTGACTAAAACCATCAACAATATGTCAATGATCCTCTCTCGAGTAATGACATATCAACACCTCGGAATACACTAAGTTCCCTCTCGGGTCTTAGGATATTCTGGGGTGTTAGGAACAGAATACCTCGGATCTTCCCCCTCTCAGGTTCGGATCCAAACTATCGTCTCTTAGCTATTCCTACAACGGATCTCTCGATACAAGCAAAAACAGCAGTTCAAGCGAGTAAGAGATCAACCAAACTAGCAATCATAACTTGGAAAGAGAAAATAGAACATGCAACATACTAGATCTGATATGAATCTACTTGCTTAAGGCAAAAGTATATAAACATGCCCAGATCGGGCTACATAGCCAAGAAGGAGCTAACTAGCCATAGACAAGCATAGCTGGCACCGAACAAAGATAGATAAACATCGTTTGTACAAGAAACGAAGGAATGCAGTAGAATGAAAGAGAAGAGGGAAGACATATAGCCTGTAGAGGAGAGATGGCTCTCGCTCCTCGGCCTCTGTGCAGGTCGGATCTCGGTCCTTGGGTCTTCTCTTCGTCCCTCTGGACTCCTCAGCTCTCTCTCTCTAGACCGTATGGGGCAGACCGTATCGGGCAGCCATATCGGCCAGACTGTATCGGGCAGCCGTATCGGCCAGACCATATCGGACAGCCATATCGGCCAGGCTGTATCGGACATCTGTTGGAATTCCTGTCTTTTTAGGTTCGGTACTTGAGAGTCCCTAAAAATGTCTAGTTTCGGTGCTTGTAAGTCAAAAATAGTCTAATTAGCTACATTATTGGGTATTTTTACTACTTTCATCTAATTTGAGACAGAAAACATAAAACATGAACAAAAGAGTGCATATTAAGACTAAAGTGGCACGAAACTATAGATAAAATGCATAGAAAATATGCGCTAATTTGGGTGTTATCAGTCTTGCATCCCATGCTCTGCCCTCGAGGTGGGGTCGGTTTCTAACCATATCTCTCCATAGTCTGGAGGTCTAGTGCAGGTATCGTCACCTCAGCGGTTGTTATACACAACCTTTGATGATTTATCTCGCAGACCAGCAGTACTTTGGCTGCCCTCAAGGTGGGGTAGGTGTAAGGGATAGGCTATTCCTCCTCCCTTATCCATCCCAAGGATATGATCCGAATCAAACATAACATAACATATCAATATCGATCTTCCGGTCCTCACCGGCTCTGGGACTGTAAGACCACTCTTCAGTGATGGAATCTCAACAATAACTTATTTTAATCATAGCTTAACCAAGAGTATCACGTGTCATGATAAGAATCTCAGCAATTGAACTTTTTATCAATTCTTTGAATTATAGATATTCAAAATTTTGACAAAAACATGAGGAAACCCATCGATATTCACAATATTGCGATTTGTATGGTGTAAGCGTAACTTATGCCAAAACTTCACTGTGATACTAATTTTCATTAAAAAAAAGAGTGACACATATTGACATCTATTGCACAAAAGGTGTATTTGATGAAGGGAACGAGATTTGTCAATGAAATGCGATAAAAGATCTCTTTATTAGGGATATTATATCGATAAAATCCATAATTACTTTGAATGAAAACTCAACATTAAGAATGTGATTTGAGTGTGAACTCAAGAGCCTACCTTGATAAGGTACGAATGTGGGTATACTTGAATGATGGGCTTGAGCCTAGTTACTTCTTTGCCTTGATCTCCTTTGGTGGTAGTAGAAAAGAAGGTGTTGTTGATGGTGTATTTGATGTATATGGTGAGTAGGCAAGTATTGGATGGGGTTCTTGGGCTTGTGGAGTTGGATATGGTGTTTTTGGTGATGGAGAACGAACTATGGGTGTATATTTTGTTCTAGGAAAGGTGTATCTCTAGGATGAAGAAGAGATGGTCATGGTGTTGGCTTTCTTGATGGTTGTGGACTCTAATCCGGGAATGGGGTTTGTCCAAGAGCATCATGTACCTATTTATAGCCAAGGAGGGTCGGTCTAATCCCTGAGGTCGGCCAAAAGGAGGATGGGACTTCATCTTAATCTCCTCCTTATCCATGGATGTGCTAGAAGTCATTTCATTGGGAATGGGGAGGCTAAGGGCTAGTTTATAGGTATTTCTAGTTTCCTGTGCTCAAGAGGGGCAAATCGGATGCATTTCCGTAGTCATGAAGGCTGTGTTTAGTGTTTTCGAAGTCAACACGTCATTTCCGGAAACCATGTCCGGTGAGGTCGTGGGTGGTGTGGAACTTCGTATTGGTTATTTTTGGCAGTTCCTCGGTCTTCGTCGTTCCATAAAAGAGTTGACAGGACGTTCTGTGCGGCGGTAGAGGGTAGTATGTAGGCTAGGGAGCACGCTGGCACGTTCCCCGTCGTCTCCGGCGGTATGGTGGTGCAATGGTGGTAAATGCAGAGGGGTTTGCATGGGCGGCTGGGACTGGTCCTGTTGTGTCCGCCATATCCTTCCGGTTCCAATGCACTTTTCCTCGTTGATTTTAATATATTGTGCACGCCGCAATATTGCCGGCACTGTAGAAGCTGCAACAGTTTGTCAGGGATGAAGGTCGGTAGGAGAAGAAAGAGCAGCGTCGCTGCCCAAGGAAACGGAAGACTATGTGGCCGATTAATATTTGGTGGTGGGTCCGTAGGTATGGGAGAGTGTTGGCTGGGCAGAAGAACGTGGACCGAGAGGGGAGTGGGAAGCCGCATCATATTGGGAGAAGAGAGAGAGCATGAGAGGGGAGAGGTGCTGGCAGGCTTTTGATCAGTTGGTGGGGTCCGTATATCCTGAAGGTTGCTTGGTAGGGAAAGAATAACCTGGAGAGAGATCAGCGGAAACGTAGCCGAGAAGGCATGATTGCATGAGGTGGTTGCCGTTGCTTTGTGTTTGAACACATTAAAAAAAATGGGATATTGATGATTTCGTGAATGGTGGGGGTTGTTGGGTGAATAGGTTCTGACCAATGGGGATGAGGGAGGAAGAGAGAGGTGTAAAGATAAAGAAGAGAGGGAATTGGTGATAGGTGGGTGAGTTGTTGAAAAAAGAAGGGAAGGAATACGAGGAGGAGAAGAAAAAGTTGTCGCTGATGTGTTCAAGTTGAGAAGATTGTGGAGAACAATATTGAAATATTTATCTATTACTAGCAGGTCCTTATAGTTTATTTAGTACTTACAAATAGGTCCTATTTTCGCATATTGACCCTTGTAGGCCTAATAAATTGGCCAAAAATATTTCTTTTGATACATATCTTTTTGCCTACCTTTTGTGAAATATTGGCGCAACTCCTTTTTCCCTCCATTCGGCCATTATTTATTTTTCATAATAACATTATGTTTTAGAAACATATTCTTTCATCCTTTTCTTTTGTGGTTATCTAATTATTCTTTTGAAATTGTTTAAGAAAGATGATATTTTCAATTAAAGGGTCATGTTAATTGAAGATATTGCTCCGAAAGACCTGGTTGTAACAGTATCGGCCACAAGCAAAGTTGTGTCGGCCAAGAGGAAGTCCATATCGCCCAAGAGTGGTAGGGTGTCGGTCAAGGAGCTAAGGAACTCAAAACTTAACCCTAAGGTAAGATATAGTTGTCTTCAAGCTTGAATTGAAGCATGGAATTAGGGTTATGATCTACCTTTCTTTTCTTCTTCACCAATTGCTTATCCATGGTGATTCCTTGTATATGAAGGAGTTGTGAACGAGCCTTGGACCTCTGATAAATTCAACTTCAACCTTAGGAACATGGAGCTTTGGAGCTTGAAGCTTTGAAGTGGTTCTTAAGGCGGGTTTTATAACTTGAACTCAACCATGTTATTATTTATCACCTAAATTGTTGTATTTAATGATCTACTTTTAATTCCAAAATTTTCTGAAATAGTTGATGAAATTATGAGTTCTAGTAGTTGCTTAGACCTGTTGACTTGAACTATAATAGTTAGATTAAAGGTCTAGAGCTTGAAGATTGTGATATTACCTTATAAAAGTGATATCAGGTGCATGCACATAAGCAATCACCTCTAACCCGATATGATGATGCACCTATTTCACTAAAATGATATGAATAGGTTTGTAAACCTTGTTGCATGATATGGGGGTGTAGTATACACCTCTTGCACGATAGGGAGTCAAGTATAGACTCCATACACGATACAAGATTGAATGAATACTTATAAGTTGACATGAAACCCTAATTTGGGTAACCCGATATAAGAGAAGAGTAACAAGTATTATTGCATGACATGGATGCACAACATGGATGCATGACATGGATGCACAATAGGGTTGCACGATAGGGTTGAACGACAGGGTTGCACGATAGGGTTGAATGATAGGGTTGCACAATACACAACCCTAGACAATGTGATAGCCCGATATGGTGATAAGTTGATACCTCTTAAGTATCATGGGCGACACATGTATATGCCATGTGCCCGACACAATCAACCCTAACCCGACATGGGTGTTGCAATCTAATGTTTGATGATGTAGCCCAATATGGTTTGGTGCCCTACACTCCAATTGACTTGTATATTGGGTTGAGCCTGATATGGCAAACCCCAACCCGTCATGGCTAACCCTAGATGGTGACTAGCCCGATAGGGTGATTGAATGTACTTCTAGCCCGACATGGTGATAGGTTGATACATCATAAGTATCATGGGCGACACATACATATCTATTGTGCCCGATATGAGGTCAAGAAGGTACCTCATGCCCGATATGGAGACAAGTGCAAATCCTAGCCCGATATGGTGAGTGTATATACACCTACAATCCGATATGGTGAACATATGCACATGATTTAACCCTATACAACTTGTAAAGGTAAGGGCAAGACACTCTTAGGAGTGATGAGTGTAACACCAAGTAATGGTGTGGGTAATACCTTGATAGGTGAAACACCTAAAGTGGTTGATAATGGTTAATCCTATATCAATAATGCCTTAACCCGAGATGAGTTTATATCATTAATGATGGCTGAATAATTCAATTGTGTGACTTATGACCAATACATTACATGATAAATGTGATGAGCTAGTGCATAAAGTATTAGGATGGGACATACCCTAATACAAGATAAGTTGATGAACTTAAGTATGTTAAAAGTGATGAGGGAAGTGATACATCAAGACATGATAGATATCACATCCAGCACTTCAAGGTTGATGTACCTTGATGCACCTTAAATCCAATATACTTGGATGAGTAACACATGAAGTGTGTTATGTCAATTGTTACATTGAGATGTAATAAGTTTAATGCACTTTGATAGGTGTGGGCTAACATACTTCGAGAAAGGGTTAAGCCAAGTTAATAAAGTCTGATGTAATCATACCCTGGTAAGGATGAGAGAGGAATTCATACCTTGTGTTGATGATTCATTTAATGATAAATGATGAGAATGAATAAGTATGATTGAATACTTATGATATCAATGTTTTCTCCTAGATGTGTGGAGCAATGAATTAGGGTTTGATCATTGATAATATGATCTTGAAAACCTAAATGGTTAAAAATGGAAAACCCTAACCTTAATGAAGGGTAATGATATGTAAGAGAAACCTTAATCGATAAGAAAGGGAAAACCCTAACCCTAATGATGGGAAGGTTGTATTTCTCTTATCGCATAAGCCTTGTAAGGCATGTTAAATACTTGTATAACAAGTATAATGATTAATGGCCTTGTGAGCCATGTTAATAAGTTGTTTCCTAGTGAGAGGTGACAAGATGTGTGATGGCCTTGTGAGCCATGTTAATAAGTTGTTGCCTAGTGAGAGGTCACAAGATGTGTGATGGCCTTGTGAGTCATGTGAATAAGTTTTTGCCTAGTGAGAGGTGACAAGATGTGTGATGGCCTTGTGAGCCATGTGAATAAGCTATTGCCTAGTGACAGGTGACAAGATGTGTAATGGCCTTGTGAGCCATGTGAATACTTGCACAACAAGTGAAATGAATACCTTGGTCTGAGGACCTAGAGGTAATGGTTACCTATTATAGAGGTAACGATGTTATGTGATGATCTAAGGGTTGGAATACCCAGATCTAGTAATCATGATAATGATGATGTGAAGGGATGAGAATTCCCAGTAATGTGATAAGGGACTGAGATCCCAAGTATCATGTGTTTTAAAGATTCGAAAGTACTTGATAGATGTAGTACGCCTTTCTTTGTAGAATTTGTCATAATATTCCTGACTGAAAACTTGACTGATGCTAAAAGAATATGAGAATGTACTTAATTAATCAAGTGGAATCTTATCATGTAGTGCCTGGCCATAGATCTATCAGTGTCAGGCTCTTTTACTGAATGGTGAAATAGGTTGCTCCGCGGCATAACTCGGAGAGCATATTTTTGAATATGTGGGGGTGATGGGCGCGAGTACCTTACACCCTAATGATGGATTGATGGGAGATAAACACGAGATCTCTCAATCCTTCATTATATGTGCCGGGATGGATGTATCATGAATCTTCTGATGATGATATAAATGTCGGATCGATGTGAGATAAACATTAAATCTCTCGATGCTGAAGGAGTGCAGTTGACACTGTAGCTCTATAGTGAAGTTACCAGTATACCCAGGAAAGCTATTTTGCAGACACACGAGATGTCCTGCCATTTCTCGCACTGACCGAGACGGGTGAGGTCATGGAGTCTGGCTCTTCCATTGACCTATGTATGGAACCGATTTCGACTTCGCAATGGTCGGTTGGAGTATGAGCGGTATACCTCATCTCCTCAGGGCTTAAGTGTGATTGTAAAGTGTAATCAGCCGCTTAGCATGTTTGCTTAAATACGGAAATCATTTGGCTGATGTTACATTTCTTTTATACATCCTTAGTGGATAGATGTTAATCATGTTTCTTTACATTCCTTGCAAGCAGATAGATGAATTATAATCTACCATGGGTAGATGCAATGTTCTCCTTATGAAAGGAGATTACTTCATTATGTTCATATAGTGAATTATCCTGCTTATTAATATAAAAAGAACCTCTGCTCAGTTATAATTGCTTAATCTGTGATAATAATATGGTCGACGGAGAGTTATATCTCTCGCTGGGGAAATTTTCAATTGTCTCACCCCTGTGGGGCCCAAATTTTTAGGTGGACGTGCACGAGGAAGTGAAGACCTTTTTGCATAGGAAGAACAATAGCTGAGGCAGCAGTGACAGCTCAGGTTGAGTGTACTATCTGTCATGTCTTGTAGATATGAGTCCTATGTGTCGTATCTGTACTCTCAGGTCCTTGGAGTTGGTTCGTAATGGTTTTATGATCAATAAGAGATTTTGGTTTACGCGCCTCGAGGTTTTATGTTGCTCATGTATAGTTTGGTAAAGCAACTGTTATATGTTATCATCGAGAAGAGATGGTAAAGTGTATGTACAATGTGAGCAATGATGTATATAAAGTTTTGGTTCTGCCTTAAAGAGTTTTCCTAGAAATGGATCTCTTTGCAAATTGGTTTTAATTTTTAGTGATTTTTGTTAATCTGCTATTTATGTTTAAATTCCGCTTAATTAGTAACGATTTGTCTATCAATTTGGCGACTGTCGTTACATGCAGTGTGTTGGGAAAAGGAATAGGATTCCGGCCCATGTCCTAATTGTATTTGGCCTTGAGTAGGAGTTGGTTTGTGTTGCCAATCCTAGTAGGAGTTAAATCCAATAGGAGAGAAGATGGCTCTCTATTTGCAACATTGGAAGTGGATTAGGAATTGGACTATGAATTGGAGTGGGATTCCTAATTGCTACTACATGTGATGGAGGCCTATAAATAGAGGCCCTGGGGGAGGCCATTGGGATCATCCCATCAGTTGTTTGTTGTTGGTGCCTTCTGTGGTAGAATAGCTAGAAAACAAGAACAACTGGTGGTGCTCTCTTTTAGTAAGAGAGGGTTAGCGACTTTGCCTTGAAGTGAAGTAGAGGCTAACAATCAGCAACGCATTGGCGGTGCATCAACTACAATGGTAGATCTGAGCAGTGGAAGAAGCACATCAGTTGGTGGCACTACGTTGGTGTTGCGGCAGCGACTATGACAGTAGTCTGTCCATTCAGCGGAGGATGTGTTTACTCTCTCAGGCAGAGAGAGTTCTTTAGTTGGCAGGCAAGGTACACAACCTCGTCAGGAGTAGAGGCGGCCCGGTCAGCAGTTACAATGACAACAGGCAAGAGTAAAATTGTGTGTCTGATTCCCTACAATGATAGAGGTGGTGTGAGGAGAAAAAATATAAGTGGGATATTTTTTACACGTTTGGGTGTAATTCTATTCTTCCTATCTTTGTTCTCATGTGGGGGGAGCAGTCCGGATTTAGGGGTAATTAAATCTGGACGTTGTGAGTTGTAATCTTGATTACATAGTGCTTGTTGGTCGGTATTGCCCCATGGTTTTTCTCTTCTCGTCTTGGGGAGAGTTTTCTATGTTAAATCTTGCACTTTTAGTTTTGCATAACACATTGCTTACACACCACAAATTCCAAACAAGTTGTATCAGAGTAAGGTTGGAAGTTTGAAGTGGAAGTGATAATGACATCGGAAGATGGGAAAGTGTGCATTGACAAGTTTGATGGCAAAGATTTTGACTTCTGGAAGATAAAGATTGAAGATTATCTATACCAGAATAAATTGCATCAACCTCTGGCAGGGACTAAACTTGAACAGATGAAGCATGAGGATTGGGATATCCTTGATCGTCGGTCACTTGGGGTGGTCAGGTTGACATTGGCGCAGAATGTTGCATTCAACATAGCCAATGAGAAGACAACAGCGGGACTTCTGAATATGCTATCAAATATGTACGAGAAGCCTACAGTTGCAAATAAGGTATATTTGATGTGTCGTTTGTTCAACCGGAAGATGAGCGAAGGAGCCTCGGTAGCAAATCACATCAATGAGTTAAACGTCATAATTACTCAACTGAACTCAGTGGAGATAGTGTTTGATGATGAAGTCAAAGCCCTTATCTTACTTTCCTCTTTGCCCGAGAGTTGGTCTACTACAGTGACAGCAGTCAGCAGTTTGTCAGGAAGCATGAAGCTGAAGCTTGACGATATTCGGGATTTAATTCTGAGTGAAGACATTCACAGAAGGGAATGTGGAAAATCTAATTCTTTAGGTCCAGCTCTATACGTTGAAGGTAGAGGAAGAAATCACAGTTGCAATCACGGTTCTAATCGTGAAAAGTCAAAGACAAAGAGTAAAGAATGTTACTGTTGTAAAAAAGTTGGACACTTCAAGAAGGATTGTAAGATCTGGAAGAAGGTGTCATAAGAACTTGCCAAAGAACATGAGGATGATGATCATAGCAATAAAGTTGTCATTGCGGAAGATCTAATATTGACAATCTAAGAGCAGGGTTTGAACACAGATGATGGTGTTGAGTGGGTTGTAGACATAGGAGCAACATGTCATGTTGCAACTCACAGGAAGTTCTTCACAAAATATAAGAGAGGGAACTTTGGCAATGTGAGGATGGGGAATGCTAGCTAATAAAATATCATTGGGATTGGTGACATCTGCGTCAAAATAGATGTTGGTGTACTATCATGCTCAAGGATGTTTGTCATGTTCCAGACTTGAGGCTAAGTGTAATTCTTGGTTCCTTTTTGGATAGGAGCGGATATGATCTCGGGTTCGGTGGTGGCATGTGCAAAGTAACAAAAGGGTGTTTGGTGATAGCTTGAGGAAGATTGTGTTGTAATCTATATAAAACCACATTGAGAGTACACAAAGAGAAGGTTCAGGAAGTCAAGAAGCCAACGCCAGTTCAAAAGAGACGAGGAGGACTTGGAAGTACTCCTACAGATAGCCGCAGGTCTGAGCTGTGGGATTCTCTCAGTGATGTCAGTAAGGGTAGAAAGGTAAGTTTATACAAGCATCAGGATGACTCCCAGTTAGAGAAGATTGCTCCAAAGACTTCTTTTAGACAGTACGCACATGAGGAAGAAGGACAATACAGTGAACATGTAGTTGATGCATGTAGAATGGAGGATCAGGCTATTGATGTGGGGTTACATAGACATGGGGAGTGTCAAAGGAAGGTTTCCGAGTCTTACTGTAGAAGGTCAGAAACACAATTTTTATCCAGGATGGCTCGACAGACCGGTCAACAGGAGCAAAGAAAGTTTCAGACGTGGGCATGGAGAGAGAAGCGGTGTTGCCAGGATACTTTTTCTCAGTTGCTTGGGAATAAAGTGAAGTCAGGGTGGTACTTCAAAAAAAGGATGAAAAGGACAAGATGTTGACATGCTTGAGGAGAATGACCACCTATCGGAATCCATCACAGGTGGTGATGGAATCCAAAAGTTACTCTGGATGATTACTGAAGACAAAGTCTCCCTCATGGGACGGAGGGGGAGATTATTGGGAAAAAGAATAGGATTCTGGACCATGTCCTAATTGTATTTGGGCTTGAGTAGGAGTTGGTTTGTGTTGCCAATCCTAGTAGGAGTTAAATCCAATAGGAGAAAAGATGGTTCTCTATTTGTAACATTGGAAGTGGATTAGGAATTGGACTATGAATTGGAGTGGGATTCCCGATTGCTACTACATGTGATAGAGGCCTATAAATAGAGTTCATGGGGGAGGCCATTGGGATCATCCCATCAGTTGTTTGTTGTGGGTGTATTCTGTGGTAGAAGAGCCAGAAAATAAGAACAACTAGTGGTGCTCTCTTTTGGTAAGAGAGGGTCAGCGACTTTGCCTTGAAGCGAAGTAGCAGCTGACAGTCAGCGACACATTGGTGGTGCATCAACTATGACGGCGGATCCGAGAAGTAGAAGACACACATCAGTTGGTGGCACTACGTTGGTGTTGCAGGAGTGACTACGACAGCAGTCTGTCCGTTCAGCGGAGGACGTGTTTGCTCTCTCAGGCGGAGAGAGTTCTTTGGTTGGCAGGCGAACTATACAACCTCGTCAGGAGTAGAGATGGCCCAGTCAGCGATTGCAGCGACAACAAACAAGAGCATAATTGTGTGTCTGATTCCCTACAATGACAGAGGTGTTGTGAGGAGAAAAAAAAAGTGGGATATTTTGTACACGCTTGGGTGTAATTCTATTCTTCTTATCTTTGTTCTCGTATGGGGGGAAGCGATCCGAATTTAGGAGTAATTAAATATGGACGGTGTGAGTTGTAATCTTGATCACATAGTGCTTGTTGGTCGGTATTGTCCCGTGGTTTTTCTCTCTCGTCTTGGGGAGAGTTTTTCACATTAAATCTTGCTATTTCAGTTTTGCAGAACACGTCGCTTACACACCATAAATTCCTAACACAGTGCACCCTTCATCGAAAGAGTATGTGGTTGAAAGACCCACCTCTGAATAAATTAGGTTGGGAGATATCAAAGGGGGAACCTCGCCCCGCTTATCTGTCCTTGTATTATTCAAATTTGTCGACTTATCATGTCTAAAGCAGAAGGAATATCAAATTGTTTCGAACTGCCATAAAATATATTGGAAAAGATTCAATCCACTTGTTGGCCTGCTTCTGTCCTATAGCTTCTTAGGCATTTACTTCGGGGGGCTTATCGTGATGCATGCTTCCCGCTTCGTTGGAGATTTGATGGCCTGGAGCTTACAACATCTTATGAGAAGGGCATGTAGCTCGATACATTCGTGCTCCCCCGGTCTCTTTTTCCATGTGACACAATCAATATTGATTTTATGCCAACCATCTTCAGGTGCCAGCCAGCGAATAGTCTGGAAATGGAAATGTTTACTCCTGAGGTGGGGGAGAGAAGCCTCTCTCTCTCTAGATATCTGCAGCCTCATTTTATATTCCTGAGACTCTTGGGGGGAATTATTGCAAATAGATTTGCACAAACGACAAACTCTCAGCTAAATCCTCCCACCATCCATCCTTCTATCATCAAACCTACTCCCATATCTATCACACCAAAGACACCCGAGGATAGTCAAAGGAAGTATCCCATGTAGGAATGTAAGCCATGATCGCGCCCCAGAATGGGACCAACAAGAATGGTTGATGTTAATTCCTTTAGCACTAAGAGGATGATCGCCGAAGCATTAAGACCTTGTTGCTCCATCTTTGTTGTTATGCACATATAATACCAAAAAGGATCCCATTTCTGATTCCCTTTGTGGTATGTATAGTAAACATCTTATCAAAAAGCCTCATTCATGTGACTAGGAAGTGACACTCATCCACGTCGTTGCATTGACCGACTAGAAAGGCGAGGCCTTCGACGTTTATGTAAGTATTGTTTTGTTATGGACTTCTATGATAAGCTTAAATATATATTCTTCAAGAAGATTCCCACTTATAGAAGTTGATAATTGTCATTTCAATAATTTCATGTTTGACGCATGTCTCCGACCAGTTCATGTAATCTATTGTTTCTCATGTATTTTTTGTTATAACTCTTAAACTCTTTTTTTTATTGCTAGCAAGGATAGGTGGCAATGGATAAAAAACACCCCCTTCTCCGAGAATTGGAGGGATATCGATATTCTTACCTCGACCCTCTTTTCCTAGACGAACTAGAGTTATGTATCCACCAAACCCTCGTGTTATCTATACGTAAGGCCTGCACTTTCTCGCTTGAAAGGTGGCTCTGTCTTTCAGCTTTCCCCTTGCACGAAGGAATGCTACTAGCCTAGTACGCTGCTGCTTTATCCTGTCATGCAAACAGATACACATATTTACAAACGAAAACATAGAAAGCCTTCTGCCTTCTGCCTTCTGGAGGGGTGGACACTGTAACAAAAACCTGCAAACTGAATGTAATCCTCGTCTGTTGGCGTTGAATGATCTTAACGAGACGGCACACAGACACCTCATTCTTAATAATGTGGGACTTTGCAAATCTCAGCTTGCATTCTTTCTGAGTTTCAACCAAATGGACCGCTAAACATACATCTGATTCTAAGTCATACGTGTAAAAGGACACATGTATTTTTTTTTTTTTTCAACTCCAACACAGTGTGTGCCGAGAAAGGGATGTAGACATCCCATTATCAAGTAATATGATAAAAAAAAAAAAGAGGTTGCACTACAAACATCTTAATAAACAGAATCAGCTATGATCTTTTAATGCTCAACGATCACTTGAATTACTCAGAGCAATAATCTCATGATCCAGGACTCTGGAAATTATGTTAAAACAACATAATACCACCAGCATTTGTTGCCAATCAGACGGCTGAATACAAAGCTGCAGCAGTTCTGTTTCCTGTTTCCAGGCATTACAACTCAGACCTCCTAACTTCTTATTTACATAATCTTCCGATAATTTAACATAACTTCTACCACCCTACGAGTTATATTTATACTATGCTATCTATTTAAAGAAGAAATTAGACAACGGTTAAATGTAACTATGTCTTCAAGCTCAAATCAAATTGCGTCCATTCTCCCGCTCAAGTAGTTTGATGTCCTTCAACCTCTTTACTACCTCCAGCATGTTGGGTCTCTTCCATGGCTCATCCGAAGTGCAGTCCGTGGCAATGGCAAGAACCTGCAGCATCTGCCTCCTCCACAGGCTGTTCCCAGCAAGGCATTCATCGAAAACCTGACTGCCCTTTCCTCGCCCAACCATCCACCGCACCCAGCCAACCAAATTCCCACCCCCTTCGACCTCTTCCTGCCCAGTGGGAGGCCTGCCAGTTAACAACTCCAATACCACCACTCCAAAGCTGTAGACATCTCCCTTTGCAGAAGCCTTCATAGTCTGCCCGTACTCTGGCGGTATGTAGCCAAATGTTCCTGCAAGCTCAGTACTGACGTGAGTCTCGCAGGCGCTGATTATGCGTGCAAGACCAAAATCTGATACCCTGGCCTCAAACTCCTTGTCAAGCAGGATGTTGCTGGACTTCATATCCCTGTGGATTATGTGGGGAACAAAACCGTGGTGCAAGAAGGCGAGGCCCCGTGCAGAACCCAGACAAATCTTGAACCGCACAGGCCAACTAAGCACCTCCACAGCATCTGCTCGATTCCTCAACAACAGGTCCAGGCTTCCGTTTTCCATGTACTCGTATATCAGGAATCTCTCATCACTGACGACACAGTAACCAAGTAAAGGAACTAAGTTGCGGTGGCTGACTTTCCCAATAGTCTCCATCTCAGCAAGAAATTCTCTGTCCCCTTGGTATCTGCCGCCACCATGCAGTCTCTTAACAGCAACCAACTTTCCAGGGAGGGCTGCTTTGTAGACAGTACCAAACCCACCATCGCCTATGATGTGGAGCTTGCTGAAGTTTTCAGTAGCCTTCAAGATATCTGCAAGAGTTAGGCGTAGCAGTGCATGCTCGAATGTTGCAATATTGATGCTCAGTGGTTCCTTCAGTTTTTTTCCGAGGAGCTCGTCAGCAGAAGTCGTTTCACTGGCCGCAGGTTGTGCTTTGGTAGGAAGAGCAAGGTTTGCTTCATCGTGATTCCGCACTTTATATCTCAACAGTAAGTAGAGAAGTATGAGAAAAGTAGCAGCGGAGCCAATGGCTATTCCCCAGACCACGGCATGGCTTAAAGCTCGTGAAGGTGAAGGATATGCTACTATCGGAAGGAGGAGCATTCCTGGTTTGCTCGAACATGCGCTGTCAGCCATGCATGTCTCTGGAACATATCTGGTGAATCTGTTGCCAGAGAAGTCCACATATGTCAGTTCATCCATGGTACATATGCCACAGGGGATGGCATCCTGAAAGTAGTTGTTTGAAATATCCAGGTAGGTTAAAGAGGCAACACTGGAAAGGGAGGATGGCAGGCTTCCAGAGAGATGGTTGTTGTGGAGATCAAGAACAGACAATGAAGTGAGATTTGATATCTGATTGTCAATGTCACCATAAAATTGGTTGTTGCTAGCATTAAGAAACAGCAATGAACTGGATTCAGCTCCCAACACATCTTTTGGTAATTGAATGGATCCAGAGAGAAAATTCTGGCTGACATCTAGATGAGTAAGACTCCTGATTTCAAAAACCAATGGAGGTAGCGCACCTGTTAGCTGATTGCTTGAGATATTAAGCTTCACCAAGTTTGGCAGCATGTTCCCCAGGTCTACTGGAATAGGCCCTGAGAGCAGGTTCTTCGATAGCAACAGACCTTGGAGGCTTCTTAAGGAAAAGTTGAGAATGGATCCTGTCAAAAAATTGAATGACAGATCAAGCAAGGTCAAGTTCGTCAGAAATGACATTTCCACTGGAATGCTGCCATTGAGCTTGTTTTTCTGCAACCTCAACTCTCTTAGCACAATGCAATTCTTTATCTGACCTGGAATCTGTCCCACAAGCTGGTTGCCAGACAAATCAAGGATTCCATAATGTTGGGTGAATTCAGAATCCGGAAGAGCTACTTTCTGAAAGCCCATAAATATTTCAGAAGGGATTGGACCAGTGAGCTGATTGTTGGACATAACCAAGTTATTAAGCAGCTTCAGTTTGGATATCTCATGAGGGATCTGTCCTGTCAGGTTGTTAGATCCCAGATCCAGCACTACAAGGTTAGTGCAATCGAAGAGTTCTCGAGGAATTTCACCTGTTAGCCTGTTTCCATGGAGTGATAAATTGGTTAGATTTCTCAATTTGCCCAGTGACCGTGGTATTTCTCCCTCAAGAAGATTGTTATCCAATTGAAGCCTCTGGATAATTTTGAGATTGCCAATACTTTCCGGAATCACACCTACTAGCTGGTTGCTGCTCAGGGTTATTTCCAAAAGGCAAGTAGATTCAAGTAGTTGATCAGGAAGCATGCCAGTAAAGTTGTTCTGTGACAATTCTAGAGCAACAAGAGGCAAACCTCCAAGATATCCAGGAATCTCACCATTTAAATTATTACCAGCCAAAATCAAATCAGTAAGGTTGGAACACTCCTTAAATGTACTTATTATGCTGCCACTCAGATTATTCTCCAGTAAAGATAGATGGTTCAAGGATTTTGAATCACAAATCTGAGCAGGAATTTCTCCAGAGAGCTGGTTGGCATCAGCATACAAGGTAATAAGAGATTGGAAAGCCACGGCTGGAAGAGGCCCACTGAAAAAGTTTTTATTTAAGCTGATTGAACGCATATGTTTCCAGTTTCCGATCCAAGAAGGAATTTGCCCAGAAAGCTTGTTTCCATCCACTATAAATGTCTGAATGGACTTCAGTCCAGCAAGAGCTTCAGGCAAAGGACCAGAAAGAGAATTGAAAGACAGATCCAAGGTCATGAGATTGGTGCAGTTCCCCAATGCGCCAGGAATAGATCCAGTAAGACCAGCATAAGATGCAATTAGGTACACTAAATTATTCAACCTCCCGATGCTCAGTGGCAAACCACCTACAAATTCATTTTCTGAAATGTCCAAACCAGTTAAGCTTTCAAGATCTGAGATTTCTTCAGGAATTCGGCCCCCAAGTCTGCAGTTCTGGATTCCTAATATCTTGAGATTGGTTAGACTGCCAATTTCATGAGGGATGCCACCACTGAAAGCATTTGACCTTAGCCATAAAGACTCGAGACTTTTTAATTTACCAATCTCCGCTGGTATATAGCCAGTCAGACTGTTGAATGAGAGGTCAAGTGACAAAAGATTCACTAAATTACCAATTTCCTTCATTATTGATCCAGTGAATCCATTATGGCTGGCATCAAAGTATAGAAGTTCTGTGAGATTACCCAAGTTTGATGGAAGCATACCATCAAAAGAATTTGAAGATATATCAAGGTACTGTAACTTGTTCAATTTCCCTATCTCAGCAGGAAGGTGCCCGGTGAGAGAATTGTAAGATACAGAGAACCTTGTGAGCTCCAAAAGCTGCCCAATAGATGACAAGTTGCCAGAAAAACTGTTCATGTTCAGCATTAGGCCCCTTAACATTGACAAACTGTAGAGAAACGAAGGAATGGGCCCAGTAAGCTGGTTTTTGCTCAAATCTAGATATTGCAGAGTTTGCAGTCCCGCAAAGCTATTTGGAACTTCACCAAAAAACATACAGTTGCTAATGTTAAGAGTCTTCAGTGCAGAGAAGTTTCCAAAGGAGCTTGGAAGTGGGAGATTGAAGGGCGTATATGAAAGGTCTATGCTGAAGACAACATCACCCTCACAAGTTATGCCAGACCAATTGCATGGCTCAATATCAGTACTAAACCAGTCTGGAATCAGATTTCTTCTTTGGGAAAGAGAATCTCTGAGGTTATGAAGCCAAAGTTTATCACTTGTACTGTCAGCATCAGCAAAAGATATATACACCATGAACCAGAAGACCCACATTATAGATAATAGATGTCTTGATGCCATGTTCAAGATTCCTATTCAGGCTGAATCATAGAGAGAACATCTGCATTCATATGGGAAAAGGTTAAGAACTTAAGATAATTAGTAAATTCTCCAAACTGTGCTGCTATCACGAAAACTTCAACAAGTGCAGAATGATGCATAAAAGATGTAATATTGCTTTCTATTTTCAATGATCTTTATAGATCTATTGTTGCATCAAGATCTTTGTGGCTTGCATCTTTCTACTAAGCATGTTGGCAAGTACAGAAATGATACCAGTAAAAAATAACAAGTCTGAACTAAGAGCCAAGTTAACATTTTGAATAACCACTATTTCTAGCTTATTCTCTTTTAGTACTCTCCTCCAACTACTGATACCGTATATAACTTGAATTTTCAGTATTATCATACTTTCGGTCACTTTATGGTTCCATTAGTAAGGGGATTTAGTAGCTATCGTCCATGCATATCGACATGCTCCATAATCTGTCATGGGTATATATATGAGAATGTTACAAGCATGTATAGATTGCCTAAATATCAGGAGATAATTGCTTAGACACCAGCTTTTAATATCAAAGGAAAAATCACTATGTAGATAAGCATATTTGCAATCAACTCCTTTTCTCACTACCTAGTTATCCATATGATGGACTGAAATTTTATTTGTAAAACTCATCTACATTACCCAATAGTAACCATGCACCTCTCTCTCTCTCTCTCTCTCTCTCTCTCTCTCTCTCTGACTGAAATTTTATTTGTAAAACTCATCTACATTACCCAATAGTAACCATGCACCTCTCTCTCTCTCTCTCTCTCTCTCTCTCTCTGACTGAAATTTTATTTGTAAAACTCATCTACATTACCCAATGATAACCATGCACCTCTCTCTCTCTCTCTCTCTCTCTCTCACACACACACACAGAGAAAACTGGCTTTCCCAATAATTGCATTTGCCTCCCACCCTTAAATTCTTATCACATGCAGGTATGCCTGAACTCATACCGGTTAGTGAAGGGTATAACTATTTGGTGTCTGTTAGACCATTTTTATATAAAATAATGCCTTATAAACCTAGAGAAATATGTCTATCTTACTTAGAAATAGAAATTTATAGGTGTCTGCCATTTTTTGAAGCCTTTCTCGAACAATTAGCCAAAGACAATCTTCCTCAACTTTTTCACAAATCGTTTTTGAACTGGGAGCTTTTAGGCCAACTAAATTGCTATATTGCAGACATTTGTGATTGTTATTCTGACCACACTTAGTCAAGTGTATTCTTCTAGTTCAAATGATCGGTACTTGTAAAGAACGTTAATGATGCCAACGCAGATAAGGAATATTCAACAATCTTAGTTGTAAGCTGCAATTCCTCTTATGTATTGGTTCACATTGATGTATTCTTTTATGTAGAAACTTATGTTTAATTGTCATTTTAACTCTGGCATTACGGATGTATTTGACTAAAAATCAATATTTAAGATTTTACATTTCAGTGAATCTTATCCGTTGTATTAAGAAAGCAAACTTTTCATAAAAGATAACTAGAGGGATTATATTCATTTTATTGAGATTATAAGTAGAGTGATACCTCTCTATTTATAAAAGTCATGGTTAAAATAAAAATCAATATCTAAATATCATATTTATAAATATTTTAAATAAATGCATCTTATGCAATAAATTGACAAAAATTATAACCAATTTTAACTAAAGATCAGTTTTTCAAGTGTCGAGTTTAGAAGCAAAGATGTCGTAGAATATATCTTTAGTATACCTTCTATAACATCATACTACAAAAAGTAACAAAGATTGACATTTATTTGAACATGTCAACTATAACCAAATATCGAGTACTTAGAACGATGTTAAAAATGTAAGGCACTCTTGTGACTTATTCACTGCAAAAACTGTAGGGTTGTTGTATAGCAAGTCTTGAGCTTGGGCAAAGAAGGTGACAATGAAGGTAGGTTAATGTAAGACAAAGAACTTCATTATAACTCATGGCATAGATCTTAAGTTTTTTTTCTCCTGGAGAATCCTTTAGTTAGCAACATTACTTTATAAAATGGCAAGGTGCCCGAAGCCTAGATGCCTTACAAAACTAAGGGGCATCCCATTCCCCAGTAGGCAAAGAAAAAGGTTATTTCAATCATCTCGTTCCTCATTTCAAAAGTCTTGTTTTACACAAAGGGATAAAGTGCCTTGTCTGCTGAAGTGCAACTGCTGGGAGGAGAAATTGTGTCTTCCATATGCATTAGAAGCAAAGTCCACTAGTTGTGTAATAGAGGTATGTCGGGAGTGTGGATCTCTTCTTGAGTCCCTTCCTAGTCGCCTCTATGTCTCATGGCCTTCTAAGAAGTGTCCCGCTGCATGCTCAACATCCAAGAAAAAGAAGAAAATGTTGGATACATTTAGCAAGTATTTTACTTCATCAAAGAGTATCCAAAGGAGTGTTGGCATCAAATACGTTTTTAAACCGGTCTTGCTACAATCATGAAGTACATGTGCTTCTTAGATATTAAGGCATTATATTAGGACCCAAAAGATGATATCGATGCCATACACTAAGAACCACATAAAAATAATTAATTGACAAACAAATCAAAGCACAACGCAAGACATCCATTCAATTCTCGATGCCAGGCGAATATGCCTAAGAAAACACTTTGGCAAGTTTACAGATACATGGTGTGTGCAAAAAGCTCTATTGTAGAACTTGGTGGCGGCGCACTCTCTGTTGCACAAAATGATCGAGGGTCACCAACTCAGCCACACAATCACTCATATAGTCCAAGAAAGGTCATGTGGTCAACCTCTCCCCAAACACCCTTAAGTGATATTTTAAATAGAAAATGATGTATATATGCCCTTAAGATGGAGGGGGTTCTACGCTGGAGCTCTACATCTAGCGTCATAAATTAAGGGTCGGTTTCTTTTACAATTGGTAAATGGTGGGTATGGATAGTGATACACAAAGAGAGCATACAGTTGTTGGGATTTATTGGATATATCCTTCGTTTCATGTTTGCCTAGAAACGAGGCATGATGGATGCATCTCTTATCTCTGTATATTCAGGAAAAAAAAAACATCCAATGTGGCACTAAGTGAGAAAGGGCCGCACATGTTGCCAAGATGCGTGCAATGATAAGCATGGATGGACAAGTAGGAGGGAGACCTGTTAAAAAAGCTAATCAAGCAGGCAGGGCCGTCCCATTACGGGGGCCAACATGGGTGACGGCCAGGGGCCCAACAAAGAAGGGGGCCTATAATTTTTCTTCTTCTTCTAATACACACACATTTGTAAACGGAACGGGATTGATTTGATGTTACTTGTTAGGAAAAGACCGGAAGGTCCGGAAGTCAAGTTCCCTATTTAGTTTTGTGTGATTGGTTAACAGAAAGTCAGGAATTAAACTTCCCTAATTTTCCATAGACTTCTGAGCATATATATATATATATATATATATATATATATATATATATAAATTAGAGTTTCAGACTTCCGCAGAAAAGCGAGTGGAAAACAAGTTCAACGCATCTGTCCCGATGGCAACTCTCTCCTCGCCTGCACCCCTTTCACCCACGCTTCTTTATGTTGGGTAACATTCATCCACTCCTCTCTCGCCTGCTCTTCTTTGGCATGTACCTCTTCAGTCACACCTCTCTGGCTTGCACCTCATCTTTCTTGCCATTTTTCCTTGATCAATCGGCGACTGGTCTGTTTGTTGTGGGGGATAAATAAATCAAAGGCTAATGATCGGTTGGGTCGGAACACTGCTACTCTTGACTTTTCTCATGATTTACTCTAGTTAATCGGCGACAAATGCCACTACGAGGGAAAATCATTCAAACGCCCATACGATTTACTGTGTTGCTAAAGCAACCACCATTTTTGTTTGATTGTGTATTCTTGTCTTGCTTTCTCTTTTTATTTCATTCATCTAGCATAGATGAAACTGATTGCATAGCCGCACAAACGAGTTCTCACACAGGTAGTGAATTAGAAATACTCAAGAATAAGTATGATGACTCTGTATTTGAAAATTATAATTTAAAACATAGTTCATAAGCACGCCCTTTGTGTCCAAGTCATCTTCTAGTTTTGTGAGTATACATACAATAAAAAGACATGAGAACTTTTTATCATCATGGTTCGTTACTATTGTGAATTAATTGATTAACATATAGCATACATGAGAGCTATGGAGAACGGCGTTAGAGCAAATAGTTTTTGAGGAAAGCTTCCTCTGTTACAATATACCAATCATATGGAAGTCATTTTCCTAAGAAAAGTTATCTTTCAAACCAATCACCTGATTTTGATTTCCTAAGACTAAACTCAAATTCCTGAAAAATGAGTTCACTAAAAATTATAGTTACAACGAAACAATCGAAGCCTAAGGGTCAGACTGGTTTGGTGTAATTTGTCCTGAAAATATTAGAAGTCAAATTCCCTTTCTGATTTTACTTGACTGGTTTCCTAGAAGTCCAGAATTCGAGTTCTCTAATTTTCCCTGGACTCTCAGACATATATATATATATATATATATATATATATATATATAGAGAGAGAGAGAGAGAGAGAGAGAGTCAGGCTAGAATACACTCGAGTGTACGGATCGCACGAATACACTCAAGTGTGTTTACATATGAAGACTATTTTTTGCAAAATGTAAACTGTTGATCTTCACCGTCATACTATAACTAGGTTACATACAAATTTTGAGCCCATTTGGATGAGTGTAAGTCACTCATCTAAGGGCAACAAAATCGACGCGCGAAACTAATTTGAAATGCATAATTTTTGCGGTCTTCATAACATGAGCTATATATATCCAAATGTGCTCAAATTTTGTGTATGAGTTGTTCACAAGATGTTTAAGAAGATCAACGGATTAGATTTTCAAAAAAAATATTGTATCATGAAAATCTACTTGAGTGTATTCCACTCCGGATACACTCGAGTGTATTCTAGCCTCACTCTCTCTCTCTCTCTCTCTCTCTCTCTCTCTCTCTCTCTCTCTCTCTCTATATATATATATATATATATATATATATATATATATACTTTCATAAAATAGGTTCCATTAGAAACCAACAGGAAATCGACTTACAGCTGCGTTTTTCCAACCTAAAGTTACTGAAAAATTATCTTAGATCATCAATGTCTCAAGAAAGATTGAACAGTTTGGCAATGTTATGCATTGAGAAGGATATGTTGAGAAATATTGATGTTAACAATATTATTCAAGATTTTGCATCTAGAAAGGCTCGAAGAAGTCATTTTATATGATGACTGAAGCTCAATAAGGAGATATATATATATATATTTATTTATTTTTTACGTTCATTTTAGTTTGATTTGTAAGAACATGTTCTTTTTTTTATATGACAGTTTTGACAATTATGACTAAACTCGTGTTTATTTAAATTTGTTAAATAAGAGTATACAGAGGGCCCATTTTTTATCTTTGCCCCGGGGCCTCTAAAATGTCTGCAACAGCCCTGCAAGCAGGCATCACAAGGATGCCACAGAAAAATAGTGATGATTATCATGTCTTTTTTATTGGCAGCCAAAATTAGGTTGGGGTCTTGGGAATAGATTTTTGAACGCAAAATTCCGAGGGTGGGCTAGTTTTGGACTGACGAAAGTGATTACCACAATTTCCTGTAACACATACAAATAATTTCTATATCTGTGTAGTCATAAAGTTGCAAGCAGCTAGCTACCTTAAACGATTTTCTGAAATGAGAATCGGTTCTACAAATAATTTAAACCCATGAACATATTAATGTTCTCCTGTACTGGTTTCCAGGGCTCTGTGAGCATACCAGGAAATTGGCAGCAAGTTATAAATGGTCATAATGGTAAGATTTGCTTTGGTGGACATTTCCTAGTTGCTTTGCTAAATGAGAGAGAAAAAATGGATGAGAAGCAACGGAAGAAGCAAAGACAAAGGCTTCTGTGATCATTTAGGGTCTGACTGGTTTGGTGTAACTGTAATTTTTTAGAAACTCATTTTCCCATAACTAAAATTGAGTTCCGGAAAAATGAGTTCCAGTGATTGGCTTGAAATATGATTGTGAAAATTAGTAACCAGAACTGACGTATCTCAAAATTGAGATTTTTATCAAACAGCTTTAAGGCATTACATCAAACTTGTTACAACATGCCTTTGGCATTATATCGTATAACTTCAAGGCACCAATTATCCAAGGAAATGGAAAGACTAATGCCGTTCTTAATCATGCCTGGAACAAAGGGATGTCATTCTTAATAGGATTGATGCCTCGATTGATATCACCACTCATGAAATGCATCATTCAGAAGTTCTTTCACGAATGCATTTGATGGCCGAATCATTGATCTATTAGTAGGTGAAGCAGATCTTCTTGTCTTAGTTGACTGTAAGTCCCGATCTATTAGATATTAAAGAAGAAAACTGCAGACAAAAGATTGGACCAAGGTCACCATGGATTTTCCCTGTTTGCCGAGCTAGTGACGCACCGATCATAGATCTTGCCGCCTCAGGGATTATATTTATCTCATCTTATCTTTTCTGCAGATTTGAAATTAGACCAAAGAAGTGAATCCCCGTCTAGTAGTTTACGATGCTTCAGAAATGAAATCTAGCTTCTGTTGGTAGCATCAGCGGCTATTATCCGTGACTTCTGTTTGTCTGAGAAAAGAAGAACCATTGTTCACGCACAAAGAAGGCATTGCCGTCTAATTATTCAGGATTAGGATTGAGCAACAGGAGAAGGCAACCTGGAGATCGGATTCTCAGTGGCCATGTCGAGCTGCCTCTCAACCAGCGGAAAAATGAATAGGGCGAGGATTTGTCTGGGAACGGAACTGGTTTTCCAATAGATTTGCTTCGGAAGTCTCAAAATGCGAACTATATATATCATCGGAAGTCCAGGGAAAATGTTGGAACTCAATTCTGGACTTACGTCCAACCAGTCACATAGAATTCGACAGGGAACTTGACTTCCCGTGTTTTCAAGGCAAGTTACGATGAACCAGTCAGACCCTTAGATGG